>QVRM01001989.1:180000-434892 GCA_003439945.1 Dermanyssus gallinae | reverse complement strand
TGCGGCATCATTAGTGTGTTGTTTTTGGCCAAAAACTCACGCAGAAGCAACGATGTGTGAGCAGGGGCGTTATCGTGGTGCAAAAGCCAATTTTTGTTCTTCCACAATCCGGGCGTTTCTGGCGGATTGCTTCGCGCAAATTGCGCATAACTTGCAGGTAATATTCCTTATTGACCGTTCTACCCTGTGGCAAGAACTCATGATGCACCACGCCCCTGCAATCGAAGAAAACTGTCAGCAAAACTTTCACATTCGACCGAACTTGGCGCGCTTTTTTCGGTCTTGGTTCGTGCGGCAGCTTCCATTGAGATGATTGAGCTTTGGTTTCCACGTCATAACCATAAACCCACGATTCGTCACCAGTTATGACCCTCTGGAGCAAATTTGGGTCGTCGCGGACAGAGTCCAACATCTCATTAGCAATGTTCATGCGATGCTGTTTTTGGTCGCAATTGAGCAATTTTGGTACGAATTTCGCGGCGACCCGTTCTCATGCCCAAATCATTGATAAAAATCGAATGGCACGAGCCAATCGATATGTTTAGGTCCTCAGCAACTTCTCTAACGGTGATTCGACGATTGGCCAATACCATTTTCTCCACTTCATTAATTTTTTTGTCTGTTGTTGAAGTGCTCGGGCGTCCGGCACGCTCTTCGTCGTTCACATCTTCTCGGCCTTCTGAGAACATTTTGTACCACCGATAAACGTTGCTTCGGTCCAAGGTAGCTTCTCCGTATGCCACAGTCAACATTCGGAATGCATCCGCGCACTTAATTTCGTTTTTTCACACAAAATTTGATACAGGTCCTTTGATCCATTTTTTTGAATAGGTAAAAATCGAAGACGATCCAAAACACGTGCAAGCAAAGCAGCTGTCAACAATTAAGTGAACATTCAAAATGGCCGAGCTTGTCGGCATAAGTGAGAGACATGAGTACCAACATAACGCCACAAAAAATCGAAATTCGAATATACGTAACCCGCGAAAATTCAAAAGTCGCGATACTTTTTGAACGCACCTCGTAGGGTACACTGCAGCCCAGATGCCATTTAATCTGCTCGGCACCGGGTACAACCAAGATACGAGCCTGCACGTCATTGATCTTCTTTAAGAGGCATTTTAGCAATTCATGAGTGATCGCCTTCCCGGGTTTTCTTAAACGCCATTTCCGGCGCTCCTGACCATAGTGAGCCTTTTGAGAATGTCCTTTGGCTCAATATACGTAATTAGGTCACTGATTTTGTTAGCGTGGGTCTTTGAGACCCTTTGAACTATCGCTTCCAATGATGCTTTCTCACGTGCTTTATGGGGCTGGGGTGTTTTTACCCTTTCGATTGTCTGGATGTTCTGGTTTTGTAAAAAAAAGCCTTTCAAGGTGTGTCAATTTATCTTGGGAAGATAAAGTAAGAGTCGCTCGATAAGGCAATCGTCTTTGTGGATCACTAGCATCTTGTTGGAGAATTGTCACCTAGGACACTTGCCTTAACGGGGCTGGTGACAGGATAAGTGCGCGCAGGCCAATAGTCCAGTTATGTAGAGTTTTCTCTCTTGCCTGCGCCCGTCAAAGCGTTCTTCGCTACGCTTAGACGCCAGTAGATCCCATGGCAGTGATGTGCGAGCACCAATGGAACGTCTGTACTAACCGTTCTGTATTCTTTGCAGACACGCATAGCCATGGTTCTCTGGGCGGCCCGCATACGAGATAGGTTCTGAGAAACCTGGGCGACTACCTGGTTATCTGCAAGGTTGACCCCATTTACCGGCAGTTTTCTGGACTGTGATCTTTTTTTTGGTAAGAGGGAAAAATGCTTTTACGCACACCTAAAGCGGGTAGTGTGAGACTCGATGCCGATGTTGTTGGCCTAATACCCACTAAAACCTCTCAGCCAAATGGCCTTACGAAGAGGCGAGGAGCTGGAACCATTCTTTAATACTACTCTGGACTGTGATCTGGTGGCCGGCAACCTACAGCCGGACCCCCGGGTGCGCTTACGGCTTGCCAAACAATGCCTCGGTCTTCTTTAGGGCAAGCTGAAGATGGTTAGCGCCCATCCAGTCATTAATATTTTCAAAAAACAGATTTGCATCCATGGAGTCTTCTTGGCAAGCCAAGACCAGTATTTCAAGATTAGCGACGTAAGCTATGGCTTCGTTACCACCCGGAATTTCCGAGATCGGCAGTACCCCGTCATAAACCTAGTTCCGCATTACCGGACCCAGGACGAAGCCCTGCGGGACCCTTGCCGTGACGTAATATATCACCCCGTCGCCATAGATCAGTAACCGCTGGCCTAGATAGGAAGACAAAATTCGCCTTATGTACATGAGGATCTACCGTTCGTCCATTGCCTTTATCATAGCCCCCAATGGCCGTATTAACTGCATTATTTACATCCAGTAGAATCAGATGTACGAATTTGCGAGATGCAAGTAGAGCTCTAAGCTTGCGACCTGCGAAGCGGAGAATTCACTTGATGCCGTCAAGGGTGAACCGACCCCGTCTAAAGCCGTATTGGGTGTCTACGAGCCAGCGACTACCCTTCATGGATGCACTGAACCTCTCCAACAGAATATATTTAAAAAGCTTTGCCACTGCGTCAAGAAGGCATTTTGTTCTAAAGGAAAGGAGAATCCTCTAAGGATTTTGGTTGGCTTTAAAGCAAAGGCTTTTAAAGCTTTAGCGGATGACTCTCCATCGATGAGGGAATTGGCCTTCGCGTAGAATGCATGTGATAAAATTTGCTAGTAGTTTTGAGTGATCGGTCACTATTGACTTACACTTAACTACGTTAGGGCGCACACCGCCTATCGGCCGCCATCAGTACTTCTTCGATGGTAACTGCGGGAATTTGTTCCGTATCGACCCCATAAGTCTTGAGAGGCTTGTGGTCCTTGTACGTGAATGGGGTTTCCACCAGAGCCTTTATGCATCGGCAGGCGTTAGGTAGGGCGTGGGCAATGTTATTCTCATACATGTCTCGATCTTTCATCTTATCGCACCTGTTCGAGAGAGCACTTTTTAAGGTCTTCTTATAGAGGAGCCGATTCGGCCAGGTGCGCCGTCTAGACGAACCGGAACGGCGCTTAGTTGGCAAGACCACTGAAAATGTTACATAACGGTAATCACTAAGCGATTTTTTCACTTGTTTGTACTGTAAATGATGTTAAGCTCTGTTTGCCACCCTCGCGCAAGTGTTGGGTCGTTGGGCTGATTGTATAGATAGAGGCTATGCTGGGCCATCTAGTCCATGAGAGAAAGTTGTCTGTCTGTAGTACGGTGCGAGCCCCAGGCCGATTTGTGCGAGCTAATATCCCCTGCCACTATCAAGGCGGGGAATCTTAACTCGGAGCTGCCGGAGTCCATGAGCCTGCAGCGTCGACGGGAGGAGCGGTCTCTATCTCAGCCGCCTTCTTAGTTACTAGTGTACTGGCCCGCTGAATATTAGCCCTGTAGTCTGTTTTTTGTAGACTATGCAGACGATGCAGTCAGCTGCCGGCTCCCTGTAGTCCCGAGCAGTGTGCTTCCGTGCTGGCTGTTTACAGTTATAGAAGATATATCCACGTTTCGAGTCGACAATCACACCTTTGGACCCGTATCATTCAGCGAGTTTAAATGCGTTAGGCGATTGATTTGGGGGTCCGAAGCAGGTCAGAAGTAGCGCGTATCACCGCAAGCTAGACCGATCTTGCCGGGGGGTTAGACACCTGTAGAAGGATGTGTTATGGGATTTCGAGGAAAGTACGATAATCGGCCTCAATCTTCGATGAGGTGAGATGCAGGTTGATGCACCAGAAGGCGATTTTGCAAAGCCTTTTGTCGGCACTGGAGTCCGCCTAGTGGCCGGTGGCCTCGGTGATAGTTTTAGCCACAACTGCTCCCAGCTCAGGAGTGGATCCCTTTAGGCGGGTCATCACATTCCCCTCCTTTGCTCTCACGAGGCCCCGCAATGCTGAGTCAAGGTCTGTCCGATCGGCAAGGTGGTTTCTGGGGGCACTAAGGGTCTCCGCAAAGGTTCAACTCTCCCCTCCCCGAACTCTGACCGAGATCTGTCCGATCAGGGCAAGTAGGGGAGGTGACGCAGCCCTGGCATAGGCGATCAGTCCAGCATCGTCTCTGCGCAGTCCCAGAAGCCCATGGAGGAGTTTGGGCGATTAGCCCAGCAATGAGTCACCGCATAAGTTGACCGCGGCGGCTCCTTGACACATTAAGAAGGAGAGGCCCTCTGCTTTACAGATATCTATCGTCAACTCGAGGTTTTTCTTGAGGGCGTCGTATTTCATAAGGGTCTCGGTAGCCGCATTGGCGTCGCGTCGCCTCCTTTCTCCATGCCGGATGCGTCCTGATGCCTCGGCATTTCAGTAGGTGGGCCTACGGGCCCTCTGGAGTTTGCCATGTCCCTGATGAGTCCACTCCTATGGATGGTCTACTCCCAACTCCGGCAATTTTGCAGGGAAGGCGCAGTACCCCGTGCCGGACACAAGTGCTGCAAGCACCTATTGTATAAGGCCACTACCTCTACGTACCCGTACGTCAAGTTCACATTCAATGCACGTCGCTCGCAGGTCACCCGTATATCGCATGCACCTCACCCTCGGTCCGCAAGTCACCCTTACGGAGCATTGGGCCACCTAGCCTTACATCCGGACAATTTCTTTATATTTGGACGTCAAGACGCTTATTATAGAACAAAGTCGGCATATATGACGGCCGCCATGTCGCAGGGCTCTGTCATTGGTTTGGTTCTATGGAACTACCTGGTTTATGACGGGATTCTTTAGCAATGTATGCGGCACGCGGCGCCGGAATGGGCCAATATAGCCCTGCGCACTGTCTGCAACAGATAAGTTATCTGCGCGACCCTTTGGCCTGCAGGGTCCTTTGAGTATGCCGAGTTTACCACATGGTGAGCACAAAGGTGGTCCTCGTCCTGGCTCGCGAGATTTTTTGGTTCTCCTGGGCGGGGAAAGAAGTTAGCGCAGGACGGACGATGCGACGAACGCACAAATGAAATTAAAATAGGCGACTTGACTTGAAATCACCCCGATTTCAGGCGAAAGACCAGTGACAGGCAACGTCAACTAGCTGCGTGGCTATTGGTCGCACTTTAGTGAATCCATGTTGTAGCGAATCGATTTAGCCTTGTCGTTCTAGACGACAATTAATCTAGTCTATAATTAACCTTTTTTTATCATTATCACATTTATTTTACTTATATTGAGTACACATATTGCATTTCTACCTACATTGTTGTCAGCTGCTTTCGACATGTCATTCAAGAGAGGCAGTGCAGCAGACCAGGTCATGATAGCCATTAACTATGTGTCTGGTATATGTGTGGTAATATAGAACGGCTTTCTGTCAACACAAAAAACTGTGAGACACGTGTCTTCTTTCCCTACATCTAGAAATAGGCTTCAAAAGTAGATTGCATCTATGGCAGCTAGATATAATTAACCGCATAGAAATATCGGAACCTAAATGCGCGATATTAAAGACCAATTCAAACACTAACTCACTGCTGTAAAAGCACCCGGCTTTCCCGCAATCCTCGGGGTAGGTGTACGCCGATGTATCTTGCCGTATCCTTTAGCTCGCTTTTTACGCTTGAATACATAAGCTTTAGAGGGCCACATTTCTTCTTCCCGATGAGCAGGATTGCTTCACTCTTCGTAGGCGCGAGTGTTAGGCCGACTCCTGTCTCATCCACCTGTCGACATCCGCCAGCACATGATTGGCGTATGTTTCCAGCTCCATATTAGTTCCAGCCCTGACTGTCACCGCCAGACCAGCCAGCCTGCTACCCCTAGTCCACTGAACCTGCCTTGGACCAGCAAAAACTTCAAAAATGCCCATTCTATCAGCTGTGCCGCCTTCCTGCATACGAAGCTTTGTTACACTGCTCCTTTTTAGTTGGACGGCGGCAAAACCAGCGTCGTTTTCTTCGTCTTTGCTTAGTTATGCGGTAATATCTGCTGACAATGTCGCTTCTTTTGCCATTGGCGTGTTGTCAACCATTCCTTCTTGCTCCTCCGCACTTTTCGAGTTCCGTCTATTTTCTTCGCGCTGATACTTTCGTTAAGCCAAGACTTTAAACCCCCTCGATGGTCTCGGGGTGTGGAAGAAATGTCACAATTTAGAGTGAGGTAAAAATGTTTCGAATTTAGCTCGAGTCACTTGTTTGCATTCCAGCTGGAGCCCTTGGTGACAAGAATGTCTGGCCTATGTTTCTGCAGTGGACAACATCATAGCGAGGCGCGTGCGACTTTACGTGCGTAATAATTAATTGGTTGTTATTTGTAATTTTCCATGCTTATTCTGCGCTCGACAAAATAGAGTGGATTTATAACTGCACATGGCACGAACAGCTACGTTTCAGCCTTTAGAACTAAGGCGCAGCATTGAGGGATACACATTTGGTAAATGGTAGTTTCATGTGTTCCATACATATTTACAGTATGCGTGAGTAGCTGAACGTCTCAGTTGCATAGAGATGATCACAAGACACTGTATTATAGTTATACATATAGCATTGTATTATAGATCACAAAACATTGATAGTTTATTCTATATGTGATAGGACTAAAAGACTGAGTGATTAGCCAAGCGTGATTCAAACTTCCAGACATAAAAATGTTCTTCTTATGTATGCATCCCTTTTTTCAGGTTAAATATACATTTTTGTTACCCGTGTCGGCCACGAATTTCTGTGATCAGCAGTTTCTCGAGTATTTTACCAGTGATCTTGTGTTTACCCGTGTGCATACCTCTCTAAAGGTGATAGAGCTTCCCTGACCTCCTTGCCTAGGCGCACAAACCATCTTTAACTGCTGCTCCATCGGCAACGTCGGTGAAGACAGTGCACTTTTCTACAATGCAAAGCTTGGGCTTAAATCAAGAGAATTAAAGATCCCGACATTTTTCTTCCGCGGAGTCCCGCAAATTTGAAGCACTCGAAGCCGAAGACGGTAAAGACAACAATTGTCGACTCGGTTTTCGCATCGTTTTCACCGTATTCGGCTCCGAGTGCCCCAACTTTGCACTAAAACCGGGTACCTTCGTACAGGAACCTGATTTAACTAACTGACACGCAATGCGATTTCAACAATGGAAACATTTTTAATAGTTTGACAAATATTCTATTTAATCAAAATAGTATTAAGAACATCATTATTGCTACGGGATCTCAGGGAACCCTTCGGCGGAGGGAAGGGACCCTTCGACTGACGCCGCGTTTCTTCGCTGAAGCTCGATCGATACTCGCTGCAGTAGGAACTCTCCAGAACGAGGATCCCTTGTGACTGCGTTTAGTCTTTTTCCAAGCTCTTTAAAAAATCTTGACGTTTCTTCACCCATGGGTCCGTACGTTTCTAAGGCAATTGGCTGGACGATAAATTGCGGATGGAGTTCTCTGTACTTCGCTAACTTGCGGTCCTCCGCAAGACAAGCAGAGGCACCAGCTTTCTGGCTTGTTCGAGCGACGTAGCTCCTGGCCAATGTACACGACACGGTAACGTCCCATACAAGTAGGCAACCTCTTTCCCAAGGGGTTAGTGTTTTGCCGACCGGTCGTAACCCACTATTGGCGCTAAGGCCTGGTGGCTCTTTCACAGCCGGCACCTGTGCACTACGCAGTGCACGACAGACGACGTCGTTTATTGCATAGTGCCGTGGGTGGCGGCCGGCGCTGTATCGGCACGATAGAACGTGTTCCCCTGTTGTTGTTACGGGGGACCGACACCGGTTGCAAAGATGAGCGGCACAGACCGTCTCCCCCAGCCGCAGACCAGACACGATGCGGAGTGTGTTATTGTCCAGCATCGTACCTAGTTGCGGCGAGGGGAGGGCCTGAAGCCACTTGCCACTCAATGTTTAATAGTTTTAGACTGGATTGACCCTCGAGAGGTGACGGTGACTGTGTGCTAGTCAGAAAAAATTTTCGCGCAATAAAAATAAAATTTGATGTCTCCGGAAAACACATTGTAATTGATATCCCGACAACACAAAGCACATTTTGTTTACTCTAATACAACGAATGCAAGAGGCTATGCTGCTCGTACTGATTGTGTTTGTGATGTGTGTAATGCAGTTAAATATTGCTTTACCTGTACAATCTGTGAATGACATGTATTTAAAGTTTGTCAGTTGCTGTCGTTACTTAATAACCATGTACACTCCATCCTTTGACCCAAACAAAACATTCTGAATTATGCCGCCCGCTTCGAAAATCTTATTGCCACTGAGTCCTTCAAGTTACTTACGTATGCTCACTGTATCAAAAACCAACAAACATATGATTTTTTGGCATCTCTATATGGACCGACAATACGGCACACTGCAAGCGACAGCAGTTGCCGTAGAAACTCGCCTTTGCGCCGATTCCCTGTGAAATCTGCAATCCGTTGGCCCAGCTCACTGATGAGTCTCTTGTTTCCCTTGCTTACTGGTCCTATTGTTTTCATAGATATTGGCACTACGATGTAACCCGTCTTCAGTTCTTGGTACTTGCGTTTCTTCCCATTATCTGCGCGCTCGGCAACCCATCCCGCTTCTAGTGAACTGTGGCGTATATAGGAGGAAGCCACTGTACAGGACACTGTAGCATCCCATACTAAGCATCGTATGGAAGCTTAGTATGGGAGTTAGCCCACAGCGAAATTGTTACACCGTCAGGTCTTTTGTCGTCATAAAGTCCTAATCTAGGCTCGAGCGTGCTTGGTATACCAGCCTTGCGTAAGGCTCTTCTTATATTTGCATTGATTTCAGCGTGTCTAAAAACTCTACCATGGCTTTTGATGCAGCTAAGAGGGGGAAGCCCATCCTCAGTTACTGTGGTACCACATGCGTGGCAACTGTAAGGGTTGCAAACCGGGGCACCTATTTGAAGAGCTGTTACCATGCGGAATGAGGTGTTGTCCAGCATGGTACCCAGCTGCGGGGAAGGGAGACACTTTAGAAAGCCTCCACTTAATGTGTACCGTGCTGCCAGAAAGACAGCTTTTTTCACTGGAGATTGGAGGCTGTCTAACAGCTCTCTAGCTGCAGCGCTGCATCTGTAGGAGTCCAATGTATGCTGTGTGGGACGTTCTTGCCAGGGGCCTGGTCCAATTGTTTGTCTAGCTATTAGCTCGTTAGCGTCTTTGGCTCTTGTGATTCCTTGGCGGATGCCTGGTTCGACCAACGTATTTGCGAGTTCACCAAATTCCAATGGAGACGCAGCATAGCACATGGGAGCCAACTCCGCCGCTGATCTAATACCAAGTCCTCCTTCTGCGATTGTAAGGGTTGCTTTTTTCCAAGTGTTATCATGCAGGTCGAAGTTTAATGCCTCAACTGAAAAGCTTCTTGCGGTATTGTCGTAAGTTTGAGGATCTTCGTGACATTTGATAGCTGGTGAAGTGCGCAGGGTATAGTTAAGTTTTGGCAAACCCAAGCTGTTTCTCCAGATGCACAGAGCTTCTTGCGAATGCATCGCCGTTAAGCGAGAGCGAATTTGCTTCAGTCCAGTGCACTTGTCTTTAAGGGTCTTTGAAATCGATCGTAAGCTTATTGGAGCTCCCAGAAGCTGCAGGTCGTCCAAGTCAACGCGCCTAGATTCTGGCAAGACATTCGAAACCGCCTAAAAATGTCATCCTGTTCTTGGGCATTACCTCCCAATGTAATGACTTCACACTTAGAGGCATTGAGGCTGAGGCCTCCCTCTTCTGCAAAATTCAGCACGCGGATAATATCACACACAACCAGATCAAGTGGACCTCCAATCGTTGCGTCATCTAGGTACCAAACGTTAAGAGGGCTCTTCATGCGTGCTACTAAACTGGATACCCCGAGGCTGAATAAAGCAGGTCCAAGCGCATCGCCTTGTTGCACTCCACTATTTGATAATAGTGGTGCTTTTTCATCCCAGGTCAGCAGAGTTGGTTCCTTGTAGCTTTGCCAAGCTAGCGGCAGAAGTGGCGGCATTTTGAGTCTTACCTTATCAAGCACTACATCGCGTCGTATGGTATTGAAGGCGTTACGAAAATCCAATTTAACTAGGACTCGTACTGGACCTTCTGCTTCAACAAATGCTCGTACTCAGTGAACTGCCGCTTCTGCACCGCCTTTTACTGCAACGCCTATCTGACTTGGTGAAAGTGCTGTCACAATTGTCGTTCTGCACAACTAGGCAATGACTACTTTAGTGACAAGCCTTCTGACTGTAAGGCCGCATGCTATAGGTCTAATAGAGCCTCCGAGAGATTCTTGTTTCGTTAGCGCTGTCAGATTGGCCCCGTAAAAGATCGGAACGCAGAAATGTGGCAAATTGCCACCCAAGGCTGAACCAGCAAGAATACGGAGTTCTTCCACCAGCCTCCCAGATGATGGTACTGTGCTATCGAGCATATTGAGCAGGTGCCGAGGACGTAAACCGTCTTATCAATCCTGGGTCTGATGCTAGAGAAAAAGACCGGACAGCGTCAGTAATGCGTTTTTCTGGTACGGGACATGCTTCCACTAGCACTGGTGCTTGAAAATGATTTTCTGAGTTTTTGGGGGTGCTGCGTGATTGTTCGTCGCTTCCACTGCGTATCCACGAGATTTTTTCTAATAATTTGACAGAGTGTGGTAAATTTGGCTTTTCGCTCCGGGATGCGCAACATTAGAGTCGGCAACGTTACAAGCCTGACCCAAGGCGCGTTGTCTTGCTTTGAATTAAAATTTGCCAAAGCTTCCGTGTATGCTGCGCAACAAACTTCTCTGACCCCTCTGGGTGTAATCCTTATTAGTTTAGCGTTTTTCGCGCCCGAGCTAAGAGTGTTATTAAGGTCTGTGGGTCTGGGTCATATGTTGTCACAATTTTACCAGCCTGGTTTTCAGAGATATTTAAAGGGGGTTCGGTCGGTAATGGTTGGGGATAAGTTCTATGAAGGCGAGTCTTATGCATGCGCAAGCTTCGGATTGAATTTATAAATTTCCCGCAGACATCACAGGTGTATGGGTGTTGGGATTGTGGTTGAGATTCAGAGAGATTTTCTTGGAGAAGTGGTTGTGTGCTCATTGTTTGTTTGTAGTTGTTGTACTACTTCCGCTGTCCAGTTCAGTCACAAGCGGTAGAGAGAGCTCAGCGGTGCCGTCAATTACGGATATCAAAAAGGCTCTTCCCGGTTCAGACTCCAAAAATGCGAGGACTTTGGCTATCGCTGGATTTTTGTTTAGCCATGATGAGAGCAAATTCTTAAGGATCTTTCAAATGTTCATAATGCCATTAATCAGATGAGCTGTTTGTGCGGACTTCTTCTCGGCCGTTTTCGTTTCTTCCTCAGCGCTTCTTTGTTTTGGTTTTGGCTTATTAGGGTCTACCCTGGGCAGGCGCGGTAGAGGAGGGTGGCATACCACCTCACCTTTTTTGTTTAGTATTGGTTGTGGAGTAGCAGGTCTTGCGGCATCCGCATACGATTTCACCTCCAAGCTCGTGGATTGAGAGTTTGTGCTGGTACTTGGCGATAGAGAGATCTGAAGGAACTCCTCAGCTAGGTCGGGTAGGCGAGATGATACTTTTGCGTATAGCTTTTGTTTTTAAGCCTCTGTAAAAACTCCATTTACTCCACAACGGCCGCCACTAGTCGCATGAGCACCACCATAATTAGCGCATCGGGCCTTTTCATGGCATTTCCACATTTGATGGCCGGGTCTTCCGCATCTTTTCCAGGTAGGGATTTTCCTTTTTGTGCATTGTGATGCCTTGTGTCCAAACTTATGACAAGAAAGACACTGTAAGGGCAAATTGCAGCAAAGTGTGACTTAAAAGCACTCGTCGGCGATTGTCACTTCACCCACTGGTTCTTTGTCAAACCTTAGCCGCACACTACTTGAGGGCTTCATCACCTTATCAACGTTCTTGTTCGGGCCTGTAGCAGCCGCGGCAAACTTTTCTCTGCGAACTTCACTCACGTCCTGTTCGTGTAGACAATCAAGCAGATCTTCATCTGAAAACTGTGGGTTTATTCCGGAGATGCGTCCCCAGAAAGCCGACGTGTCGGAAAGAGGACGTATATTTAATCCGCAAACGCAATTCAGGGTCTTTACGGATGCTATCTGATCCGTTGTAGGCGCGCGAATTCCTAGTTTGCCTTGAACAGTAATCCGAACGTCAGCAACGGGGATAGTTTTCCTTATTTCGGCGTACGCCTTGGGGACGCTTAGGCCCTTCAGGACATCAGGTTTATCCTGGCATTCGAAAAACACCTCTAAACCACTGTGGTTAGTTTTATCATGTACTCGTTGGAGCTCGCTGATAGCGGATCTTCCTAGGTTCCCCGCTACTTTTCGTTGAAATATGATTACTATTTTTTATATCTGTCTCTTTTATGATCGTAATTGTTGATACTGCTGCGCCCACTGCCCAGCGGCTGATTGAGAACACGGGGCAGAACACACATGGCATACGACTTTACGGGCCGAGCCAAAGGCCTTAGGGACGGCCATGTCTTCCCGCTAGGATTTATTTGGCTGTCCTGCCGCTGAATATCGAATGTTGTTGTTGTTCATGTTTTTTTTTTACGCCACTCAATCTTCCATTGGCCTTTCGGGGGACGATCCAAAGTCGTATCAAGTAGCATGTTTTTGTAGTGTAGTTTCGTATTAGTCGTATCTATCTACTCGTCGACTCATTGTTTCTCGCCTAGACAGACCAGCTTTGTTTTGTTATGGTCTTTGACGTCGTCGTCTGACTAAACTCGGCCGGGTGATGGGATTCCGCAGTCGAGATCAGGGGAAGGCGCAGTATTTATTTAGCGCAGTATGATGTATTTGCCCTATGCGACATGTGACTGAAACGGTGGATGCGATGCCGGACGACAGTCGCTGCATCGTGTGATAGCAGCTAGCGCGCATTACAGAGTTCTCCTAGCAGAGCAGTATATCACATCAGCTTAGAGCCAATAATAGTATGCGTACTAACTATAATAGCTGTAGTAGTAGTACCAGTGGTGGTGATTGTGCTTTTTATATGCATATATATATATATATATTTTTTTTTTTTTTTAGATTTCCCGTAAGGCAATTGCCCGTGTACGGATTTTTCATGTCATGGCTAAGTTTACTCCACTCCGGCATTTACCTTGTTTAAATTGGAAACCATGCAAACCAATTTGAGAGTGGCCGGTCTGGGGTTCGAACCCAGTCCTCCCGAATGCAAGGCAAAGGCTTTGCCACTAAGCCACCTTGCCCGGTTACTGGGTAGTCTATGCAGCCAATCACACAATATATATATATATATATATATATATATATATATATATATATATATATATTGTGTGATTGGCTTCATAGACTGGCCAGTCTAAATCATTAGCGTAACGGGCCCCATTTGCCTACAATTAGACTCCAATCACTGCTGCTGCCGCCTCTGCCGTGTATTACTTCTGCATTCCATATATACAATACAGCATTTCCGTAAACTTTTTAATCTCAACTCTCACCGTATCATCGACGGGCAGACGAGCTATGGCGAATCGTAGCGCTGATATGAAGACAATATAAAAATGTAATTTTTCACAATACGTTTTATCACGCTTCCACGACTACGAGCTCAAAGTAACACAGCCAATATGTCAGCATGATGAATAATAATAATCCAAATTGAGACAAGGCTTCTGTGCTCATCGACCAACGGGTAATCAACATTTTGAGATGCCTCCGGATTGGGCTATAAATCATATTCATAATACAATTGCGTATATTTGGCCAAAAGAGCTCGGAGAGAGAGCGCGTTTTGATCATAACTTGCTACCTACAAATATGGAGAGCATCGGAAAATATGTATTCACGATTTTTTGTTTTCGCTCTTATTTACGAAATGGACCTTTCCGAGTGAGGGTGGACTATAATCTTAGTCACTCGTACCCTGGACCCTCATGGCCACCTCAAGGAGGCTGTGCATCTCCTCTGTTTTATGCAATGTTTGTACTTGATATTGGTTTACATATACTGTCTGGTCTAAAATACCTTGATTACGCAGATGATCGCAAATTATACTGCAAAAATGAAAACCAAGGTAATCGCATAAAACTGTAGCAAGCTGTGAATGGTATTGGGCAATGTGGGGTGGGTAAAATGAAATGTTGTTATCTACACATGATTGCGTTGTTTTAAAGCATGGACATTTTGGTTATGATTATGCAATTAATGGTGTCTCACTAATTAAATCACGTGTACTTGCGACCTTAGCATTCAAGTATCTGCTAAGCTCGATTTCAGCCTTCATGAAACAGATTAACACAAATCTTCTCTAGTCCTAATAACCACATTTATAACATGTTTTATTGAAAAAAAAATCCAGATGTGCATATTCGTCTATATAAATAGATTGTAGTTTCCAACGGCGAATCTAGCATACATCTTCTTTGACATTAGACCAAACTCTCTAAGAAGTCAGTGCTTTGTCTTCCCTAAGGTAATTGCGCCTAGTGAGCATGTAAACAATATGTTTCTTTGGCGTAATCGTCTGTCAAGATGGATACACGAGAAAAGTTTCCATGCATTGTACATGCTTTCATGAGCTAGGATGCGTAGTAAATTCGCCTATGCTTAAGTATCGGTGAGGACCGGGTGGGCTTTGTGGAGGTGTTGCGTGCACACCTATTTGCATGCCACATTTAATTCAGTTCGAAATTCATGCGTAGGTGCAACCAGAGGTATTAAACAACTTGTATCCCTTACAGTGCGTGCAAGTGTGGTAGAGCTGTGAAGCCCGTGGCATTCGCGTGCGTCTCGCGACCGGAAGAGATACATAGGTGCATGGGTTCGATCCCCGTCGTTGCACGTTTATATGTGTGGGGTCCATCTTATAAAGCAATGCGAAAACAATTTTGTGGACAATAGATGTTGGCTGAGAGTTAGCCCAAAAAAAGTTTAAAGTCTATTGGAGCTACCTATTTGAAAATAAGTCAAAAAGTCCTCAACTTGTTTTGCCGCCATGGAATCCCGTTGTAGTTTACAACATCCTTAATTGTGAGCTATGTAAACTGAATATAAACTAGGAGATCACATGCGATGCACTGGATATAGTTGCGTGGGCCGACATGCGGTAAACCGGGCCCACAAATAAGTTTGCGGCAATGTACTGGACTACATTTTCTAGTGGGCAAATGAGAGAATATCTACAGAAATACTCCACCGATTATGAAAGAATCAGAGCTCCGAAGATTCTGCAAGAATTCGAAGTAAGCATCAACGCACACCCTTCTACCATCCTCAGGCAAATGCGCTGATGCAAAGATGCTCGACTTATAACCTTAAACGTATTTATGGAATTACATTTGAAGGGCGACACGGAAAAATGCTAGGTGTCTACAATGCCAACAAAAATAGACTATCGCTTCACATTTGGAAATAGTTGGGCTATTGGGTATCAAGCAAGGTATCCTCAGAGATGAGCGGGATAAGTGTAATTAGTATAATGCCTACGCAGAGGGTAAAATTGCAGGTGGAGCTGAAGAAGGGTAAGCCGAGGCGAGGGAGCGGAGTGACGGTACTTGAAAGAGTGTAGACAAGGGCTATTCATAAACAGAAGCACATAATTCGACATAATAAACCCAACGGTACGCTTTGTTCAAATCGCCTTAACATATGATGCAACCATCTATGGGTCCAGTATAATGCCTAGGCAGATGGTAAAATGACCAGAAGCTAAGTTCAGCAATGGATACATCGTCCAAACCATACGTTAAGTTTATGTTTTGTGATGCAAGACAGTACAGCTATGATACAGACTAGCATATATAATAAACTTGCACGGGTGATCAAATTCACTCATGCCTATGCGCGTGACGTTAACCCGGCTGACGTATGGCTGGCCACTAAGTTGAATTTCAGAAAGATGCAAATACTTCTATAAGGTGCACATTGCTCGGGGACATTCTTGAAAGTACTCCGACATGGCGTGTCAGCATCAAGCAGACCTATAACGTTACGTTATTTAGGCATTCGAATAGGATCATTGGTTACATAGAGCGCCTCAACCAGGGAAGGCTCGGCTAGATGATTGGACTACCATCTCTCCTAGTGGTGACACGGCCATGCACTGTCTGCTGTGGAGCAATTCTGTAAAAAGCCAGTAAAAGTTGGGATGCTCTGTTCTCTGAATGCGATCGGAATAAAGACTACACCGGACTTACCGAAATGTTTCGCAAACTAAGAAGCGGTGTGCCATTCAAAAAAATCTGTACCTTATGATGAAAAAAAAAGAGAGTACATATTTAGAAGTGAAGATTTTCTACTACAATAAAAATCAGGTTCTGTTGCAGCGTCTAGCTGCTTATGCGCTTAATAATTAACGATATCTCAAAGGATTAAAGCTGTTCGGTAAAGAAGGGCACGTCGTATAGCTTACCGACGTACGAATGTCGCACCAAGGTCACACTGAGTGCAACAGGTTACTAGATATGCTCTAAGTACTACAAGTAGAAGTTTGCGATTTACCGAAACACGGCAAGTCGAAACATCTGAGCAATAAAGCAACAACGCTGGCTC
Source organism: Dermanyssus gallinae (assembly GCA_003439945.1). Taxonomy (NCBI): domain Eukaryota; kingdom Metazoa; phylum Arthropoda; class Arachnida; order Mesostigmata; family Dermanyssidae; genus Dermanyssus; species Dermanyssus gallinae. The sequence goes on along the minus strand of QVRM01001989.1, from coordinate 418,377 downwards.
CGTTATCCGGTGTGGACGTTCTGTCAGCCGTCGTTTCTTAGATTCAGGCTAATCGACCCCATCGAATGGCCCCCGTGCTATTGGTGGGAAGCTTGTGAGATGCAGTATTCGGGAAGTTGATGGGCCAAGACATGGCGTGAACCAACCACGTTTGCGAGTTACTTGAGCTGGCAACAGGAGTCAGGCTACCTGCGGAGTTTTTTCAGACAGAGGCGTTTGTCGGATTTATCTGCTCCTTACGCGTAGCATTCATGAGCGATTTCAATTCTTTTGCTGCACACGCATTAACAACTTATTAAGACTGCACTACTGAGCTCATGTTGTAAGTGCATGGCAGTAAGCCGGCAATTTAAAAAGAGTTTAGCAAAACAACTAATACAACCAAGAGAAGCGGTCGTTCCGAGTCGTTGTAGCTCGAACCCTGTCCGAACCCGTTTTTCGAGCGAAATAAAGCTGCCTCCGCGCTGATACCGTCGGTGTGCTCTCTGAACGGTAAGTTGGTTTATACTCTGTTGATAAACTACAGAACGTTGACTACAGCCAAGCTCAAGCAAAGCAACGAACCAGACGGCTCTCGTTCTCTAGCGTAGCATCTATTTCTCAGAGGTCGGTGTTAGCTCAAATGCTAAACAATGTTACCGACGGACTACCAAGAAGCGTCTTAGCAGAGACTTAGCTACGGATTTCATAGCAAATATCTGCGAATAGAACGGAGGTGACTACCCGAGATCGCATATACGAGTTAAGCTCAGTGCATCAGTGGGTTAAGAATTTGATGTATTGCCTCAATATTATGGTCGTGTTTGAAAACTAATTTAGTTCTTATAATTGATGTCGTCATTTGATCTGTGCGGCAACTATCACGTGTACAAAATACGCCTGAATATGCCTGTCCGAAAGTGTATATACAACACATGTATGCATTAAGATATGATAATATGATAAATGGGATAATGATACTTCTCTTCATAGGTTACTCACCAGAAAGGCCGTTCCAGCCAGGCAAATTCAGAGCTCGTCTAGGCAATCAGAAAGCATATAGGCTTTATGCCATTCGACTCTGTGCGGCCTTCCTAAGACCGTAATTCTACAATTAAAAAATCCCTATATTATGTAAGTATGTTACATATAGCAGTATAATCGAACAAGTATAAATTCTATAAACATATATAATGCGAAAGTCCAACATAGTTGCTATGTCAGTTCCTACAGCTGGAACTTAATTGCAGCACAGATACGTTCTAGTTTATCTACACTATATGAGTATGCAATATGTAATAAATAAGTATGTACATTATATGTATGTATGTATATATATATATATATATACATATATATATACATATATATATATATATATATATATATAGAAATTATGCGTGCATCTTTTCTTATACTTAGAATTTATCGTAACTAATTGCATTTGTAGGTTTCATTTCAGAAACCGAAAGCACGTCGAATTTGACTACCCTAGGCAGGGTATCTCAATTAGATGAGCATTTCTAACAAATTTCACAATTTTCTTGATGTGTTTGTCTTTCATACGAATTCATACAAATATTTTTTTCATGTTTATCTGAAACATGCAAAACATCGACATGTAGAGGACCTATAGTAACTCGCATAGCGGACTTTGAGCTATTTTAATGTAAAACCTTGTGCTTTGCGTCCCTAGTGGAACATGATAGAAGATATACTTGAAATGAGAGAAAGAAAGGATACTAGAAGAAATACTTGAAAAATAAACCGCCAGTAAATTCTGTTGTAATGGCTCACTTTGTAAAGCGATGTTCGGTCAGCCACTTCCGGTTTATATAACAAATCGTACCACTTTTCAGTTTGAAATACCTGTTGACAGTATAATCGGAGAAATGCGTGATGTAGACTCGACTATAAAGAATACCACAATCACCAGTTTGGTTTTCACAAAACCAGAGCTAGAGAGTTGCTAGCTTTCATATGATCCCGACTATTGTGTGCCCAACTACCGAAGTCGTGGTGCTTCCTACGGCGAGTCCGAGCAGCAAGATAAGTAAATGTATCGATGGCAACCACACATTTGCGGGGACCGCCTGTGATGCTGAGGGGTAGAATTATTTTGCAGAAGTACGGGGACCCGGGCAAAAGTTCGGGGGTAAACTTGCATTATGGAGTTGTGAGACGTATTATATGACGTTTTCAGACCGTAATTAGAGACGAGGCACACGAGGGTGTGGATATTTATATTATTACTTACCTTGAGAAGTACCGCTAAGTAAACAGGTACTTTGCGGTCTCGATAACGATATCTAACAGTGCTCGTGTTCGCTCGGTAGTTTCTTAGGCTCTCTTTACCAGAGCGTACAGCAGCATTGCCAAGTGGCAGTCGATACTGCTATTTGCTATGTAGCTACAATGCTTCAGTGCGGTGGTTTTTGGGTCGAAAGGTGTAACGTACCACGAGCTATCGGGAGGCCACTACACGCGCCCAAAATACTATGTTCGGATTAACGCTAGGGACTGTGTACATCTGAGAGCTTCTAAAATATGACGTACACGAGGTTGCGGCACGAAAAGAGCTGATGATTCGCCCAGGGGGAACGCACAGCGAACGCGGCGTGTAGAAATATCGTAAATGACTTTTCCGCAACACCACCAAAACTTCTTACTCCATTGGCTAGACACCGAAGCCTTTACTTCTTGCGGTAATTTTGGTTTCTCCACTCGGCTACTGGTCGAGAACGTAGTCGAGTGGAGGAACCAGCCAAGGGTGGCGGTGCTACCCGCGCAGCATCAACACCGCCCGGGTACTTTTCGTCCAGGATCTGCAGGTGTCCACGATCTGCAGGACGGCGTCAATACATTCTGTTCCACAATTTAGAAGATTAACACATACCATAGCCAATATCGATAATCAAAGTTCTCACTAGCTGTGCTAGTATCGAGCTCGGCGGCTCGATGGTGCATTTGCGTGCGTCTTGCGACCGGAGAAAAGCCAAATCGGGCATTCGACCCCCACCGTTGCACATGTGAATTAGTTGGGGGGAGTCCATCCTATAAAGCAACACGAGAGCGGTTTCGTGGAGGCTAGATGTTGGCTGAGTCGAGCCCGATGACGTGGCGCATTCCGCCTGCGCCTCGCGACCGGAGGAGACGGTTCATAGGTGCGCGGGTTCGAGCCCCACCGTTGCCCCACATTTGTGTGTTATGGGGGTCCGTCTATGTAGCAATGCAAAAAGCAGTCCCATGGACGTTCAATCTTGGCTGAGAGTCAGCCCAGAAAGTAGATGTTGGCTGAGAGTCAGCGCGAAAAAGTTACCTTAACTCGCTGTGCTGTAGCCGCTGAGGTGCAGAACGTCTGTCTAACGTTTGGCTACGTCTGCTGCTACGACGTCGTTCGGGAGGTTCTTGGCTCGGAGGCGGCTTGGCTTGTGGATGGTTGTTGGTTCCGCGCCGGTTTGGTGCGGCGGCCGCCAGACGTCGCGATAGTCGCGACGACATAGCGACGTCGCCGGCGCATAGCCTTGCCGTCGCGCCGACGAAGAGGCGAGAGGCGAGGTGTTGTTGTTCTTCGCTTACGCGCCAGTTTTCGGTAGCTTCCGCTGGGGGGCGCCTGTTGACGCGACCGATAACTACAACCACAACAACCGCATCCACAAAATGAGGCGGCACCAGCTTTTGGTTCGGTACAACTACTACTTTTACTACTACTATTGCTTTTGCTGGTACTATTACCCATAGTATTAGTAGTAGTAGTACGGCTATTGCTGGTACTCGTTTAGGTACTACTGCTGTTGCTGGTACAGGTAGAGTACTGCTGTTGCTGGTACTGCTGGTACAGGTAAAATACTGCTGTTGCTGGTACTGCTGGCACAGATAGTACGGCTGTTGCTGGTACTGCTGGTACAGATAGTACGGCTGTTGCTGGTACTGCTGGTACAGGTAGTACTGCTGTTGCTGATACCGCTAGTACAGGTAGTACTGCTGTTGCTGGTACTGCTTGCACATATAGTACTGCTGTTGCTCATACCGCTAGTACAGGTAGTACTGCTGTTGCTGGTACTGCTTGCACATATAGTACTGCTGTTGCTCATACCGCTAGTACAGGTAGTACTGCTGTTGCTGGTACTGCTGGCACATATAGTACTGCTGTTGCTCATACCGCTAGTACAGGTAGTACTGCTGTTGCTGGTACTGCTGGCACATATAGTACTGCTGTTGCTCATACCGCTAGTACAGGTAGTACTGCTGTTGCTGGTACTGCTGGCACAGATAGTACTGCTGTAGCTGGTACTGCTGGTACAAATAGTACTGCTGTAGCTGGTACTGCTGGTACCGCTGGTACAGGTAGTACTGCTGTTGCTGGTACTGCTGGTACAGGTAGTACTGCTGTTGCTGGTACTGCTGGTACAGGTAGTACTGCTGTTGTCGCTGGTACTGCTGGTGTGCTGCTGGTGCTGCCGCCGCCGCCGCCGCTGCTCTTCTCTGCTCCCTCTTCCCTCCGTCACCGTGTGTCCGTATTGCCACGACCGCCGCCAGACCGTCGCCGCCGCGGCTGCCGCTGCTGCCGCTGCTGCTGCCGTCACGGGCTGCTCCGGTCCCGAACGAAGTAGTTCTCGACTCTCGCGTTCACCACCAGCAGCAATACAACCAGCCACCAACGCAGGCAACGGGCGAACGTCTGCCGACCAGCCTTCCCGGCAGCAACAGCAGCAAACTGGTGTGTCTGTGTGCGTCTGTGTACGCGCCGGTGCCACCCCGACGACGACGACGACGGCGACGACGGCGACGATAACGACTGCGGCGGCGGCGACGGCAGCAGCAGCAGCGTCAAGCGACGACTACACGACAGATCGGACGCCGGCAACAACTGGTTGGTTAGTCGCAGCCTAGGATGCAGCCGATCCATCGCCGATTGCCGATTGTTGTGCGACAGCAGAAGACCAACACAAGGACAACGACGACGTCGACGTCGATGTTGACGTTGTTGACGCCGCCGACGACGACGACGACGACGTAAAGAAGAAGAACGCTAGCGACCGCGGCGCCAACAACACCCGCGCTGGTTGGGGCGGCGCTGTTGAAGTGTTATTGTTGTTATTGTTGCTATCGTTGTTGTTGTTGTTGTTGCTCTGACTGCTGCTGCTGCTGCTGCAGTTGATGTTGTTGTTGTTGAGGCTGCTGACGGTATGCTGGCTCCAGTCGTCAGTCTTCGCTACCGATCACCAGGGTCGGTCGATTGGTGAGTCGGTCAGTGAAGCCGCAATTGGCGAGCGCCGAGGAGGCGCCACTTAGCACGAGCGTCAAGCGCGACGACGACGACAACGCCAACAACAACTACAACGACAACAAAAACGACGAAAACAACAGCGACAGCAGCAACAACAACAACAACAACAACAACAACAACAACAACAACAAAAGCAACGACTAAGGTGACTACAATTACGAGGGACAGGAGTGCTCCGGTTCATCTACTGGTTACTAGAGTTACTGCTGCTGCTGCTGCGGTATTGTTGTTGTTGTTTTCGTTGCTGGCCCCTGTTACCGCTGCTGCAGCAGCTTCTGCTGGTACTATTATTGTCTTTACCAGTAGTGGGGATGCTACCATCATCAGTGCCACTTCGATTCGGATTGGATCGTCCCCTTGTGACGGCAGATCAGCAGAATAACAGCTCGGCGTCGGCGAAGTGACAAAACAAAGCGTACTGTTTGCGGTCAGAGAGTCGCGCTGGTGCACTGGAACAACTTGCAACCCCCCCTCCCCGCGCTGATCCTTGCGAACATGAACGCGTACAATCGCGGTTCATATCGGTCGCTGGACAAAACAACAACACAGACACAGCAACAACGATAACAACAATAACAAGCGCTTGTTGTTGTTGTTGTTGTTATTGGAGCAACAACAGTAGCGGTAGCAGCTGATATGCATAGTTCCACCTGTTGAATGAATACGCTTGTTGCTAGCTATGTGACGCGTTTGTACGTTCGAACGCATGATAGTGATGCTGTAGATGCTGATGAAGAGAATAATTTAAGAAGATTGAGAGTGGAAGAGAGCGAAATCAAATGATCGATCAAGCATACAAACATAGCTAGACGCGCATATAGATCGACGCACATGTGTCATCCGTTCCCGCGGTTATCGTAGCCGTGACCTTGGTCTCGGATCTGTGTAGTTTGGAAATTCCGCCGCAGAATTGGGCCGCCGTGTTGTTGTTGATGTGGTGTCGTTCTTGTGTGTGTTGGAGTTGGAGTTGTAGTTGAAGTTGAAGCTCAAGCTGACGTCAGAGTTGTGCTTGAATGGAGTTGTGCTTGAAGTTGCAGTTGAAGTTGGAGTTCTTGTAGTTGCTCTTGTCTTGATAGCGGACAACAAACATCGAACCATCACGAGCAGGATCCACGGGAAGTCATCCTTGCATTGTCTTCGTCCAGTGAATCCAGTTGTTGTAAGCAAAGTGAGAATGATTGTGTGTGTGTTGCAACGCAGTGCCGAAGGTGGGGACATCGGTTGGCCAAGGTAGGGGAAAAACTGGACGATTTGTCCGGTGCAGCAAAAGTGCTTCTTGTGCGCTTGGCCGGCGGTTGTGCTGACGCCGTTGTTGGCGTATTGTTGCTGGCATTGTGATTGTTGTTTGTTGTTGCGATAATTCCTGTCGGTGACAACCGCAGCTCCGCTAGAGCATCTGGATGGTTAGGTGTAAATTCGTGTATCGATCAGATCATCGCCATCAACTGCACCATCATCATAGAGATGCAGTCAAGCTGGATATGGTTCAACTGATCATGGACTATGTAAGTTATCGGCTGGTCGCAGAGTTACGAACGACAATGCTTCTTAATTTTTTGGAGTCAACAGGACGAACGGGCTAACCGCAGCTTCGATTGTAGTGGTCTCTGATGTCTTACTATCGACAAATAGGCAATCTGCTTGTCCAGGTGTTAGGATAGCTGTATACTAGGCTATACCATATCGTACAGAAACGTACCCGTTGGTAGTAGCCATTCCCGTGAAGCAAATTGTTCCAAATAAAGTGAAGTTTTCACTTCATTACAATGCATCGACAAAGCGAAACATTGTTTGTTGGTTTATGTGCTATTAGATGGCTGTGTGAGCCTGCAGTCTTTAAATAAGTTCTTCGTTTTGTGTAAACTTAAGAATATGGCGAATTGCATAGATTATTATTTTCAAATTCCGAGTATTTATCAAAAGGCAGGTGAAATATTTGCAAAAAGTGACCTGCTTACCTAGACCGAGGTTGCCTGTCGCAGTACCAGTGTAACTCTATCGTCCAGCTGGTGTCGATAGTATGCAAACATAATAAAGACAAAGATAATAAGTGTTTGGCTAGCTTATATATATATATATATATACATATATATATGTATATATATATATATATATATATATATACATATGTATATATATATATATATATATATATATATATATATATATATATATATATATATATGTATAAACATATATATATATATATATATATATATATATATTACACTTATTGCACTCATATTGAGTATGTCCATAACATTGACACTTATACCGCTGTCAGTTGTTTATGGCATGTTATTCGCGAGAGGCAGTGCAGTGATCTCTTCGCAGTGAAACTTCGTACACGCCTGAGAGTACAGTCGACAGACCAATTCCGTGTACTCCTCGTCTAAGTTTGTATAAGATCCTATATTCCGTCTTACGAAGCAATGCGAAACCAAACCCGTAGGCGTTAACTGTTGGCTGAGGGTCAGCCTAATTTCGAATGGTGCTGTACGCAGCATCTTCAACCTCAATCAAATTATCTCAACAACCGATGCATAGCCTGACAATAGATACTCAAAGCGGCTCGTTGTCCGCATTGGCAGGCAAAGCACTCGCTTTATGTACATCGTGAAACACCTTTCAGGCAAACCAAAGTCTGCCCGAGTGAAGTGTCCTCATACTCTGTCGAGACCATACATCCGCCTTGGGACAATTTTGAGAAGGGAAAAGTGCCACTGCCGATATATATATATATATATATATATATATATATATATATATATATATATACATACATATATATATATATATACATACATATATATATATATATATATATATATATATATATATATCGAACGCCATCTTGTGACAAGGACGTGTCTCTGCTTCACAAGAGTATCGGATTGAATTGTGGGAAGAGCTTTCAAGCGCTGCAGTGTCGCTCTAAATTCGATAGCACTTCCAATGCGTTGACTGCCAGCCACATATAGGTTTTTTGAAATTAAAACAACTCGTGCTGCAAAGATGACTCCCTATGTATTGTAAGTAATATACTTAGCCGACTTGTACAATCCGTTTCTAGTAAAGCTATATATATATATATATATATATATCCATGCCACTCTTGCGTAGTAAAGACGCTTAGAGGGTTCATTGCATATATGTTACCTAAGCATCTATATCGCCAATGTGTCATCCTCCAACGCCTACTAAGTGAGTGCTTTCTATTGGAACAACCTTTGCTTTGTACTATCGGCCAGGTCGATATGGCATTTTCGATACCTGCTTACGTTAGGTCCTAAAGCTAGATCTATAGCTCTGATTTCCCCAGAACTGTCCATTCTTTTTCAGTATGTTCAATTGATTAATTTCCTAATCCCCAAACTCGACATTCTATACTTCCCCCTCCATATATCTAGCTCGCTGAAACTTTATATTGAACACGTCTGCCCTGGCGTCCGCTAATAGCCCACCTCTCTTTAATTATCGTATACCCATTCTGCCCCACTTATTTTCCTTTGCATATATCTGCTAAACTCGATATCCCTCTCGGCTCCCATTGTCAATATCAATTTGCGCGTATATACCTGTTTTACCTCGATCTCACTATTACTTCCTATACTTTCATTTTCGGCGATTGCACTCAATCTCCTTTGCTGCGAATTCTACTCTGCAATCCATTTTATCTGTTACTCTTTACCAGCTTAATATGTTTAACCGTCTTTCATTTGCATCTTTTATTTCTTAATGGTAATACTAAACATTCATATTGTACCTTCCTTTGTATACATTTCGACACCCCCTCCGTCTCCTCAAGAAATTCTTTAGCGCAATTAAACGGCAACTCAATGCAAATGTTATCGCATATGTTTGTACTTCTTCTAGCTTTTTCCAAAATTCCGCGTTGTGGATCAGAGTGGCATATACAAATGCCATTCACAGCCTCCTATATACTATTTGTTACTATATAATCACAAAGCACCCAGGAGCCATTACGCCTTACCGCATTTTTCAACCTTCGCCCTTCGTAATATCCGCTTTTCTTCTAAATAATCATCCCTGTATTCATTGTCATCCCAAGATACTTATACGGACTTTTATATTCCAATTCCCACTTCCGTAATACTAGCTTTTTTGTCCCACGGAATATCCATCTGACTGTATATATTGTTTTTCCTGTATCACCATTCGCTTCACGTGAGGATAGACTCATAGCCATACCAGGATCGGATGCGATCGAAACCTAACTGCTATCGCGTAGGAATTTAGTCGCTTCACTTGCCTTCGTAGGAGGTAATTGTTTGTCTCCGCACGACTCTAAATTATGTTGCAGTTCCAAACAGAAACAAAATGTTATATAAGAATTTGACCTTGACCGGAAGATCTCTAGCAGGAAATTCACTTAAGTGGACAGTACAATGTATTTTCTTTACTGCTTGAGGCAATAGGCACGAGTGAAAAATATACCTAAATTGAGATGGAGGGGATATAATATTTTCCAACCACAGTCGCACTCTTTCCGGAGTGTGTGTGTGAGTCCCCCATCCCCCGGACTGCATCTTAGACAAGTACTTCAGAAAGCCAGAGAAAAGATATGTTTTAGATTTTGTCTATAAATTATATTCTAGGCTATTTGTGCCGGGTTCCAATGGGTCTAACGTTTGTTTGGCCTGTCTTTAATTCCCTGTTTTTTTATTATTTATTAATTTTGTTTTAAACTAATCATCAAGAGGTCCACGTGAAAATTTTGCATATTTATGTGGAGCCTCTTTTTTTAGCAACAAATCCTTGTGACAGCGTGGAATGAGCAAGCACAGAATCCAAGTGAACCATCAAACTGTGTCATCATTTTTCGAATGCGATACTTGTACACTCCTGACATGCTCGAACACAAGAAATAGCTCCTCACAGCCGGGATCGAATCTGCGATCGACCACACTAGAAGTCAGGGAAATCGCCACAGAGAAGGGGGGTAGAGGATCATATTGATGCGCCCAGAACTCACCACTCAGACTCAGTTGATCGACCCTGGATGCCGTTATAATAAGCATTTTCAGTAATGACAGCAAGTTTGTTGATCACCTATTGCAGCACACACCCCTTCTATGTGATATAAGAGGTGATTTTATGTTATGCTATACATGCATACGTATACATATGTGCACCGAAGTAACATCACAAATATCCCGGTCGTAGCGGGCTTGAGAGTTCCGCACTACCCAGACCAACATGTGCGCATTATGCTTTTTTTGGGTCTCCTGTAAAAAAAACAATGCCGGTCATATGTATTTGGTTTCCAGTATACATACTCCTGTAAGGAGAACGTATTTACTTGCCAAATAGACAGGTACTATTTGAATTTGCATGCGCTCATTTGGTCATCCGCTAAGCAAACAAATCGTTTTTAAACTTAAAATAGGCCACAGCCTTTAAAGTGGGAGCTCGCTTCTAAGGCTCTTGGAGTGTGCGCAAAAGTGTTCTAGCAAATCACATTTTGTAAATTGGCGTATAGCATATATGTTGCCTTGCTCGAAAAGTGAGTCTATTCTAGGAACAACGTGAGTTGACACGCTATTTAAGGCCTTGTTCTAACCTTCTATATTTAGCCAGGGATTCCAGACAGAAAAGCAAGATTTGATTTTGGGAAGAACAAAATATTATGAAGACGTGAAGACTGTACATATGAGGGTTCGTTAGAACTAAGCATTGGAATATTGTAATACAAAGCGCAGTTGTGCCTCCACAACCTTGCTAATGAGGCTAAAATTGCCTAATATATATGTCATGTACGCCTAAGTCATGCGTTTGAGAGGGGGTTTGACACTTGGTAGTAGGTACTTCCTTCAATCGAGAAATCGCACACAGAAGGGGAATAAACATGCATCTTTAGGTACACCAGGCAATACAATATGAACGACTTAACTTATAACCAACCTTTTTTATTTTGAAAGCGACATTGCTTTAAAAAATTCTCATTCATTGCACTCTGCGAATGTGAAAGACAATAACATTTGGGGAGTGCCCTACTCCCCAAACTTGATTGATGCGCTCTTTTGGTCAAGATAAACGCAGTAAAACTTTCTTCAAGCATTTATTAACATAGCCCAGTCCAAGGTCATCTCTAAAAGCTGTACGCATGTAGACCGTTGGGTGGTGAAGCCATGTTGAGCAGGGTCAAGTTAGTGGTTTAAAATTATTAGTTAAAATTTAAGAAAATTATTAAGTAGATTACAAAAAGCACGTATAATATAAATACGTTTAGCACGATGATCAGATTTTACGGAAGGGGCGACAATGATCGCATCTTCAATTTTGTCTAAATTAGTAGTGAGAAGAAAATCATGTATAAACCGTACAGACGTATGAGTAGACTGTAATTAATGAGTATTAGCTGGAATTCTATTTCCCAAACAGCAGGCTCTAAATTTCGATTCCATCAAGTAGTTTGAGATTGCTAAGCAATTTATTAATGGGATGGTGATGTCCCAATGACCAATAGAACTGGACAGTCTATTTGACAACAGGTTTTTATAATGACACAATATTGTCGGTGCGAGAACTGACCCCCGAAGGACACGCATAACCACAGACAACGACAAACGCTGTCTTATTTGAAGACTAAGTCAACAGAACACGTATACTTAAATTTAATCATGTCTTACATATGAAACAACGTATGCTCCTCCCTATTAACCCATACGTAAACAGCTATAAATTGCTTTAAAATTAAAGTACTCTCTGTAGCAACATACTGCCTTACTACAATTACACCAGACCTGACTCTTAGCCATTTAAAAAGTCTAGACAGACTTAAGGCCAGATATGTTAAGCGTGTTTTGCGGCTTCTAAAGTGCGCGTCGGCAACACTTGCCTTAGAGATGTGCGGAGACCTAGCACTTAGTAACACACCATTGACAGCGCATATTCTAGACTCATATTGAGCCTACAGAGAGAACAGAAATTTAAAATTTGTAGAATTATACTGATGGCCCGGCCTTTTGTTCACGTAGATGGAAAGGAGCCATGCAAAGGAACCGCTCGCTAATCTGCCGAATAACCTGGCACGGGTACCACCATTACATATGCATGAAGCCAAGCTGTTTTAATATTTAAGAATGTGTTTGTAGCGTTTGCGGAGAGTTTGATATTGGACGCTATCATATACTTGTGTACCCAGAAATTTGCGGAACGTCTTTATCATCCAAAGTTAAATACGTATTGTAAGACCAAAAAGTCACAGTGTGACACCTTGTGAAAATTGTATCAACTGTCTACCAATTTTGTGGTAAAATAAATGCTAAAATTGAATTAACCCATGCGTCACATATAAAACTCCAAATGCATGAATTGCCTGAACCTGGTTTGACAGCTGATCTAGAATTCAAGCAGAGACGTATACCTGATTGGCGATATCTCCCCCCGGCTCCAAAGCAGCTGCCGTGGGAGAAATCCGAGCTTTAACAACATCGCCGTCGTGTAACTCAGACGCACGAGCGACCCCAGCAGCCCTCGACCAGCATGTGGAAAACATTTTACAGGTCCAACACACAATGATGACAAATGACACAAACCACGATCGCACAACAGAAATACAGCAATGAAGCTAAACCATTGCATACGCAAAACACTCGAAAAACAGCGAATGAACACGTCCGTCAACAGATATATATATATATATATATATATATATATATGATTAAAAACAGGTTTTAAAGACGCCCTTTTTAATTCTAGACTATCATCCGTTCTCTACGGGCTTGAACATTTACGTTTTTTCTCTTCTCAGAGAATTATGAAGTGAGCGAAACGGATCACAATCTGAAGGGGTAAGGTTGCAACGATGACCATCTGCTACAAACGGTCGAGCAACTGGCATTACTTTTCACTGTCAAACGTTTCGTTTCTTCACAGCAGCTCGTCATAGAACACAACAAATTTAATTTGTCAGGTCAAAATCCACGCTACGCTTGCGGACAGCACAAATGTTCGCATTGGCGCGTCATTCGTGGCAGGAGAAATTTTTTTTCATGCAAATGGACCTTCGTAGGTGCCACTGTTTGGTTTCAATCATTAAGCAACCTGGCGAGCTCGCATTGAGATACGTTTAGTAGGAACTTTAGATTAAAGCAATTATGATTGTTGCAAACGATACACGTAAAGATTGCAAACGACTCTTGTTACGAACGCGCACACGCCTCAACCAGGTTCTGCTAAGCTGGGTGGGGTTTATTGCCCCCGATTTACACATGTATACATTCCCAATATATACATGTGTATTTACGTGTGTGTATAGACATATACACATATGTGTTTTTAAGTATATACATTTGTAGACATATGCATAGACATATCCTTATGTGGATATGTATATGTATATATATATATTTTTTAAATTTAGATTTATTAATCATTTACAATATGTTTGCACACTCGGCAGTGCTCGCCTAAAAAAATATATATATATAAATATATATATATACATATACATATAAATATATAATATATATATATATATATATATATATATAAATATATATATATATATATATACATATACATATATATATATATATATATATATATATATATATATATATATATATATATATATATATATATATATATGCACATATGTGTGTGCTTGGTTCCGGCCAACACCAGCCAGGAAGGAGATGCCTTGTTAACTGATGCCAGCAGAAGAGGAAAAGCAGTTTGAATATACTATAGCCAATAGGCGGGTGTATTGTGGACAGTAGGTTGCGTGTGTGGTTGCCTGTACGTCGCGAGCCGGCTGCCGGCGTTCGTGAACGGTCGAGTGCGTCTTCGTGTCTGAATGGTGCCAGCCAACGTCATGGACCGGATCACTAGGAAACGTGCGCCGGTCCAGTGAATGGACGTACGGAATCACTGCACTGCAGTGTATTATTACCTAGCCAGATTAGCGCCTCTCTTTTAGTAGGGATGCCTTCTCTACGGATGCTGTTGGTATGCTGGAATCTAGGCAATCAAATACCAGTTAGCCTGCTCGTAGTAAGCTGCTCAGGTGCTGTTGTTGTTTTGGCTGTTATTGTTGTTGCTGCTGCTGTTAGCCTTATTAGACTTTTCTTAATACAATTTGCGTGACTTCCGTCGACGTTACTTTCGTCGTAGTTGTCAGTAAGTTTGTGCTGCTGTTCTTGGCATTATTGGGAACCCACTACGATACGTCGACAGCGCGTGTGTCGTATTTATCTTGGCCCCGTCCACATCACCATTGGGAGACTTACCATTGATATGGTAGTTTGTCATAAGCTTCTTACCACTAGCGATACAGCAAAAACATGTTTTTTTTGTTGTTGTTGTTAGTGTTGTTGTTTTTTTTATTATTATTATCGTTGTTGTTAATGTTGTTGCAGCTCCTGATTTTGCTCGTTGTGTGTTGTCATTGTTGTTGCTTGTACTTGATATGGCATTGCTGCTGCTGCTGGTACTGTTGTATTCATCATCACTATTGTTGTTGGTGCTGCTGTCGCACCTGTCCGTCACCAGAGATGTCACTCAAGAGACTGAAGGTCATCAAATCAACAGAAAGAAAATACATATATATATATATATATATATATATATATATATATATATATATATATAAATAAAGTGACCGCATTTGTTATACTGACGTACGTTTCACCGGGAGACCTGTGCTGCGCTCCTGCTTAACTTGTCTGCCGTTTGCTGGAGTCAGTCTATTCCTATGCACAATGAGTCTGTCTAGCAGCACGTCCTATCCTGACTGCATCTTGACCACGCTGACGACAGGAACGAAGGAAGGACGGCAAGTTCCTTTTTATCAGATGGGCAGATACAAATTTACAAACTCATACGCACACAGACGTAGCTGTTGTTATGTACGCCACGCCTGCCGTGGCGCGCTTCGAACTCCGCAGGGCAGTACCTCCTCCCTGAAGAGGAATGCTGAGCGGCACGTTGTAAGCGCCAATATTTTTGATTGGTGCATCAACTAGCCCAATACATTTACACAATAGAAAATTCTGGACTGAGCGCATTTAAATGAACATATATATATATATATATATATATATATATATATATATATATATATATATATATATATATATATAAATATATATATATATATATATATATATATATATATATATACATATATATATATATTATGTATATATATATATGCGTGAGATGTATACGCTGAAAAATGCTTTGAAGTATATATGCACACAAACGTTTAGACGTATATATGTCCGCGCCAAAAAAAAATACACGTTTAGCCAGGAGAGGCTGGTGTGAGCAATATATACTGTACACGCATCAAATAATCGGAATTCGTGGCGTATCCTGCATGTGTAGCTATAGACGCTAACGATCACAGATTGGTGTTATTGGCTCAAGTCGGCGTTCCTCGACAAACTCGGCTCTGCGTTGGCGGTCTCATTGGACTTTGTTGTTGTTGTTAAAGTTGTCAAAGTGGTGGTTGCTATTGTTGTCGTTATTGTCGTTGTTGTTGTTGTTGCTGACAATTCCTAAACAGTTGAATCTAAGAATCCTGCATCGGTTCGGTTACGTAGGCTGCTCCTGAAGGGCAGTTCGTAGAATGGGAGTGAGTAATGCATTGGCGTGCATGGCACGGCTCGACGCATCATCCCATATACATTTCACACGCCCATTTGTGTCTACGACACAATGCATACACACGACGACGACGACGACAGTGACGACGTTGTAATCGTAACATTGCGAACAAACAATAACGTCAATAATAGCAACAGCAGCAACAACAGAAACAACAACAACAACATTAGCAGCAGCAACAGCAACCACAATAGCAGCAACGACACAACAAAAGTCATAACAATGCTATAACCGCAATAACTACAACAACAACAACAACAACAACAACAGCAGCAACATCAGAATCAGCAGCAGCAGTGATAAAGACGATTGATAGATAGCCCGATGAAGCGGTTACGAACGATACTCCGTCGCAGGCCAGTCTGCTGGGCCGAGGGCAGGCCCTCTTCGCCTGTCTGCCATATATAGTCTCGCATGACAGCGTAGGCAGCAGCAACAGCAGCAGCAGAAGTAGAAGAAACCCAATGTTTACAATACGACACGACAGTCCTTAGAGTTCTGTTTACAGCGGAGCCGCAAGGCAATGGACAGTGAACATGCATGCATATGGCTGCTATTCAAAGTAGTAATAGCAATATGAACACTTACAATGAAAGCAACATGAACGCTACAACGTACTATATAGAGATCATGTTAATAATAATAATAATAATAATAGCTTTGCTGTGTATGGCGTTATTGATGTTCTTCTTGTAGCTTTCACAGCTTAATTAGGGAGCTGTATACGTTAACGATGCAGTGTTATGTATTTTGCAAGATACCTTTATCTCGAACCTGCTAATCTTAAGAAGGAAATCGCTTCGAAAGGGTTTGTGGTGTCATGTTGAGGTAGAACCTGTGACTCTTTCCAGCATCAAAGCTGTCGGATATCGTGCCGTGTATACTGTACGTCGATAATACAGTAGAGCAGATCAAGATATTTATGTATAAAAATAATGCCAAACAGTGTTTTGTTCAGCAAATACATCTCAACCCATCGTAACAAGTATTGTCACTCGTGATGATTATACGTCAAATTTCACGTTGACCACCCGTGTAACCACCTCTGTGTCGAAGCGGCGTGTCTGTGCTGTCGAAGGATCTCAAATTAAAGTTGGGATATATATATATATATATATATGAGAGGGTTCAAGACGATTTAAGGATGCTGACCGCTTTCCGCGTTGTTACTGAATAAGTTTAATCGATGATGCAGACGCATGGGACACACTGTGGGTCGAGGCCATCGATGATACCGAAAAAGCGTGCCTGAAAGCAATTACGAATCCTGGGGCTGTTGCATGGCTGAAGTAAATCCCCCTTAGGACAGACGCTGACCAGATGGCATCACCCTGGTTTCAAATGACCGTGGAATAGCTGCTGGGCGTAGAACGATACGGTTACCAGTATTCTAGCCCTGACGCAAAGGGGGAAATACAATAGCTCAAAGCAAGACTATGTAGCCAACAGAGTTGAACAAGCCATATTCAAAAAGTAGTACGCGATACGAACCTACAGGAATCCTATCAATTATACCCGGATATTTCATTGAGATGATAGGAGGCCTCGCGCCGCGAACCTCCAGCAAATCGTATGTGAGCGCAGGGTAAAAGCAAGTCAAGACACAAATCAAGTAGGGTATGTCCTCGTATAGGGTCTGTTTCTCTCTCGAAGCACTACCGCAATCCTAGGCATCTGGAGGAGAGGCAGTACTAACTTTGTTGAGTATTTGAAAGGCTGTGCCGGGCATACCGGGCTTTGCATGCGCTTGCATAGTCACCCAGTCACAGTAGACATCAATCGTCGCTCTAGCATGATCTCGTCGGCCACCACGTAGTCGAAGCCTCCACCTTCTTGAACATCCTCTGCTTTACCTAATTTTTCTTAACCTCCAGTTCACGGCGTGTAGCTAGCCCAACTGCTGTCGCTACCGCCTTTACTGGAATAACGTTCATTCACGCCGCTCGCTGACACCATCTCGTAGGCGGCACCGGCAGCCGTGGCGTTGTTGTTGCTGTTGTTGCGAGCCATTTACCGTAAATTTTCCGTTAATTATTTTTCAGCTGACCAACTAGTAGCAGCAGACTAACTGCTAAAACTGTTACCACAACAACGGCGATGACTTTGGCTACAAGTACAAGCGTTACTACTATTCCACAATGATTGTTCATCTTTAAGAGATTTCCTAGCTCGCAGCGGTATGATCGTCGTTGAGGGTACTGCTTCTATTGTTGTTGTTGTTGTTGATCTTGCTATTGTTGTTATTGTTAGTGATCTTGCGCTTGTTGTTATTGTTGTTCTTTTTTTGTAATTACTGTTGATCAATGCTATTGCTATTTTTATTGTTGCTGTTCTCGTTATTGTTGTTGATCTTGTTGTTGTTACAGCTGCAGTTATTATTACTGCCGTGTTCGCCACAGCCGCGCCTCAGTCCCGCATCAATCAGCGAGCGCTAGCGCTTCACGAGAAATTCCTGCGGGTAAGAATTTCCCAACATGGAATGCCTAGCCGTTTGGGCTCTAACGCCTTGATGGTTTTATTTTTGTTACTTTTATTGTCATTGTTGTTGTTGTTGCTGCCGCTACTGTTTTGACTAGCGGGCTTATACTAGAACTGCTGCTACTGAGGCTGTTGTTGTTTCTGTTGTTATTGCGCGCAATGATCTAGTCATTGTTTTGGATGCAGTTATTGCAGTTTTGCTCACAGCGAGCGGATGAGCGAGTAGAAATAAACGTCTTTTCTTGTTTGCCCAAAAACAAAAACAAAGAAAGCGAACGAACGAACGAGCGAGCAAACAGGAAAGCAGACAGACAAGAAAGAAAGAAATAGATTTGGTATCAGGGCAGGCCGGAAGAAAGCAAAAAAATGCAATAGGTGCTGCTCCAGAAGCAGCAATTCGGAGAAACAGGACTCGATCACAACGTGTCATGTCATTCATCTATCCGACTGACATCATTGCATCGTCTCGCTGTGGTCTCATCACGGCTGAAGGTTTTGATGTGCCGACTACATACATGTCCGCCCGCCCAGCTTCCAAACGTCAGCCACGCGCGCCTAAGAAAACACAGAAGAAGTCCACCAGTTCTGAAGCCGATTGGATGACGATTCTGCGTCGTCGTCCGAACGCCATCTTGGCGTCGCCGTATCGACGAACTATGCACACGGGCTCTATAGTAGATATAGGTGTCGACCGACAATGTAAAGGCAGGCTAAGCTTAGTCTTGTCAATGGTATTGCTTCCGTTATTCCGCTACGCTGCCATTTTCTTCGCCCCTGCGATGATTAGTTGTGTTGTGGCCGTTTGTTTTCTGTTTTTTCTTCAATACTGACGTGCTTTAATAGAGCCACCATTATTGACATTGCTACAAGTATTATTGTAGTATTACTTCACCTCGTCCATCATGCTGCTGTCGATTCCGCATTGGGTCGCGATGTTGGCGTACGCAAACAGATATATATATATATATATATATATATATATATATATAAGGAAGGCAACTTGGCCACAAAAGAACGCAACGAGAAAATTGAGGTAACAACGCTCAAGTGTGGAGAGGAACAACGAGATAGTCAAACCTATCAAACCGTTAGAGAAGGGCTTCCAGTCGAACCGTTAGAGAAGGAGCCCTGCAAGGGGGGAATGAAGTGTGTGACATATGCTCAAGCGTGCCCCTTACCATCTACGCACGCACGTACGTGCCTGGTTAGGTATGTCGTTGCGTGCCAGGCCAGCCTTTGTGCATTTGTGTTGTCTACCTGTTATCTGGCCCTGTGTGCGCATCTGTCTGTCCCTCTCGCTCCTGTTTCTCTCTCTACCCCTTAACCACCCCCAGCCCCCCGGTCTCTCTCTGTGCTTTCAAAAGCTGTCACAAGAAGATGTGGGTCAATTGGTCGCGAGATGTCTCGTCGCGTTGCGTCGCTGTTTGGTAGCGTAGCTTCGTCCGTTGGCTTGACAGACGGCAAACGACATCTGATGACGACGCGGTCGTCGTCATTGTGGCAGACGGCTGGTCTTCAACTTTTCGTTGACATTATAATAATAATACACTCATTGTCCACTCATTTCAATTTGTCTTGACAAAGTCAAACTGGTCGCTGCTGCTGCTGCTGCCTGCTGATGGTGATGATAACGGTGATGGTTGTTGTTGTCGATGCTGATGTTCTTGTTGATGATGACGGTGATGATGATTGTTGATTGACGGTGATATTCAGTCAGCCAGACATGAAGCAGACATGTTAGCAGGGCAGCACACTCCCCAGACGGTAGCCGTTGATGATTGTTGATTGACGGTGATTTTCAGTCAGCCAGACATGAAGCAGACAGCAGCTAGCAGGGCGGCAAACTCCCCACACGGTAGCCATTGATGATGATGGCAATGGCGATTGATGGTGGGCTCGCGCTCGAAACAACCAAGAGGCAATGATTGCGGACGTCTGCTGGATCGGACCGTCGAACAAGCGAGTGAAGGCGAGATCGATCCGCCGGTTGATCTTCCATTGCCTCATAGAGAGGACTAAGGCTACAGCTGCAGACGCTGCTGCAATTTTCTCGGCGGCACAAGCACCGCTACCTGCATTGGTCTCACACACACACACATTACACATTATCATGATGATCTGTCACGCTGTCACGTGTCTTGTTGAGCAATGCAAGTGTTCAATTGACCCAATACCCCTTCCCCCCCCCCACCTCTCGCCTCCATCCTGGCCTGGTCCCTCCGTCGGCTTCAAACTTTTTCCACTTTTTTATGCAAGGTAAATCTCACTCGACTTACTGGACGCATTTCCATGTCAACATTTGTTGGGCAGCTGATTAAATTACGAGTGATAGATAGTTCAGATTTGTATTTATACACAACGTCATACTACGTGATCTATAAACACGTGTAATATAGTTATTTCTAATATATCTATATAACATAAAGTTACCATTACTATATAAAGGAGTATGCGCTATCACGGCTGAATGAGTCAGCAATGTGGGAGTGATACGGGGACATTCGCTACAGTCAGATAAATGGACACGATTAGGCTGTGCATTGCTCATGAGCCACACGCCAAGCGGAAACTATGTTTATGTGACCAGGCATATATATTTGCACTATATATATATATTTGCACTCGGAAAAAATAGTTATATTGGTAGACGAATATTGTATCCACAGATGCCTTTCCTTTATATATATATATATATATATATATATATATATATATATATATATATATATGTTTAAAAGAGTTCAAGAGAGTTCTAGTCTTCGGTCAGAAGAGTGGTCTTGAGCTCAACCCCCAGAAGTGCGAAATTATTTACAAAGGCCAGCCGAACATATCCGCCTTTGAGGCACTTCTTCCGGGGTGCAAACAAGTCGAGGCAGCAGATATGACGCTCTTAGGGTCCCCTGTGGGGTCGGCCGCCACTCGCCCAGAACTCGCAGGTAAACTAAAGAGCCTTTGCTCTCGCCTAAACCGGCTAAAACTGCTTAATCCCCATAGCGCATATCACCTATTAAAATCATCTTTGGGCTCATCAAGAATTGTCCACTTCCTCCGCAGCACGGACGTCGGAGCAAACCAGGATCTGCTGTGGGAGTTAAACAATAGCCTTAGGACCAGCCTTAGCGACCTCCTCAATCTAAACTTGGCCGACAACAACTGGGCTCAAGCCACCCTTCCTCTCAGACTCGGAGGTTTGGGAATCCGCTCTGCAGCAGATCTGGCAGCCAGTTGTCACGTTGCTTCATTACACGCCTCAGAAGCTACAGTCCAGCACATCAGCCCAGCCATAGCCCTGCAGGCTTTCCAGGATACCAAAAAAGCTGCTGATACAAGATTCGAGAACCTCGCAGGCCAACTCCCAGAGGCAAACAAACACCTGCAGAGGTCCTATGACGATCTCATAGTATCCAAGAAATATCAGCGTTTACTGTCCGATGCACTGTCCACGGCAGACAAAGCCCGACTACAGGCGGTTGTCCAAAAAGGGGCTAGCAAATGGCTCCAAGCCATCCCTTCCTAAAATTTTGGCACTTTACTTGATCACGAAAGTTTTCGTCTGTGCATCGGCTTGAGGTTGGGAACAAGACTAACGGAGGAACACCGGTGTCCGTGCGGAGCACAAGTGGACATTTGGGGAACCCACGGGCTATCCTGCAACAGAAGCGAAGGACGTTAAAGCCGTCACAGCGAGATTAACGAGATTACCGCCCGGGCCTTAAGGTCAGCTCTACTGCCATGCATTCGAGAGCCAACCGGCCTCCTGAGAAGCGTCGGAAAGAGGCCTGACGGTCTCACCCTTATCCCTTTTGAAAGGGGAAAGGCGCTTATTTGGGATGCTACAGTCACCGACACGCTCGCCCCCTCGAACATGGAGGCCAGCGCATCAGCCGCTGGCTCCGCAGCACGCAAGGCTGAACGTCTAAAGACCAACAAATACGCCCAGCTCACCGACGAGTTCATTTTTGTGCCACTAGTATTGGAGACACTAGGGGGACCCGGCCCTGAGGCATGGTCACTTTTACAGAAGATTGGCAAACGAATTGAACTCACGACGGGAGACAAAAGAGCTTTCGACTTTCTACTCCAGCGGCTATCTCTGGCGGTTCAGCGCGGCAATGCGGCAGCAATTATGGGCACAATGAGGGGCTGCCTCGAGGATAAGCTCGATTGGTAGCACCCCTCACAAGCCCAAGGGTAGTTAGATATTCATATTCCACTGTAACTACAAAATGAAATAAAACTATAAAACTGTATAAAAGACGTATAATCGAACTATTGCCTTGACGTGCGACGTATATATATATATACATATACATATGCATGTTAAAATTGTTTTTCGCCACTTGACAAAGTTGTTTTAGTCACCGTTCTAACGTTAGCGAAAAACAACTCCCGCTATTGCAAATTCATTGGAACAGTCTACTTAGCCAGGCCAAGTTCTAAGATCTAATAAGCGATTGCTGCTCAGGTCATATGTGGGGACCTGGCAAAGTGACTGAAATTTCTTAGTTAGCGAACACTGAGTCAATAATCAAATCCACTGGCTAAGAGCGTCATATTTGCTGGCCTTTTTCTTTAAATTTAAGACATATAGACGAAGGTGTGAGACAGCGGCGAGCACAAGCATGACGGTGCTGCAATAGCCGTACCCAAACATACGGGCGTACTTTTTATTTGTACAATTTCCAGCGAGGATTGAGTGCACAAGAGTGTTTCGAAAAGCTCCAATCGACCCTTGCGGATAAAGCCTCATCCCTGGGGACTGTGTCTATGGATGGTACTGAACTTTTCGAGGTGGACACTTCAATATGTACAGTGACAACAAGCCCTGTGTCCCAAAACAGCAACGGACAACTAAAATGGGGCTGCGATAGATGAAAACTCAAACATAACATATGCATTGGTAGAGAAGCCTGGCCTCACAAAAAGCGTGACAACAAGGTGCGCGTTGGATACCTTGTTATTTCTCACACAACGGAAAAAAAGCGAGGGTCTTTCTGACTACAGAATTTCGGATACAATTCGACGGGAGCCGGTATCCTTTGTTCTCGAGACCCAACTCTCGTCACACTTGAAGAGAGTTGGGTACATTGTAATGACCCCTATTCACGTCCCAGAGCTTACAGTGCCCAGGCGACAAGCGATTGGTATACTGCATAATGCCTAACACCAAGTTTTCACTGCGCTCACCAGGACAAGCGTTAAGGCTTTTCTTAGGCTATATAGTTGCTTCACCACGACTTCCCGTCAGCTTACCAAGCTGAAAACGCTGAGGCTTTTTTTGCCGTATCCGGAGTCACGCTTGTAAAGCACACAGCGTATGCCCCCGGTTTGATACCGTGCAAGTCTTCCTCCGTCCTAAAATGTGAACAAATAGTTGAAAGAAAGACGTTTTGATACACGCGAATCGGTTTTCGTGAAGCCATTGAGTTAAAGCTATCAAACAGCGCAAAGCGTGGTCTGAAGGAATGTTTCGATGCATAGATTCACCGTCGCATTAAGTGTGTCCAAAAGTGAGTCGACATCTCAATAAGGATCCCCTTTTCAGAAGGAAAAACAAAGAAACAATCTATATCGGTATTCTATCATAGCTTCAAAGACTTTGCTAGATCTCTACGTAGTTAGTAATGAACCTTCTAGCACTGGCGCCGCCGTACGTGAGGGCGCCGTCAAAATGATCGTTGAGATATTGTCGTTGTTATTGTTGCTGCTGCTGTTGCTGTTGTTGTTACTTTTGTTGCTGTTGTTGTTACGTTTGTTGCTGTTGCTGTTGTTGTTACGTTTGTTGTTGCCGCTGTCGCCGTCACGTCGTTCCTGTTGTTGTTGTTGTTACCTCTGTTATCTCTGTTGCTGTTGCTACTGCTATTTCCACCGCTACTGTTGTTATGGCCGTTGTTGTTACGAGCCTGCGGCTGCTATCGCCCGCTGCTGTCGATATTGACGGCGTTGTCGTTTATGTCTTTGCCGTCCATGACGCGTACCGCCGTTGGTGGATGATTGACCAACTGAACGGCGACGGGTAGTCGTAGTATAGTACTATAGCAACAACAACAACGACGACGACGTCGAAAGCTACTACAATGTTATAGCTCGAACTACCTACTATGACTACAACACGTGCGACTGACTTCTGCCGGAACAGTCAGTGAGTGGCTCGAAGTGGCCGTCCAATGGTCTCTCTGCCCGTCTGTCTGCCTATCTGTCTAGGCTGCTCTTCCTCAGATTGTCTGCCGTGACAAGCAGACGACGGCAAGTCACAGTCACAGCAAACAACAACAACGACAAAAACAACAACAACAACGACAACAGCAACAGCAGCAACAACGACAAAAACAACAACAAAAACAACAACAATAACGACAACAGCAACAGCAGCAACAACAACAGCAACAACAAAAAACAACAACAGCAACAACAACAAAAACAACCACAACCACAATAACAACAACAACAAAGCAACAACAACAACACCGATAACAACGGCAACAACAACACCGACAACAACAAAAACAACAACAACAACAGCAACAACAACACCGACAACAACAACAACAACAAAGCAACAACACCGACAACAACAACAACAACAACAACAACAACACAACAACAACAAAGCACAACAACAACAACAACAACAAAGCAACAACACCGACAACAACAACAACAAAGCAACAACACCGACAACAACAACAAAAAGGAGGTAATCAACATCGTCAAATGCAGCGGTGAGTGTCTTCTGTTGTTGTTCTGCTTCTTCCGCTGCTGCTGCTGCTGCTGTTGCGATCTGTGTCCGGATGATCTGTGCCATCTGCGCCATTAGACATGCGCCGCTATAATCTGGCTTACTGCCACTCTTTGTCTTTGCACAGTAAGAGCAACAACAGTAACAACAATAACCGTCAAGCGACCACATGCAATCATTCTTTGCTACTTCTACTCCACCTTATTACTCAGCCATTCTTACGACATTACCTGAAAAACCATCATAAATAAATATATATATATATATATATAATGGTTTTCAGTTTGATCTATTATGCGTCGACTTCTCTGCATACAATCGGTTGAATTCCTTATTGCCCTCTGGTGCCAACAACGGTGAAGGACAATGCATATATATATATATTATATATATATATATATATATATATATATATATATATATATATATATATATATATATATATTTATATATATATATATATTTATATATATCTATATATATATATATGTTTGAAGACCAAAGAAAAACGATGCTAATCTATGCTTGTGGCATCACCATGTTGAGGAAGAGCGTCTATGAGAGTTGCGCGCATCATACGTCATGCACACTCTCAGTTCATTTGTTATAAACTAACACTACAACTGTTTGTCTCCTGGTGGCGTCATTCGTGCCATTTTGTCACCTCTTCTGGGCTTTTCGGCCTTCATCGTGGTTAGGCTTAGTTTCCTGCGATGTTACGAAACGCCGATGCTACAATCGCTCGTATCAGCTCTCAGTGCGATATGTTCTGCCATCCTTAAGGGTCGTTCGGCCGCTTGTGCTCACTGGCCTCAGATGAAAGTACTGCTAAAACAGTCTCTCTCCGCCACCCCATTCCGAAAACTCTACGTAAAATATGTTCTTGAGTTTGTTGACGATTTGCAAGCACGTCTGCATGTCCCGTTTTGTGCCTGCGTTCATGCGTCATATGTGGTATCGAACGAGAACCTGTTTCAAGTAGAGTGTAGCAAAACATTAACCATGGCCGACCAAGAAACCGGCTGACGGAGCGATCCTACTTTTGAGCTATTTGCATCGTACGCATTCCTAATAAGATTATAAAGTTCCACGGTTTGCCGAAAACGACAGTTTATAATACCGCGGCTATGTACGCGGCTGCAGGAGAACCAGAGCTGAGTTCCTACTCAACAGAGTGGATGATTCACAATCGAGTGCGTTGTACGGAGATTCCAGAACGAATTGAGGCTATGCAAGTGCAGTTGGGTGTCGTGGTGTATTATTCGTCGAATTATTTGCGAGAAGTTTAGGAACAGTCGTATATCATACAAGTCAGTCGGATTTCTGCTGAAAACGATAAAGCAAGCAGATTTGCTCGATGTCGGTGCTCCCGGGTTTCATCTAGCACACAGAAGCAGACCCTGTCCTGATGGGAGGATATTCATCTTAAAAGCAAAACATTCCGCGCAGAAATAATCGTTGGCTTACCCGCGTTACGGAAGATTTCCCTGTTATGAAACCGAGCAAATGTGCCAGCCTATGTGCACGTCTTCACTGTGGCGTCTAGTGAAGAAGAGGACGTTTTTCAAAAAGGCCAAACAATGACAGAAAAAGTCTTTGCGTGCTCTGCAAACTGTAGTGGAATCGTAAATGTTCGTGGTTTGCGGATTCGTCTTTCATCAAAACTGCGCACGCGCTCACACCAACTGTGTTTTGCAAGGGTGGCTGGCAGAGCATATGAGAGACATGTTCTGGTATATATTTAGATACAAGTGTTTTTATCCAAATATATACCAGAACATGTCTCTCATATGCTTAACAAAGCCTAAGTTCTTTAGATTATAATAAATATAAACAGATTTAAACCGACATTACACTCAATTGCGACAACATAGATTGAAATAGTATAACAGTAGAAAACATACCCGGCTCGAACGCTGAAGGAAGGACAGATAGATACGTCTTTCCCAATTTAGAGTCTTGTAGTGCATGACAACTTTTATATAGCATAGCTGTTTGTAAAACTGAGTTCATTAATAAACCACACTTGTGTGTGCAATATGCAACACGCGTAGTTATGTCTCCTGCGACGACTTCTTTATAGGATTAACTCATTTTGAAAGCAATAACAGATGTTGATTCCTTTAGATATTCAGAGCCGCGCGTGATTTACTAAGAAAAAAAATATTGGTTGTCTAATATTGGTAAGGCATGTCATATTTTAGAGTCGTTTATTTATTTTTCTACATTCTTATGAGAGGAACGGTTACATCGAAAATCAGGATGTGCGCTGCACCGGAGTCAAACCCGCGACGTGCTTGTCGTTTCGAGGTGCCAGGCATCACTCCCACTCAATGCCACTAAAGTTTCCTAACAGGATTTGCTGTTGTGCCTCTTGAGTGAGGAATACGAGTAGTTGTAGAATACCAGTACGAGCTAGTTTTCAGCTAGGCTGATTATGTTCTGCCCTTTTGTACATTATTAGATGAACATACGACTGATAGACTGGCCAAAAAACAAGCATTTCAAATCTATGAACGTACAATACAGTTATAAATGATCGAAACTAGGAATTTAGAGAAAATAAATTAATGAAAAGCCGTCGGCGACCACGGCCACCATAGTGCACTGGTGCACATACGCCACATCTTAAGCAGTTTGCTTACCTAGCGGCCTAGTGGAGGAGACTGTGTACCTGTATCTGTGGCCACGATACTTTTACGTGCCTGCCACCAAACCTATTAGCGTCTAGAAGAACGACTAGAAATAGACCTGCCAACACATACCGGTTCACCGGCTAAACGACACGTAAACCGGATACGTCCGCGCCGCTCTCCTCGTCCCGGTTTGCGTTTCTGGGCTAGAACTGGTCCGATGGCTGGGCGATTGCTCTTTGAATCTCACTAGGTAACTTTCTTCTGACTAGCCAAACAGTTGTTGCACCCGTCACCGCTACCTGAGCCGCTGGCTGGAGCGTTTTTCAGACGCCAACGACACCAACACAGCTGCCACACTATTCCTACCCTAGACACACACAGACACACTGATGATAGACAGAGAGTGTGTGTCGGTCGATTAAAGAAAAGGCGCTGAAGGCAGCTTGCATGCACAGCTTGCCTCTTTAGCATGCCTTTCCTCCCGAAACTTCTTCTTTTCGATTTTCCCGAACTTTTTCTCTTTCTACGAACGCATGTGTACAAGGACAGAGCTGCTCTGTCGGCCAGCCGGCAGCCGGCAGTTGGTCGCACTTACCATTGTTAACACCTAAAGGGCGTTTTGGCGTCGGCTTTTCGCGTCGGAACGGAGTAATTCAAACGCACACTTATCGTGCACAAATGACTGACGCAGTGCTCGCATTGACTGCTGATGGACGGCCGCCCCCATATGCGCTGCACGGTGAGATCACCTAGAACTAAACATGGCGTTGAAAAACATCCATTGGGAGGCTGACAGTAAACGGCAGGACGAAAATCGCTGAACGTTCTGGCGTCGAATTGTATGACGTTTCAATTCGTTATGTGTTTGGCTCGTATTGGGCACGACGCATCTAAAAGTTGTTCACGCTAACGAGTTCGCCACGTTCAATCGGTGAGGAGTGAAATTCCGTAATCTCATTTTGAAAACTGATCATTAAACTGCGCACTGCTATGAGCAAATCTGGCTGTGGCGTTGTGGCGATTTTTACAGGAAATTTCAGAAACAGATAGGTGCATTTATCGGACTTAGGATTGCTCGATATCAGGTCTAAGTTACTAATGTTTTCCTTCCATTCTAAAATGCAGTGGCCGACAGTGATAGAGTTTGCTACACTGCCCTTCTGCAGTCTGATTGCGCCGATTCGATATTCGAGGATAGCCAATGCCAAACTTGCTCGAACTTAAAATAAACTTCTGCCGAGGAACGCAGACAAAATCATTGAGCCAGCATCAGTAAGATACAGATTGTAAAATCACCATATTTCGCTTAGCCTCGAAATGACCTGCATTTGGTGGTACCGTTCATTTGTACCAATACAGTATACAGATTGCGGCCTCTCGGAGAGAAACATAAAGGTGTTATTATCTTATTATTCAATAGTATTAAGCGGTTTACACCAGTTCACTGAAACGTTTAAGTTAGTCAATAAAGGCCGCGTTTAAATTATCTCTAGCTAGGCTACTTTTGCTTTATTGCTAATTAATAAACATGGATGCTGTGAGGTGTTCCACGCGTGTCTACTCTCTTAGATATGTTAAATCCTACCTCGCAAAATGTTTTCGTCGATATTCGCACCCATGGCTGCTCTACGATAGAAGCTTTTGGTCCATTTGGTCATGCATTACTTCAAAAAGTAGAGAACGCCGCGATATTTGACAGATACGAGCGATCAAATCCCCCAGCTGGACCTAATGCCGTGGTAATTTTAGTTCTCTCCAAGCACTTAACACACTCTGGTTTGTTTTTCGAGCATAAATGCATGCTGCGTTTTTCTTCGAGCTTCGGGCTTCGGTTTACAGGCTCAGAATTAAATAAATGAGTAGAAAAGTGTCACTTCACCAGGTTCGTTAACAAGTAAACAACCTCAAACCCTATGGCGACGCACAACCTAGGGGTTAGGCAGGCCACAGTAAGCGGCACCTCTGCTCTAACTTAGACAGAATTTATATCTCCACATATCTCTACATAAACCATAAAGTACCGTATATCTATGCATAAACTATAAAGACTCGTATATCTATATACAAAACAAACTCCTAGTAGTTTGCCTTCAGATGTCTACACGCTTATACGTATTTGTATATTCACACACGAATTCGTATATTCACACAAGCTACTAACATGTGTAATGAAAAACGATCTCCTTAAAATGTTTGAAATCTACCTAACATGTGTATACCAAACGATTTCACCTTCCAGGCACATCAACCACTACCGTGCTTCTGAAGGAAAAACGTGCGTGTGTGTTCTTCGTCGTGGTGCATACTCGCTACATGATCTATCGTGGAGACTGTAATCGTGGAACTAGGAGACCAACAGTGCTGAAAAGTGTTTGCACGTTGCGCGTTATCTGCAAGCGGTGGTGTACTTCATCTTGCCGTCTGCCGGATCAGTGACTGGTTCCTATGTTTATTGTATGCGTATCTGTGCGTTTGAATGCTGCTGTGCGGATGGTGTCAAACTTCGGCGTGCTTGCTCAACCCATGTACAATGTACTACGCGACCTTGGCGGCGCAAGTCCAGCGGTGTAGTGCTGGGCAGTTCTTAGCGGGGCAGTTCGTCGGTAATCAGCTGGTAAGGCAGTCAGTGTGTTGATTAGTCAGTTAACTGATTGGTGGTCAGCTGACTAGTGAAACAATGGAGTCTCCGATCGGCGACGGGCGAACTCCGTTGCCCTCCGCGAAGTGGGTCGACATCCAGCAGAAGACCTTCACTAACTGGGTCAACGAGCAGCTCAAACCTACTGGAGAGCAGGTAAGAACAAGACAAACGGCACGACGATTCGTGACTTCAGGACTGAAAACGGAAGATTGTGTGTCGTCCGGAGTTGCGACCACATGCGAAACACACCTGAATGTATTTGCATGTGGTCGCACAAAACCGAAGTCCTGTTGATACAAATTCAATTAAAAAAAGAGCATGCACCTCACAATTACGAAGCGTCTAGTCGGCTTCCTACACTCATTTCATGTCGGCTTCTCTTGAATGCGGCGACACTCGTTGTCCAACAGAACCAGAACATTTTACAAGAAATACTTACGTTGCACTCGGTGTGTCTATGTGTAGTTACTTATGTGGCGTTTCTGGGCCGCAGTGTCCTTGACAACGCTCGATTATCGCTTATTACAGGCCAGGGGGGCGTACAGAAAAAGAAGACTGAATGCATATCTACTTGCAAGGGGATTAGCAAACAAGGAAGGCCCTAACTGACTGGCACCAGTACTAGCTATTGTTGTCGGCCATATCGCTATCATTGTTTTTATTTGTCGACGCTGCTTTACTCGAATAGCTATGCTATGGAACACACATGCATGCATAGGTAGCGCGAACAAGATGGCTATTTCCTCAGTCCTGAATATATCTAATCATCTCGCTATTAATTAAAATACCACATGCTAGTCAGCAGCTCGTTAATTATGTACAGTCCCTTCTTAGAAAGTTGAATGGTGTAATGTTGGCTTATTAGCGGAGACAATTTGGCTCGAGCTCGGACAGTGTGAAATCCATCAGCTGTGGCAACTAGTTGTGTGTAGGTTATTTCCGTTGTTATTGTAAATCATACGCTTTATTTGCCTGTCTAGTTAATTACGTAAGTGTAATGTTGGGAATCACCTATTGTACTGCACTAGTCTAGAAGAACAACATTACTAGACATTGTTCGTTCAATTCATCCCTTAAATGCCAGACTATACGCTTCAAGCACTAGTAGTATCTAAAAACATGTGCGATTGTGAAATTATTAACAGTTCACTGTCGCAAATTCTAACGCGTATATTTAGTTTAGAAGTGACGGTAAAAATGCCAATATTTTTGCATTTTTGTGCACCGATGTGACGGGCCGGACATTACTTCACATAAGATGCGGTTGCAAGAGAACGAGTTGTTGGGAACAGCGCCACTTGGTTTGAAAGACCAATTTGTCTCGTCTAATAAACATTCAACGTGGCTAGAACAAGAAAAAAGTCTAGTATTGAGTAACGGTTTGCAAGCATTAAGATTATGTAGTGCTTCGTTTCGTCGAGATCCTGTAAGTTTCTCCACTACGCTTATGAAACAAACTCACTAAATAAAATGCGTATTTCAGGGATTTTTGTGGTCCGCAATTTTAAGTAAGCCGTCTGTCATCCCCAATGTGTGATTCCTTGAGGGCTTTATGTTACCAGAGGCATAACTTTAGCGCTCACCTGATGCTATACGCCAGTTGCTGACGTTCCGACCTCTGCCAGAATGAGACCTTACGAAAATTAGGCATTTAGGTGTGAAGATATTTACAGTTCTGATTAAATTACTGATCGAACAACCATCAGTTTGGTACCAAAATGATCTCATAAAATGCACATTTCTAAATGTGCTTGGTATATAGCGTAACGGCACAGCTTTAATGCATTGAACGTGAAAGATAAAGCTTAAAGTACCACATGATCTCGATGTTTGCGAGCTGTTACCAATGCGACTGTTCTTCTTTCACTAGCTATATTAGAAGTCAGATAATTTTCCGAATTTTCAGTTTCTCCATCAAGCAATTCGTTCTCCTGGGATCGCCCCCTTATTCCATCGGACCACTTGAAGACACATCTCTGTTATTAAGCTTTAAATACTCATAATATTTGCAAGCCTAAGTAAACCTCCACCCTGATGTTCAAGCCTAAAATGTCCCCCTGATGCTTGGCATGTGCGCTTTATATTAATTCGAATAGAGGTTTTGATTGTTGTTTCGACATTGAGGTTGGCTAGGCTGTTAGACCAACTTGGCTGCGTAATACTGTACTATGTGGCACTGACTGAGAGTATCTGCTATTGTCACAGGTGCGAGACCTGCGTACAGACCTCTGCGATGGTCTCAAGCTGTTAGCGCTCGTCGAGGTGCTCCAGAACAAGGCCGGCAGTGTTACGGCCGGACGGCGTCTGCGGCGAATCCGCAATCCGGTCAACCAACACCAGTACCTCGAGAATGTTCAGGTCGCGCTGAACGCGATCGCCGCCGACAACATTAAACTCGTCAATATCGGTGAGTCTTGACCTGGCACACTGTCCTCTCATCACTGGTTCTTGTTACCGCCGCCTTACGACAGCAAGGGCGCGACAGCAAGATTATATACTTATCGACCCACGTTCCAAAAGATGCCCCTATGATGGGACAAAATATAAACATGCAACTTTTTTATACGTCTTGACTGTGGCGTCTGGTGAAGAAGATGTGATGGCACTCACAACGTTCTTTAATAATGTCAAACAGTGACACAGGACGCTTAGTCCTCTACAGTATTATAATATTTCATGAGGACGGCACACGCGCTGATATCAACCGTTGTATGCGCTGGATTCGGTGATTATATATATATATATATATACATACATATATATATACATATAAGAGGGGGTGTATGTTTACGCCATGTGTATGACATACACATAACACAAATGAGTGAGAGATCCGTTGCAATGTCTATTTGCTTGTGTCAGCTGCTGATACTTCTATCTGCCCGTCTGCCAATGTTGTAGCTTGCTGCTACAACTTCGGCGTACATATTATATATGCATATATATATAGACCATGCTTCAGCTCTCGCCCCTTTGAGACCATTGGAGGGCTGGACCCGTCAAGAAGGTCGAGAAGCTGCAAATCCTAGCCAGCGGAGAAAACAGAGCAGAACAGTTCCTCAGACAGTGCCTGTCGCACGGTGTGCAACGAGGCAATCCGGCGTCGATCCGGGGAGCCCTCCAGAGATGGCTGGTGTATATATTGGATCCCCGTAACGGTGCACACGTGCGCAGGAACCCAAATGTCATA
This sequence comes from Dermanyssus gallinae, assembly GCA_003439945.1. Taxonomy (NCBI): domain Eukaryota; kingdom Metazoa; phylum Arthropoda; class Arachnida; order Mesostigmata; family Dermanyssidae; genus Dermanyssus; species Dermanyssus gallinae. Next base: position 384,786 of record QVRM01001989.1, on the reverse strand, counting down.
TCCCACCTTTGAGGCATATATATATATATATATAAATACCGCGTATCATCGAAACAACGTTCCCAGCCAGACCCATACGTGTGTGAGAACTACGGTAAGGTATTCAATATACGAAGCGTTTGACCGATATCTTTGTTCCGCTTTTGTTTGCCAGATTGTGAGAAAAACGGAGCCATATCAAGCGCTTTCATATAAATATATACATCCGCACACCCTGTTATTTCATACAATACAATGACGATAGTAGTTACTTCGTTTATACTTTATCACAGGTCAGCTACAGGACATATTGTACACCGGTCCGTTTTGCCATCACGAAAGCTATTAGATAAGGAAATCCTGTTCTCCCTGTTGTTCTGCTGGGAAAGCAGCGGCGGCTGAGTGTTTTTACTTCTGAGAATAAACCTGCGTAACATTTTGTCATGTTTTTGCACAAAATGTGTTATTTAGACTCTTGGGCTCACTAGTCCCGTATCACGAACAGATATCCAGTGGTAGGGTTTTGCTATTTAACATACCTGAAATACATAAAATATTTATATATAATATATATTTTGCCGCTACAGGCGTCAGGTTATTGTGCGTGTTTAGACCGTTCGGCGCACAAATTCACGCATACTTTCAAAAATAGCATCAAAAGCGTATATATACTATACTATACCATATAGATGTTTATAGCATATATTAATATGTCTATCTTGATATAATTGCTCTTGTAGTCTTTCTAGTCAGCATGTGGAAAAGTGCGTATCCGTAAGCTGGTTGTGCAGGGTTGATCGTGTTTTGAACTTTAAACAAAATACAAAAATTAAATTTATTAATTCTCAGACGATTGTCTGTTGGCAAATTATGCACCGAGTTTGTTTGCACAGGGAATGTCCAAATGAGCTCATACTAACAAAATCATTTGTAAGCTTACCGAGCAAGATGGCTTAGTGGCAAAGCCTCTGCCTTGCATTCGGGAGAAATGGGTTCGAGACCCAGACCGGCCACCCCTAAATTGGTTTGCATGGTTTCCAATTTAGACAAGGTAAATGCCGGAGTGAATTGAAAATTAGCCATGACATGAAAAAAACGTACACAGGCAATAGCCTTACGGAAAATCATTGAAAAAAAAGCTGCTTAGTGAAAAACCGCATCGTATATTGTACTCCTCCAACTGCTGCGGTGTCACTTACTACATCTAGGCAAAGTGGCGGTTGCAGTTCCGAAAGGATATCGAAGGTGACGACAGTGGACAACCAGACGCCTATGTCGGCAACAACAACAAAGAAAACTTAACTAGAAGCATTTGAATCTTCATCGTATTTTTTTCTACAGATGAATTGTATTGCCTATTGTCTTAATAAATGTCTGCCATTAAGTAAGTCAGGAACTAATGCGGAGAGAACGGCCGGAATGTAGTCGTAGTCGTGCGTCGTTGCTATAGTAAGCAATGCAGAGTTGCTTACTACATATGTCTCTTAATCGGCTCATTTATTCATCGGCTTCCGGGTCTTCTCGGGTCCGCCACGTCCGCCGCTGCCAGTTAAATAACGAGGACGACCATCGTCAATACGACGACGTCGACGACGGCAACAACAGTCGCAGCAATAGGCAATGCGCCTGAGACAGACATTCGGATGTAGTCTTACTCCTAATACATATATTTATATATATATATATTTAACATAAACGTGCTACTCGGACTGAGAGCCCATGTCTCTTACTCGTAGGCAGCCATTACGTTATTTTCTCTCTCTCTCTCTCTCTCTCTCTCTCGCTCTCGCTCTCTCTTTCTGTCTCTCTCTCTCTATATATATACAGAATGTTCAAAGGTTACTACTACCACCTCGCACTACTTAGTGCGGCCGGGCTGCATTTCGATGTTATTAAGACACTAACGTGCTAAACCACATGTCTACTATGGGGATGTGGGTGGGCGTACGGGCGCCAGGCCGTCCCGTTGACCTGCCTCAACATAAACATGAACCAAAACGTCTTGATACTACCGATCTTCACCTTTATCTATCCACGGACTTCATTCAGCCTTCACCGAAAGAGGTCGTCTTCTGTTTGGCTCGCCGTATCGACAACGACCTGGCCAGGACGAGAGGCTTGCATTTTTATCGATTGATCGACGGGCTGATAGTAACGGCAGAGCCGATAATTATCTCTGATGGCCGCCATCAAGGTGCTGGTGATAATGGCGATGACCATATTTCATTAGACATGAGCAATGGCCATAACATTGATAGCCAGGCAGAGAAGGGAAGCCAACCAACACTGCAGCGCCAAAGCGATCGTGCCTCTACAGTGTCCATTGTCGTGGCTTATTCGTATTCTACTGGTGTTGTTGTTGTAGTTGTTATTGTTGTTGTTTTTGTTGTCGTTGTTCTGCTGCTGCTGCCGCTGTTCTGGCTACAAGCCTGTTACAAGAATCGATATTAGGCACATGGTCATCGTTGGCTACATTATAGACGTCCATTATATTTTCCAAGTCATTGCACATCTGTGTAAGTGTTCATTTTATGAGCTACGTGTGCCTATGCGCAGAAAGAACTTCGTCATCATGCAGAACGTATTGCTCGCAATGTTGTCCTTGCCTTGTCCGATCAACATCATTCCTTGACTTATCTTTGTTTATTTCTTTCTTTTTTCGAACTGTTCCTTTATATATATATATATATATATATATATATATATATATATATATATATATATTGGAATTTTCTGGTTGTTATAAGATTAATGTATGTGCATAGACGACGCGAACCATTTTACCTAGTGATTTCAACTTATGCATGGTCACATGATTGACTCTCCCCTCCCCCATATTGATCACGCTGACCAATGGCGGCTTCCACAGCTCTAATCAACAAGGGCAGCTTGTCGCTTTGGTTGTGGTCTGCAATGCAGACACTCTATCACAATTTTCAACACCTGACACGGTAACTGCCTTCAACGTCGTTACTTTACTAAATATCACCGTTGTACTGAAAGGGCTGCTCGCGCTGATTGTATCGCTCGTTACTTTGGTTTGTGCTTGTTGACTCATGGCCGTTTGTATATACCTTTATATGTATAATTTGTTGTAAATTTAACCCGTTTGCAAGTCCACCGTGAGAAGTGTCGGCAAGAACAACGCCCGATGCTGTTCGAGGTGATGAGAGGCCTTCTTTTCGTTGTCAAAAGAGAGCTTTATGAATAAAACGTTAACTCACGCACGTAAAAATACAAGCAACGTCTGTCTTCTGATCATCTTCTGAGTTGGCCTCTATGACTGAACGAGCCAGAGGGTTAAGGCGAAGGGTGGGCGAATGGGGCCCTAACCCAACTACGTCGACTGCAGTTGTTCGGCTGTTGCTACCGCTCCTGTCTGTTATTATTATTATTATTATTACTTTGACGACGACGACAACAACAACTGGCGCTAACGATTCGGCCACAGTGGCGGTGAAGACGTCGAAGGGAAGGTCGAACACCATCCCCCCCCCCCCCCCCCGTGACAATGACGCGATCATGAAACGACAAGCGACAGAGGACCGCACAGGCGAACCGCATTACAACACTGCGACAAGCGTCATTCACTCAGCCATACACACTCACGAACACAGCTAGATAATACGACACACAAATGACACCGAAGGGGACTGCCGAACGCAGTGGTGGGGGCGACGGGGCCTGTGCAGTTTCTGCTACAAACTACTACGGCGACTACTACATGGCGTGGAACATTGGCTACTTGTGTATTGTGTCGCCGGCTAAAACATCGGCGTAAAGTAGTCAACTGAAACTATGTCAATGAATCGATGGGCATATACAGGCGGATAGATACCTAAATGAATGACTAAATAAATGAATAAATGAATGGATCAGTTCAAGTTACATAGTGCCGGGACCTCCGAGATCAAGAAGGCGGATACTCCAGGAGGAAGCCTTGCGATTGCATTTTGGCAGGGCTGAGGCCTGCCACTCTCCCAAACTGACAGAGAAAGATGGGGAATGTCATGTTTTGGTATGGCCTCGTGAGCGCGCATGGACACGCTTTGAAGTACCAGAAGAAGACAGCTAGTGGTAACACTAGACACCACAAGATAGACCCGCCTGAAGAACAGGAAGAAGTAACACTCTTGTCAAAAGTCTTTCATGTCGAAGATATGACGGCAGCGGCAACAGTAACAGTTCTAGCAGTAGAAGTAAACGCAGAACTTGTGCTATGATCAGTAACGAGATACAGCCGTATATTTCGTACTTACGTGTAGATTGCATGTCTACATGTACGCATATATATATATATATATATATATATAATATATATTATATATATATATATATATATATATATATATATATATATATATATATATATATATATATATATATATATATATGAATAAAGCATTTAAAAGTAAAGGTGAAATTATTTAATTTTGTTATACCAAAGTGAAGAACGCATTTCACCAACTCCCTCTGCTCGCCCAACTGGATAGACGACCATCTAATTGGTGGCTGTCTGCATTGACGCTGGACCTGAGCCGGCCAGCGAACACACTTCACACTCGCTGGGCGATGTGCTTAGCTAAAGAATGCAAAACGTGACTGACGACAAACGAGGAACGGCACGACGGCGAATCTTCTCCTAGCCAGATCCTTCGATTGCGTGTCAGTCACGAACGAGGTCGCCGCGGCACTGTGTTGGCGGCAATGTTAGAGCTCAGATCGGACTCAGCGTCGTATCGAGACGAATTTGCGTGTAAACTGCGACGGGTGTTTCACGCACCCACACACGCACACCTTCTTCTTGTTCTTTATTTGACTGTTTCTGAAACGTTTATATATACGTAGGCATGTCGATAGCGTAGAGTGAATAAGACGGCCGGCGACTCAGACGCAATACGCACTCACTTAGAATCCGTATTACTAAAGACTAGCTGGTTTTCGGCTAATGTATATACATTTGCTCCTATATATATATATATATATATATATATATATATATATGTAATGTTCACACCTATTTAAAGGCTGGGAGCAAATAAATATTCGCTAGATATTTTCGCATGTGCTAGACTAACACGAATATTTTCGCCTCAGTCTGGCAAAGAAAGACGATTCGTAGATCCACAATGCCGATTTGCCATCGCCGAGATGGTTGTCTGAGAGAGCAAACGAAAGCAAATAGTGAAGCCACCGCAGCTGCTGTTGCTGTTGCTGATGAGGCGTCTGCACATTGACCTACTGCCATAATGACCACTAAAACCATGATCATTAGTGCTAGCAGCACATTAACATCAGCAGTAACAACAACAACAACAACAACAACAACCAAAACGACAGTAAGTAGCACTGTGGCTAAGCGGTAATATTTGTGATAACTATATTCACCGCCTCGAATAAAGACATAGCTCGTTACATTTAGCCAAGAAAAGATCAGCGCACGTGGAAAAAGCTACAGGAACAACAGTAGTAGCAGCTGCAGCAGCAGCAATAACAACAATCAACCACCACTCCACTTACGGCAAAAGAACAACGAAGAGCAAATGACGTTTCCCCAGCCGGTCAATCAACAAAGAACAACACGAGTCCGGCTCTAGTCTCAACAGACATTGCGTCTTGGTGTTGTTGTTATCTTGTTATTACTGTTGATTTTTTTGTCTGTTGTTCTTGTAATCTTGTTATTACTGTTGATTTTTTTGTCTGTTGTTCTTGTAATCTTGTTATTACTGTTGGTCTTTTTGTCTGTTGTTGTTATTGTTGTTGTTGTTGTTGCCGCAGCAGTCTGTAAAGCGGTACCTCCACAGTCAGCGCTAACAGGTACCATTTTGCCTCTCTTTTTTTGCATTTACCAGACATGTCCTAAGTATTTATTAGTCGTCGAGCCCGGTGACGCGGTGGGTGCATTCCACCTGCGCCTCGCGACCGGAGAAGACACGTAGGAGGTGCGCGGGTTCGAGCCCCACTGTTGCACCGATTTGTATTTAAGGGGGTAGTCCGTCTTGCGAAGCATTGCGAAAAGCAGTCCCGTGGACTTTAAATCTTGGCTGAGGTTCAGCCCAAAAAGTCGTTTTTTTGTATTTATTAGCCGTCGGCAGGGGCGCCCTCTATCAATCGTCGTAGTCGTCATGGGTATTTGTGGCGTCGGCAGTGGTGGTGGTGGCCTGATGAACTGTGCAACTGAACCAACAACAGATCTTTTTTGTAGACTGTCCCGTTCAGCAACAACAGGCAGCTGGTTTTGCTGACTAAAGTCCTTAATCTCCCTCTCTCCGCTCTCTCTTTCTCTTTCTCCATCTCTGTGAACTACACTATAGCACGCTGGGCAATACAAACTGCCGTCACTAATCACCCCCCAACACACATAACTAGTCCAGTCCGGTGGCGTAGTGGAAAATGACCGGAAGAGACACACAGGTGCATGGGTTCGATCCCCACCCCTTGCACATTTGTATGCATAGGGTCCGTCTTTCTTACGAAGCAATACGAAAGCAATTCCGTGGACGTCAAACGTTGGCTGAGAGTCAGCCCGAAAAAGTAGTTTTGGACTTTTACCGACGACTAGGGCGTGATATGATGATACGTACACCCACAGACATCCACAAACACCCACCCATAAGTCGATACAAGAGTTTGCACAGGGTCGTTACGTCAAGCGTTTGCTAACGAACTGCCAGTAAGCATTCCACGCCTTATGTTGGTGTGTTTTTCTTGCGATCGTTATCGTCGTCGTTACAGTGTTGCTAGAGTCGTCAACGTAATGATCTATGCGTATATCTGAGTACATATAAACGGACAAATCTATGCGTCTATCTGAGTACATATAAACTGGATCAAACTTGAGGATCGAAAGAACGCTAGATAATAGGGAATCTCGCGCAGAGCGTGAGCCGTTGGTACGGGCTTATCAGGTCGAGTGTAGTAACTTTCGAGCTTAGTAGCATTGTTTTCGGAAGGCAGACATTGCGCTGGCAATTCTTACAAATTGTTAGTAGCGCGTGTGTTTGCCAGATAAATGCAGACTGCATTCAATGGCCGTTAATGTTTTCTGCAGCCGTAAAGGCAACATTGATTCTCCATAGAATCAGCAAGATACACAGCCAGGGACGCAGCTAGATTTCTTCCTGTTGGTTGGCATTGTACTCGTTGCGAGCGAGCTTGTCTTTGCTGTGCATGTATGCGTGTATTGCGACTTGGGTTTGGAGTCGAATCAATGTTCAATAAAGCCTCAACAGTTTTTTTTTCGTTTTGAGAATAGCGGGGCTATCTTACACCTACGTAGAACAAAGGAGGACGCGGCAATCAGAGGCGGCGGGCAATACCATCTAGACGGAATCTTCATGTGCCGATGATACATTTCGTTGTTTTTTTGCGTAAACGTCAAAACGTCATTTTCTCTCTTGCTCTCTCTTATTCTATTTTCTTTTTTTGCGCTCTCTGACGACAACGCGTTCGGCTTCGATTTCGTCCGCGAGGAAACAATGCCGATCCGACTGGAATTCTACCATAACGTTGCACGTGTTCTTGCAATACAATTGCTGTTGCTGTTTCTATCATCCATAGTGAGGAGTTTGCAAGCAGCAAACAAGATAGGCGACGAAGACAACGCGTGTTTTTTCGCCGTCCTCGTTTTTCGTCTCAACAACGTCAAAAAAGCGCGCCCATTTCGTTTGGCCAAACGGATGAAGGGGCTTGAGCTTCCCTCCCTCCCTCTTTCCCTCGTTCGCTCGTTTACAGTTTGGGGTACCTCATTTAACCCCGGTTTTTCGCGCTTTTTTCCACACGCCTTCATGGTCGTGATTGTTGTTGCTGCTGCTGCTGCTGCTGTTGTTGTTGTTGTTGTTGTTGTTGTTGTTGTTGTTGTTGTTGTTATTGCTGTTGTTATTGTTGTTGTTGCTGTTGTTGTTGTTGTTGTGGTTGTTATTGCCGCGGCCAACGCCGTCGTCGTTTTCGTCTTCTTCAGCAGCAGAAGCACAGTTATTTTGCTCGTTTGCTTGGTTCAATGACCCAACAGCAAGCTGCAGTTTGCAAGTGCGCCACTAGACACAGCACGGCAGCAGCAGCAACATCAGCATCAACATCAGCATAATCATCATTATCAGCAGCTACAACAGCGGCGGCGACGGCAACTGATAGCAACTACAGCAGCAGCAGCAGCAGCAGCAGCGGGTGTAGCAGCAGCACACCCACAACCATGAGGAGGTTCCATGAGGCTCGTTATTGGCACACTTTTTTTGGCGGCCGGCGACCTGTTTATTGGCATTGTTATAGATGTTGTTTTTGTTGCAGTGGTTGTTGCCATTATTGGCGTTGTTGCTATTTGTTTCCGTTGTTGTCGTTGTTGTTGTTATTGGCGTTGTTGCTATTTGTTTTCGTTGTTGTTGTTGTTGCTATTTGTCTCCGTTGTTATAGTTGTTGTTGTTGCTGTTTACTTCCGTTGTTGTTGTTGCTATTGGTGTTGTTGCTATTTGTTTCCGTTGTTGTTGTTGTTGTTGTTGCTATTTGTCTCCGTTGTTATAGTTGTTGTTGTTGCTGTTTACTTCCGTTGTTGTTGTTTCTATTGGCGTTGTTGCTATTTGTTTCCGTATTTGTTGTTGCTATTGGCGTTGTTGCTATTTGTTTCCGTATTTGTTGTTGCTATTGGCGTTGTTGCTATTTGTTTCCGTATTTGTTGTTGCTATTTGTCTCCGTTGTTATAGTTGTTGTTGTTGTTGTGGTAGTTGTTGTTGGTGTTGTTGCTATTTGTCTCCATTGTTGTTTTTGTTGTTGTTACTGCTGTAGTATTAGTAGTAGTAGTTGTTGTTGTTGCTGCTGTGGTAGTAATTGTTGTTGTTGTTGTTTATTTCCGATGTTGTTATTGTTATGATTATTGCTGTCTTGTTCCCGCTGTTGTTACCGCTGTCGTTGCTTCTGTTGCTGTTGTCCCGCGCTTGTCGTCATCTTCAGCATTGCTAGAATCAGCTGCAGTTTCTGGCGGCTGGTTGCATTGTTGTTGTTGTTGTTGTTGTTAGTGGTCTGACCACGTTGGTCATGATGTTAATGCTGGCAGTGGTGGTGGGGGTGGTAGCGGGGGCGGCGATGGGATGAGATGGGGTGATCATGATCATGGCAGAAGCGTCGGCGGCATCAACAACAACACAACAACGGATAACACATTGGCTGACGGCAACGAGAAGAAGAAGAAGAAGAAGAACAAGGAGGCGTTCGTGGCAGCGGTAGCACAAACTGCAGCAAAGGCCATGCTCCTGCTGCTGCTGCTGCTGCGGGTGAGTATGATCATATGCTGTTGGACATATAGTAGTGGTCAGCTACAACAACAACAACAGCAATAATAATAACAACGGCAACGACAGCAATAATAATAACAACGGCAACAACAACAACAACAATAACATCAACAACAACAACAACAATAAGAACAACGGCAACAACAACAAGCTGAAGAAGACGCCGACGCAGAAGACCAAAAGCAAGTGTCCGGCCGAACCAGCCCTCATCGAACGGTGGTCCGTTCGGTGGCCTCCCGCGCGAAGACCGCCGACGCGCGAACGCTCATTGACGCTGACTGGCTGACTAACTCGATGAACCGATTTGACCGAATTGTCGACGACGCAGCCGCCTGCCAGGCTTCGTCGTGCCAACCGGAGCCAACCGCAAAATGGCGCCACACGTGGTTGTGGCTCTGTATGTCTGTCTGCCTCTGTCAAGATTAGGAGAAATCAAAAAGCCGCTTCTGTAGTATTAGCTGTAGCTCAGCCGTAAACGGTGCTGTTCTCGTAGTTGGCGTTTGCTCGGAACGATTTCAATGACAGACACTCAGCGCGGACCGGGCGAGCGAGCGAGCGGGTGAGCGCGAAGACGAGAAAGACGACAACGGAACAGAGAATAGAAAGGCGCCCTCGTTTCAAGGTGTCTTTTTAGGTTATCTCTCTTGTGCTTTTCACACCTATTTAGAGCAGTTAGCAGCGGTAACAAGTGGACGTCAATGGACCGGTACTGTCACATTGATATATATAGATAGATAGACAGGTGGGAATATGGGAAAGTGTTCCCACGCACTGAGTAATAGTTTGTTTCATGTTTTCTAGCTCTCCCTCAATGGTCTCATCCACAGATCCATAGCGTGAATCGAGACATCCTTTAAAAATATATTTTAATTTTTTTTAAAAGAGGAAGACACCGCGCGGTGCCAAACCAGTCGATAGTTACGCTAGGTGCTTCACCATCGCGATCACGCGGCGTCAGATGCGGCGAGAGAGCTGTGCTTCACCGTTTTCAACTCAGGTGGGCTGGCCGTTTCAACTTCGCTGTCGTGGTCGAGGAGCAATCCGTGCCTAAGGACTCTTTCTGGTGATCGCAGACAAATACTGTATACGTTTTCTCTAGTTTAAAGATCGCCATAAATTCACTCCTGGAAAGAAAGGCGACGACGACGACTATTACTTGGCTAGCCGAGCGTTGGCACTTTCCGTTTGTGGGTGGAGCTCGACCACTGCAGGCTTTGGGTGTTGAGTAGAGGGCCATAAACACGTACCCAAATCTCAACAAGTGTTTTGAGTCGCACTAACACAAAAGATTGTCGATATTGTCGAGCCCGAAAGGACCGTCCCTCTCTTTCGGCCTGCGGCAAATCAAGAGGTTTTTAGAGTATACAAATTATGAGGTATATATATATATATACTCACCTCCGCTACATGATCCGTTAGGCGGTCGCCATTTCTCCTTATTTCCCAAAGTACCGTTCTATGGATATCTGGGCCACTAAGAGCGAAGCTTAAGGGGGAGGTGTGTTTAATAAGGGGTAGGGGTCTTGGCGGACCAACATTAACCGCTAGAGTCGAGTCGCACATTGCTCGAGAGGGAGAATACGTCCCGAATTCGTAGCAGCAGTGCGTGATTGAGGACTCACCCTCCTCCGCAAAAAACACACACATAAATATTATATATATATATATATATATATTTATATATAATATAAATATATATGTATATATATAAAAATATAAATATATATGTATTCTTGTATCCGTGTGTGTATTCAACATGAAGTGTTGTTCTAATCGCGAAAACAATCAACAGCGTACATTGATAATGAAATTTCTGTTTAGTGTAATTTCACATGTTAATCTTCTTTACTTCTACGCACTATTCACTTTGCCGCGCAAGAGGTCACGAGCTACACAGACAAACGCTTGTTCACGTGGCCGTTATTGATGCTGTTTAATATCTTGTTCGAATACATTTGTATAATCATATCGTCTTCCGTTCGCTTGAACGCTATCAGATGCGCGAGCAAGATAAGCATAAACATGATATTGCTGATGTTGATAATGATTATGACGATGACGATGGTACTAGTGATGGTGATGGTGATGATGATGATGGTAACGATAGTTGTTTTCAATGATGTCGGTGATGGTGGTGGTGGTGATATAATCAGTTACGACCGTGGGGCCGACATCGTGGCGCGCACGCATGGTGGTCGGGTCGTCGCTGGTGGGATGCTGACAAACGCCTCTGACCTCCACGCCATAAAAAAAACAATGCAGAAACGCAGACCTGTCTCGCGGCGTACAGACGCAAACGTGCAGCTTCACGACCATCGCCACCACCACCAGCTTCGTGGTGTTCGCTATGTTGGCAAAACCCGGCGGCGGTGCGGTGCGGTGTGGTCGGTCTTGTCAGATTGAGCATGTATGTATCATCATCATAAATCGACTTCTGCCGACCAGACGAATGCGTTTACGACGCGGCTAAATCTCTCTATCTATCTATCTGTCTATCTATCTAATAATTTTCAATTGGTTGTGTACGTGCGCGTACAGACACGCAGACACACGTACGCGTTGACACGGCATACATTGGTGTGGTTGCGTTGATTGCGTTGTCCGTCAATTAGTAGGCGGAGCAACTAACTGATGGCCGAAATTGTGCGCGACTCAAACCGCGACATCACTAGGCCCGGCCAGACACACAGGTCACAGCAGCGCCAATGAGCTAAGAATGAGTTCCATTCGTCTGCGTGTAAGCATACCCGAAACGTGTGTGAATGACGCTTAATCGCGTTAGGCAAATGATCGATGATTAATGTCGTCTCTAGCGGCGATAGAGAGACAGCAATACGACAACAGCGCACGCATGTGTGATTCACACACGATTCGAATTTGTTAAATGACCAGTTAAACATACGCGAGCATTACTGGCATGATTACGAGACAATTGAGAATTCCGAATGGGTGTATATATATATATATATATATATATAAGGCGAGCACTGTCGAGTGTGCAAACGTATTGGAAATGATTAATAAATCATCACAATATTTTCTATATATATATATATATATATATATATACATGTATGCAGACCGACATACATATATAAGGTGGGTTCAAATGAAAACGTTCGAAACGACACTGTGGATATAATTGAAATCCCTATATAAAGCTAATGACCAGTGGTCTGATCACAACTATCCCGCTGTTTATTTATTTTTTTATTATTTTACTAGCCGAAAGATTTGCTCTTCCTCCCACGGTGTCCTTCAAATCGTCGTCCGAGCAGAAGCGCTTTTGTTTCGCCGAGCAGATTCTTTCAGGGAGAGATGAGGATCCATCCTTCAGTTGCATACTGCCCCGCGTTATCTCTGGCTCGAAATAAGTGCATCAACCCTTCCAAAATAGCGTATTCAAATTTTGACCGGTTTGGTTGGTACGGCGTTTTGTACTTTTGCAGTTGAACCTACCTTATATGTGTATATATATAAATATATAAACTGTATCTTCCAAAGTTTAATTCCTAATCTACGTGGCGGTGACGAGTTGCTGAAGCCACTGGCGCATGGCGTTGCATAATGAAACAACAAACGTGTGTATACCTAACTATGTATTGGCTTCCGCGGGGTTTCGTATCTGTAAACAAGAATTGTCACCTTGCAGATGACACCCCCACCTTAATAAGCGTTTCTCGAGCCCTAATTAAATCTCTCCTTCAGCCCGTCTCACTAGCGTGCCGTGGCGTACAATCACACTGGACGGAAACTTACAGAAAGAGTTAGTGCATTTCCGTATCCCGACACAGCCGTTAGCTGCATTATTCCTGGTGTTTTAGGCCTACCTGCGTGAGAATGGTTGAAGCGTGATTGAATTTCGATGGAAGCGTTCGAACCCATTTTGAGTTAAACACGCTTACTGGCAGCCGTATGGCACAACGCGAGGCTCTTTAGTCCATCAGAAAAAAAGGAGACAGAACAAAACACAACAAGGATGATGATCTATGCTTTCTAAGAGCTGTTATGCCATCATCATCATAATCCATCATCGTCGTCATTCAGGGACAGAATGACGGCGTCACAAAGCCGTTCAGTCGCCGCCATTGACGTCGAGCAGTGCCGCACATTGAGGGAGTCGTGGGGGTACGGGGTCGCCCAGTCTGGCCGCACGTCGTGTGGGCGACCAACCAGGGACCCGGTGACGTTAGAAGCTGGAGTCACCCCCACGCAGCTTTCCGACAAGTTGGCTTAGCTAGAAACGAAGGAAAGGGAAAAGACGGAAAGAAGGGAAAAACATCGAAACAAACGAGATTGAGATAAATTTTGCCTCTGTAAGACGAACAGAGTAGTTAATAAGCAAATGAGTGCCCTTCATTGTTTACGGTCCCGGGCTGCGGGCACACATCCTGCGCTGACTGACTGCTATCAGAGAAAGACATTGCATTAAAGAACCAGCTCTATTGCATATATATATATATATATATATATATTCCCTGTATTGTTACTGTTGTCGTCGTTACGTTGATGCTTGGCGTCGTCAAATTACAGTGGCAGATGTCCGTTTGTTCTAATACACAAGGTAGTAGCGGTGGTGAACAGAAACACTCTCAGCGCATTCGAATGCTGAACGACATTCAAGGTCGTTGCTGTCAGCAGCGCACTTGCCCTGCCAATGCACGTCAACAACTCATTTAAGAACAGCTGAGTTTGACATAGTGTGGAACAGGCCTTAAGCACCGCGTACATATAGTCTACATTTTGTAACTGTAATTTGTAAGAACATATGAAGTGTTTACAAGCCGTGTATATATATATATATATATATATATATAATTTTCCTAAATTAAAACGCTAAATTTTAGGTTGTAGTGGTAGAACCATAAGCCGTTAGATACAAACAATAGATAAGCTGCTAACGTCCATTTTTGGCTAACACGGAAACCTATGGAATTCTTAGATTCGGGGCGACGGAAAAGCTGAGGCCAATCAATACCACGAATCACCTCGCCATCGATATGGTACCAAATGATGACTGTGGTATACATTCGTATAGCTGTTTTTATGGACTTTGACCGTAATACTAAGTTGTCAAGTTATTAAATGTGAAAGTTAGAAAAGTGGATATCCGCTAACTTGTTCATTTCAGACGATACAGAATCTCCTGCTTAGCGCGACGGTATGTCTGATTTCTCTGCCGAACAACTTGTTCACCTGCAATGGCGCCTTGTGTGAAGTTATGCCCCGCCATCTACATCAGTATAACAGAAGTTAGTAATTTCACTCTCGTTTCTAAACAAGACATTTCCGCACCAATTTAATTAAGAAAAATATTTTATAAACTACTGGTACGACCGAGTCGTTTTGTTAAGGAGCATCCGTTGGTCATAGCGTTTGCATTTCTGTGGCTCTACGTACGTCTGTTCATTGAACTACCGTTGCAAATGGGCAACGGATCCGTCCAACGGCAATAACCAAAACGGAGAGAACGACAACAATTAAAACAACAACGCGATTCACAATCCCGTTTACCTGTTATCGCCATAACTGTGGCCAAGGGCGACGTTTATGTACGTATATATATATATATATATATATATATATATATATATATATATATATATATATATATATATATAGATATATATGGGGGCGTGTGTGTTTGTGGATACGGGCCGTCACACCATAAGAAAAGTGCTCTACTCGCTTAGAATTGCCAAACGATTACGAGGGACGTTGCGCGGCTCCGTTGGCAATACAGTCTGCAGGAGAGAGAACAGTGCGAACAACAACTACATACATATTCGGTAACCGAACCGTAATACAACTTTCGCGTTCACATGCGCACAACCACAATTTCTATGAATGATAATACCACGCATACTAATATGACTAAATGTGTTCATGCATTCCTGTTTAGATATATATATATATATATATATATATATATATATATATATAATATATATACAACTGTAGTTTTATTTTGTTTATATGCGTCTACCTGTAAGGTTTGTTCTTATGTATGGCTAGACACATTAATGTTATCTGCGTTGAACGCGAGTAATAGTGTCTCGTAGTAATGGTCGGCATTACGTTATACAACCGACGTCTAGGAAGAGTTCGCTGAAATTTAAGTCTTGAAGGTGCAGAGCGTTGCGCTATGAAGGTTGTGCCATAGAGCAGAGGTTAAACAACCTCAAAAGACAAGATGTTGACACGCCAGTTATCATAAAGCGATACAATACACGCGGCAATTATGCAAGAAAATACGCCGGATACGAAACAAGCATGTCATCTGCCGTTCCGTTGAAGCCACTGCCTCAACACTCCTATCGTTCATCGACTGGGAGCATGAATGGAATGGCGCCGGCGTGGCAAGGGTTCTACTATTACTTTTGTTTTAGGTGTCTTGCGTGTATCATGGGAAGGGGCAGTACGCTTAGTTTTCGGACAAACTATATCCGAAGCTAAGCAACAAAGAAGAAGAGCAAACACTCCGTATCTGCTATCGCCGATTTATTTTTTTATAGTGACTGTTACAAATTATAGATCATGTTGAATAACTCCGCAGCTCAAGCGACTCAGCAATCGATTGTTTAAGTGAATGACTTGCGTCAATTTTTCCTTTCTCCCTTAAACATGTATTACGGCACATTAAGCGATCATAGTGAGCTCAGTGGAATAGGTGAACAATAGGGTACAATGCATCATTTTAGATGGGATCGCTACAACTGCCGGCAACTAGCCTATCTTTAGATACTAGATATATTTAGATAGAGGGTGAGAGTTCCACACTAGGGGAGTTGTTGATTGCCAACACCGACCGTGCAGTATCCATTTTCTAAACCTACTATATATAAAAAACAAAGGATATTAGATATATTTATTTTACTCTTAGCTATAACGAAGCAGTAGTAGTAGCTACGTTTAGAGCTCTTAAGTATGACGACATCAGCGAGCAGCGTGCTGAAGCAGCGCCGTCTACACACTAGCACAAGTGTTCTGTTCGTGCTCAATCATTAATTTAATGCTTGCCCGTCTTCTAAGACTTCTCATCGGTATCAAGCTGTAGCCACTAGATGATAGATAAATAGATCGGCAGGGCATTTGGGTAGGACGATGTAGAATGTATCTAGAGGCAGGCCATGCGAGGACAACAATGGAGTCGGATGTGGAGAGCAAGCTAGGGGAGAAGAGAGGAAGAGAGATCTCGAAAGAGAGAGAGAGAGAGCAAGGGGTGCGAAATGGAAGAGCGGGAACGCGCGCTGTAATGTTTTGTTTACTACCACAATAAACGTGCGCTTTGCGGTCGCGGAAATACGAAGGCCGGACGACGGCGAAGACGACAAAGTGAAATCATCATCATTTTAGGTTTTTGCTTTTCTCCACTACCGCCACCAACATTTTGGATGAGGCACCAAGACGTCGCCACAACCCCGCCATAGTATCACTACTAGCATACAAATAAGCGTCGATCGAAGCATCGACCAACCGAGCCATGGCACGAGAGACGCAAGACGCTGCTGCACCCGTCATCAGCCCCGGTCATGGATGAGCACGTCGACCTGCATTCTCTGTATGATTTTTGCATCTAATTTGCACTTCGACATAACAGCTCCTCATTTGGGTTTCGTCGCATCGACATCGTTACCGCCGTTTCTGTTGTTGTCGTCAACAAAAGTAACAACAACAAGCACAACAACAACAACAACAACAACAACAATAAGTATAACAACAGCAACAGCAGCAACAACAATAAGTACAACAACAACAATAAGTACAACAGCAAAAACAACATACATAGCCGGCGACGCCGGCATCGACCTACCGAAGTTAGGATGTGACTACCTAAGCAGTCAAGCCTAAGTCAGTTTGTTTCAATCTGCGCACATGTTCTACCCTGCCAACCAACTGCAAGAGGGCGATTGTCCTGTTTTTTTTAGGGCCCAGGGCCGCGGGTGGGGGGTCACCTCTATCACAGCCCTCTATTGGGAAGACATGCATTGCGAAGATATATTTGGAGTTAACTTGACCCAAGACGTTTACAGATGATGCCAACGCGTCTAAAACGAAGGCGGGAAGACCTTGTCGATTGTACGTATTACCATTTTTAACATAATTGCGAGGTAAAGTGGTAGGGGTGGCAGTTGTAGTTGTAATAAACGGTCAATAATTTTCGCTATACGATGTGCAGCGCAACCATCGTCTGCAAAAGTGCCTGCGGTGGCACATTTATTATTAATGCTAATGTTAATGATGTTGTTGCTGTAGTTGATGAATAGCCACCTCGTTCAAAGCACACGTGCCAATGGCTTATAATCGCTGGTTCGCCACAATTGCCAGCAGCGTTGGTTGTAGTCATAATTGCAATCAAACTAATAGCTGCAGTACTCCCGTAGTGATTCTAGCTCTTATGGGATTTTTAGCAGTATGTTGTTATTTTCTTCCTCTTTTTGTTATTGCTGCTGTTGTCGCCGTTGTCATCATCAGAGTTGTCGTAGAGGTTAAAGTCGTCATTAGTGTTGTTGTTGTTGTTGTTTTCGTTGTTATTATCCTACTTGTGGCTGTTACCATTGGGCTGTTTCGTTAAGTTGTTAGCGTTTATTGCTACTCCAATACAATAGGGAGAAAGAAAAGGCAGGGCAAGTCAAACAGCAATATTATTAACAAGACGAACAATAAATAGCGCACACGAAATGCGCATATATATATATATATATATATATATATATATATATATATATATATATATATATATATATATAATTAATATATATAACATGTATCAAATAAATAGATCGAGAGGTATGCGCAGTTTATAACAAATGGTTATTGACGCCTGCTTGCCCTACCGACGGCTGTCGGTAGCTTATTTGAGGTTTGGAGCTAATTGAAACGGTCGCGATAGACCGCTATGTATTCGTTGACCGGTATATGTGTGTGTACTGAGACTTTCGATGGCCTGTCGAAGTCGTAAGCTGCTATATTATGGTGGCACGCTCTACATGCATGCGTGTGGCCGTCCGCCGCACCACCGGTTACTATCGAAGTAGCCTGACGATACAAGGGCGTTGTCGTGGCGGCCGCCCCAGGTGACAGGGGCGGTGGCGGGGGGCGTCTGGTCGCTGTTCCGCTACCCAATGCACGGTGATGGCAACGCGATGATGAGCTTTCAGCCAGAAGCCCGGCTTCCAGCCAAGGCCTGTTCGGCCTCTAGGGGGCACCACTCGCAGCGACCCAGGGGGGGCTTTGCGCGCTAAACGAGATACGTGTAGATATGCATGCGTCGAGCGGGCCGCGTGATGACCTTGACTGTCATTATTAACGTCCACAAATTGCACGTCTTTGACGTATCCCCTTCTCTCTCGTTCTCTCTCTCTCTCTACAACCAGTCCGCCCGGGGCGGAAGAAATGACAGGGCGATAAACAAACAACAACAACATGAACAAGAAGACGACGAAAAAGAAGTCACGCACATGAACGGCGCATACCTTTCGATCTATTTGTTTGATATATGTGCTTTTATATGCATGTGTATGCAGGTATGCGTATATATGTATATATATATATATATATATATATATATATATATATATATATATATGCATGTAATTTGTTTACGTTGTTCTTCTGGACGAGCTAGTTGTCTAACGACTAGACTGACCAATAACATGTTTTGCTGTCCATGTGTCGTTAGAACACTTCTTGTTAAAGTCTATGGCGGATAATCATGAAGTTAATGTTGACGCTTGATGCTGGCCACAACCATGATGTTAATGATAATGATAAAGACGGTGGTGGTGGCTTTCATATACCACAAACATGCCTCGTCCTGAAGGAAGGAGATGCCAGTTGAGCGTCCTGCGTTCAAGATAATCCAAGTAGACTGCAGAACTAACTGACTGAATGAACGACTGGCGATTGAACTCACCCCCGAGCCGCACCGGCCCTTTGCTACTTCGACTGTCAGGGTTGTGCTTCGGTCGACGTTTTAGAATTCAGCCAACAGACAACAACGCTCTGTCTGACATCGGCGTGCAGATGCCGTTACTAGGTCTGGTACTGCCGGTGCTGCAGATCAATGTACCACTATATTGTTGTGCCATACAACGACTTACTGCCACTACTACTAAAACGAAAGTTTTCGGACTGACCCTCAGCCAAGATTTAACGTCCACGGAACTGTTTTTCACATTGCTTCATAGACGGACCCCCATAAATACAAATGTGGTGCAACGGTGGGGCTCGAACCCGCGCAACATGTGTCTCTTCCGGTTGCGAGGCGCAGACTTAGTACATCACGCCACCGGGCTCGACACTGCCACTACCACTACTACTATAACAACTACTACTAATACTACGACAATATGGTTGTTGCGCGGTTGCGTCATGTGACGGTCCGAGTTCGTCGTCTATTAGGCCACGTGCTGAATAAAGGCCGCGCTGTGCCCGAAAACGCTCATGGGAACGAGCTGGCCCAACATCGTTCAATGAATGTCTACCTGACTGATTGACTGGCTTACTGGCTGGTTGAACCAACGAACGACTGAACGAAGATGAAGCCGCCTGCGCGTCTGTCTAGTAACAGTTGGTCATTTATTTTCGTACCTAAGCGTACAGGCGGCCGGGGCCCAAGCATACCCCCAAGGGGTGGAAGCGGCGCAGAGAGGGGGTGGCGTGGAGCATGACAGCGCATGACAGACGACGGTGACGGCGACGATGACGACGAAGCCACGTGACATCGACATATGACAAAAACATACGTTCGACTCAACCAAAGTGCGAAACGCTGCGTTGGCGTCAGGTATATGGCAAGCACAGCATTGTTGTGTACGACCTGTGTTTGGCCAGCGCGCCCAACCTTGTATCGTGCCGATACAAAGTTACGTGTCCGTGCACTTTGTAAATACGTTCCCTGCCGTTAGGGTAGCTGGGGGATCGGGTAAGGGAGCAGCGACCAATGGCACCGTGATCAGCTCTGGCAGCGATGCGGAGCTCCAATCCGTCTACGACACATAATTCCGGCAGAATCAAGCTATTTGTGCATCAACATGTAATACCGTTAGTAGTAACAGATTCATGTTTGTGTTCTGCTTGGTCACGATCATCGAAAACCGATAAAACTAAATTGTTTATCTTAAGAATTTTAACAAT
This sequence comes from Dermanyssus gallinae, assembly GCA_003439945.1. Classification (NCBI taxonomy): domain Eukaryota; kingdom Metazoa; phylum Arthropoda; class Arachnida; order Mesostigmata; family Dermanyssidae; genus Dermanyssus; species Dermanyssus gallinae. The sequence continues at coordinate 364,384 of QVRM01001989.1, read as the reverse complement.
TTATCTGGCAAACAGTAAATATACTCGTATACGGCCGCACCAAGCTCAATCTGTACCTTAATTCAACGGAGCAAAGCTTTGCCTTTGCCTATCTTACAGTACACAAATAGTACTCTCGTCAATAGTCGCGGGAATGGTTTGAAATGCATTGCAAGGTTGGCTCGAAGCGGGGAAAACACGGAATCACTGAGATATTATTATTATTATTACATAATTAGTTGAACCTCATATTTCAAGTTAGACAAGCGTTTTAACTACGAACTATATATATATATATATATATACGTAAATGGCTGCAGTGGATATATAGTGTCACATAGATCATTCATACGACATGTGTCTAGAATATGGACGGCGAGCAACAATATAGCTAGCATCTGCAGTGACTGCAGTCGAAGTGGGAGTGATAATAATAGTAATAAATAATAATAATAATAATAATACTAATAACAATCGTTAGTTGCAGTCGAATTCGTGTTTGTTTTTTCGCCATTCTCGCTCTTTCTCGCTGCCAACAGCGACGTTCATGAGCAGAAGAATTGAGAACGGTTGTGATTACGAGTCCAGCGATGAATCGTCAAACTATGACGACGCGGCGATAAGTAACGAGATAAGAGTAATGGCAAAGGCAAGGACATGAACGACCGAAACAGCAGCAGCAACAACAACTACCACGACAACCCGAGATCGGCAAAAAAACTGTTAATAGCACCTAATAAAAACAACTGGTGAAGAAAAACGCACAGCCACACATAGACACGACGGCCCAGTCAAAGACAGCAAACAAATAGTCAACGCGTCGACGTTAACAACAACAACACAACAACAACAACAACAACAACAACAACAACAAAATCAGTACCGGTAACAGCTACAACAATAACAACAACACTAACAACAACAATGACAGCAATAAACAATCAATGACAAACAGCGACGCCACACGTAACAGCAGGTATGCCATTCGCATAGAATCGTAACGGTATTGTACGTCATGGCAACATTGGCTGTTACTCAACAGTTGCTTCTCCTATCGACGTAGAAGCGGTGAATTGCTGTAACTGCGGAATGTGGTGAATCTGCAGATGGTCCTTACAGCAACAGCAACAACCTTAACAACAACAATAGCAACAACAACAACAACACCAACAGCACCTTTCGTTGACCGTTGTCGGTTTTGTTGTTGTTATTGTTGTGGTGGTTGGTGCTGCCGGTCGGGCCGCTTCAAGAAAGTAAGCGAATCGGTTAGGAAGATTAGGATAGGAAGATCGGACTAACGCACACAACGATCACACAACAACAGCAATGGTCGACAATCGACGGACCACCCACTGACCGAGGCAGCATCGGCGGCGGCGGCGGCGGCGACGACGCCGAAAACGAGAGAACGGCAAGAAGCAGCAAAAAGAACTGTTAGAAGAAGGAACACTCTTTCCGCGCCGGTGGAAACCGTTGGGGATGGTGATTCGCGATGTTGGTGTAGTGCTAGCAGCAGCAGCAGCAGCAGCGGTGGTAGTGGTGCTCATTATTGGCTGGGCCAGCCGCCATATTGGCACCCCCGGCCGTGTTGGCAACCCCATCTGTTCAGCACACTAACAACAACAGCAGCAGCAGCAGCTGTTTAAACCAGAGCAGCTGGGACAGCACTACCACCACCACCACCACCACCACCCCCACCAGCAGCAGCAGTACAGTGTTACGACTCGTTCGTTGCAAACCGTTGCATTGGCTCGTAACTGTTCAATGGACTGGTTTTATTCATCCACAGCTCTTCCCGACGCTCTTCGCCGCTTAGGTGTTCGCTGGCCACCGGCTGGCGACAGTACCCCAGCTGGCGACAATACCCCCGGCTGGCGACAATACCCCCGGCTGGCGACGATACCCCCGGCTGGTGACGATACCCCCGGCTGGCGACGATACCCCCTTGGCAGCTTGGTTCGATCGCTGGCTAGCTGTCCGAAGCTGAACTGGTGGTTTGTGCTGGCTTTGTGCGTTCGCAATCGCCGCCCCGCACTTAGGAAACGCTGCTTCGTGTGACTAATCTGACAGGACGTGACTGAAACGACGCGAAAACGACGAACGCGACTTCCCAGTCGCGTCCGGACACTGTCGAGCGGACACCCACCGCACACATCGAATGAACGTCGTCGATCTTTAACACCGCCTTCGCCCCGGTTCTGCCTCCTAGCGGTTAATGACCCGGCTGCATTGCTAAGACGGCCACTCAATTTATAGTACGTAGACGACGGAGTCCTCGGCGGTTCCGCCGCGCCACCTCTCGGAAGATATCCGTACGGGTGACGCGAATACGAGGCAACGAGCGGATTAGAACTGCAACGAACACAGCCAAGTCGATCAATTGGCTCTGTCCAAAGACTCGACGTGGGCAGAGATGACGTCCAGACTGTCCTGCGACACTCCAGGAGCTCTGGAATCTGGTGTACTCATAATCCTCACGATTCGGAATTACTGGGAGTGCCCTTACTTCTTTATTAGTTGGGGCCGGCGGGGTATATACGAGGGGTACATACATTACAATATAAACATTTTAAGATGTCCGTGCCAGTCCGTCTAGTGAGGTGGCTGCGTGGCACTCACTACCATGATATCCTGCATACAACCTTTTACAAGATTTGCAAATGACACTTGGCTCGTAGAAGTACTCACTGTCTGAGAAATTATATTTGTTGAAGTTAAGCATTGATTGCCCCTGCGGTGTAAAATTCTATATCAATATCAGCTATTCTCCGCATACTGCTTAATGAACTGGAGATACGGTATACTCTTTGGGAGTGCGAAGAGATGCTGTCAAGTGTCTGTTCCACGGTATAATAGAGTCTAATAATTAGCAAATAAACAAAACGTTTATACGCGGAGGTTTGTAAGCCTAATACCCGTTTCAGAAAATAAGTGCCGCTGCCAGATACGCGGCACTTAGTCTCGCCTGCATGAGCAGAATAGAGCCGTATAGAGCAATTGGTGCTGTTTTTTTGAAAATGGGTGACACTGTCATAGTTAAACGCAGACACTAAAGTGTACGTTTCAAACTTTACAGCTCTTGCCCGTATAGCTTGCGCAAGTTACTCGGTGCTAACCGACCTGGCCGAATTTCACGGCTTCTTTATTTCCTGTATTGATCTGGAGGCCGCCTTCTCTCACATACTACGCTATTTGCGTCTGCTCGAGGTGGAACCTGCTGCCGTTCTAGAGTGCTAGATCGTCTACGAAATTGTTGGTCTTTACGGCCGGGTATCGGCTTTATATGCGGCTCGGGACGTCTACGATAACCAGCGCAAACAGCAGCGTTTTGCTCTATACTCGGGTGCTCTGTTATGCTGTCGTCTAATATGACTTGATTATTTTGCAGTACGTCTCTCAGCAGTTTTAGATATATATATATATATATATATATATATAACTTCTGAAGGACGTGTATGTATATATATATATATATATATATATATGTGTATTTGGCACCATTCTTATGAAATCGCTAAAACGTTTAGCGAAACGATTTAAATTTAAACTCGGACAGTATTGCAGCATGCGTTACCATTTATCATATGTGTACGAGAAATCTGTTATTCTGTAACGATTACCCTGTTTTGGGTAAATATGGTTACACAATCGAGTAATTAGCCAATAAGCAGATAATAGGTATTAATATGACACATGATAATTTCGATACGTGCAGCGTTTGTTTAAGTAACGAAGACATAGCGGTGAAATGCAAACCACATAACTCTTACTTGTCAGGAGACGCATTGTACGTGCATCAGATGTGCGCGATAACGTAAATATGTGAATTATTTCGTAACTGACACAAGTATTTATACGCAGAAGAATTTAACAGTTACCAAGGCCCAACAGCGAATAAGAGTAATGTGCATATAATACAACTTTGATACTAGATAAGAGAGCTCTTCCGCCATTAACTAGACCGCGTCTCTTAGTGAAACTAGCAGCAGTAAAAGCAACAACAACAACGACGACGACGACAACAGCGATCATGCAAATGTATCACATTTGCTACGCGTATGGGCTATAGAGGCCGAATTCAATTCGCTATCGCGTGGTCTGGAGTTTCACGGCCTAGCGGAGACTCGTGTGAAGAGTGAGCAGTGATACTATTTAGTAGTGATAGAAGCCGTCTAATAACCAGTCTTAAAAAAACAGAGCAAAATGACGTCGAGGTTGAACGAAGCATACGGACGAAGCTGCATGCGTTCAATGTAGGCATATCATGCAGCGTTAGGCACGTCAAACCCGCTTCATCTCACGCATGAATCTATCGATTCACGATGACTCGCTGATTCCGGGTCGCGGTCCAAAAGGCTGCTAAGTATTTGCACAGTTCAGTCCTGTCACGGCATTTGGTATGTTACGGTGGCGTGCTGCTCTGGTCATCATTAACTAGCGTTAGTGTTATGTTCGGCTAAAGTGCGCACGTCTAGATACCATGTTCCTCTAGCCATAACAACAACAACAACAACTACAACAAAAGCCATCCGAGACGACAGCAAAAATAACAACACGACCAACCAACAATAAACACAACACAACAGCAGCGACGATAGGGACAATTGCTCGTACTGCAACCAGCTACTATACATTCAACGACATAGACAGCAATAGACACAGTAGCAATAACGGCGAAAAAATACCACGCGTGTTCGTTGCTACTGGAAATCGCAGCTGGAACGAATTCCAAGGAATACCTCTTGCTGCTCGTATTATCTTGTCATATAATAATCACGACGCAAACGTATCGCGTTGTATATATGCAATGTGTGTGTGTGTGTGCGTGTGTTGCAAGATAAACGCTTCACATTTTCTTTGGCTAGTGCCACCATCGTGACTGTTGATATATGCTGCTGATAGTTATTATTGAGCTGCCTAAAGTCCACGTTCCGCCGATCGATCTGATCAGCTATAAGAAACTATTATTGACTTTTGAAATTATTATCCGAGCTTAGCATAGCTGATTGGCTAGTGATGCTGGCCCAATGATTACGCCACTGCGGCGGATATGCAAATCGTTTTCTAGGAGTCGAAAAATTTGGATTTCATTGCTGCACAAAATTGTAGTAATGCCAGCTTGACGGGCTACCTTGATCTGCCGCGCGGTTGCAATGCTTGAATCAGAGACTAGCCGCAGGGTCAGCGTCAGCCTACGTGGAAAAATAATTGTGGCATCAGCTATTATTGTATAGAGCAAACAAGTTAACTAGTTCCTAATCATTACGAGTTTAGCTTGCAGCTTTCATTGCCGGGCTTCTTTTTTTTCAGTTTTAGCGCGTGTTCTTAAAAAAAAGCTATGTAGTGGAAAACCTGGAGTACCAATATGTGGTGTAGATATGGAGACGTGGATATAACCACAACAAGTGAAAAGGCGTCATTTCGCTACATTTATACGGGTACGCATTTACGTATTTAATAAGTCGTGATGAATCCTATACAATGAGAGTTCTTTGGACAAACAATTTACATTTAGATACAATTCACACAGTTTTTTATATATACATTTGACGTAATTGATGGAAGTTTTCAATACTGGTCCTGTACAGTATCCGTTTGCGCACTATATACATGTGAAAATAACATCGACAACCTTGCTGTCTATAGATAACTACTACCTGATTGTGGGTGCTCTAAGTGCTAGCGGTCGCAGCCGTCTCCCGGGAGACCGGCCTGTCTATGTAAACTTGAAGCTACCGTAAATTGACAGACAGATATGTGAACGCCCGGTGGTTCTAAAGGCTCGTCTCGAACGTCTGAAACGTACCAAAACGGGGCCCGAGCGAAAGCAAACCGGTAATCTCAGTCGCTCTGTTGCGAAATGTCTTACTTTAGTGGCAAAGCAATTGCGTCTTCTATGTATATACTAGTCTACTTAAATACGCTTGTGCGACTATCTGCGGCTTACTGTTGTGTACTTCATTCACGCCACTTCGGACAGCGACAAGAGCACACATTTTTGTCCGAATGAATTACATGTAGATAGCAGAGCACGTTCCCTGCTCTACCGCCATTCCGCCGCTGTTTTGCAGATTGCCTGCTACTCCGGCTGCTGCTACAGCTGCACCTGGTTCTGGTAATGCTGGAAGTCGATAGTTTTTTTGCTTACTAAACTATAGTCACAAGAGAGCAAAATTAACTGTAAAACTATGGATTAAACTTTAATGAGAATATATACATATATACATATTCATAAATATATATATATATATATATATATATATATATATATATATATATATATATATATATATGTCAGTGAATTTTCAATTGTAGTCACCAAACTGGTAACATTAATAGTATTTATAGTCATGAAAGCCAGTGTGAGAATGGCAACGTCACTAATAGCAAACGATACGCTTATACGAGTATATACACCATATACATGCGGCTTACTATAATTTAGTCGAGATATATATATATATATATATATATATATATATATATATATATATTCATGTTTTTCTTGTGCAAACATATCTACCTATTACTACTGCCAGATTTTTACATTCCAGAAAAAATGCAGTAAATGCTCTCTATACTAACCATTATTGATAATTTGCTGGTTTTATGAATGAATTGCAAAATACTGTACTTATCTTTCTGGATTTGTTTTGCAGACCTTTCAGTGGCTACAAACGTTAATTTTTCCGAGAATAGAAAATCTGTTTCTTGAACTGAGGGGACAATTTGCTTGACTTGCATTTATATATATATATATATATATATATATATATTGGGAGGACACAGCCGAACACACAATACTGCTGTACTCGGCGTGAGCTACAGGTAGTTCTATAAGTTCTTAGAATGAAAACCAAGAATTTTCGAAATCATGTTTTTAAATTTATCTTATTCTATATACTCCCCGAGATGCTCAATACACTTTTCCCACCAAGATGTCAGAGCTTTTGTACCTCTTAAGTAGAATTCCGCGTCTTTAGACTGAAAATAGGCATTGACAGCAACCTTAACCTCTTCATTGCTAGAAAAACGCTTTCCACCGAGACTATTCTTCAAATGTCCGAAGAGGAAATAATCAGAGGGGGCCAGGTCTGGAGAATAGGAAGGTTGTTCAATAAGTTCGAACCTCAGTTGGGCCAGTTTTGCCGATGCTTGCCGGGACTTGTGTGCAGGAGCATTGTCCTGGTGAAACAGGACAACCTTCTTCTGCAAAGCGGGCCGTTTCACGATGAGTTCTTGCTAAAGGCAGTCCAACAGTCTTGCATAATATTCTCCTGTGATCGTTTTACCGCCCTCAAGGTAGTCGACCAGCATTATTCTACGTTGGTCTTAAAAAACTGTAGCCATCACCTTTCCGGTCAATGCCGTTGTCCGCACCCTCTTCGGAGGTCCTTCATCAGGTGCACACCATTGGCAAGATGCTTCTTGGGTCTCGGGAGTGTAGTGATGGACCCAGCTTTCATCGACGGTCATGAATCTGCGCCAAAAATCCGACGGATTGTTCGACATCTTGGCCAAATTTCGCTGTGAAGCGAAAACAGGCGCGTTTTTTTGGCCTTGGTTGAGCAAATGCGGCAGCCATTTTTCTCTGAGCTCTTTCATCTTCAAGTTTTCGTATAGGATAAAATGCACACTACCTAAACTAATTCCTAATGCCTCCGCTATCTCCTTAATGTTCATTCGCTTATCTGTGCCAACGATGTTTCGCACTTTCCCTATGTTTTCCTCATCAGTTACCGTTTTTTGGCCTCCTGGACGTAGTTCATTCTCGGTGCTCCTGCGACCTCTTTTTAACACATTAATCCAGTTGGAAACAGTGGCAAAACATGGCGCAGAGTCACCGTACGTCTCGTCCAACCCAATTTTTACTTGGGTCGCATTCCAACCTTTGAAATAAAAATGCTTGATAACCACTCGAAACTCTTTTTGCTTCATTTTTAAAAATCACGCCGATACGTTGCACGGGAAAAGCTATCAAACGAAATCGCAACGGCCAATCACCATAATATTTTGAGTGCTAGCAGTCGAAAAGTTGCAGTTCCTAATAGCGGTGGAAGCGCGCCAAAATTCGAATTCTAAAAAGCTCATTCTAAGAACTTATGGAACTACCAGCTATTTCACGCACAGACAACTGAACGACAGCAAGTGACGGCAGGCTTCAAAAGTTTATTCACCTCCTTATGAACTCACGCATTGAATAGAATCTTATAGCTCGGCAGAAGTGACGCACGCCAGGAAAGCAAATAATTGTTATTTTTTTAAGACGAGGTACCGTAGCCATCATAGAACAACTAAGGTAAGGACGCTACTGTTCAGCCCCCTCGAGTGTAAAGATAAGGACATGAAAGGTTTTGGTGGGTTCAAGCCCCACCCTAACGGCCCATATTTGCCATGGTGTCCGTGTATGCTTTCCACATTCTTCAGTCCTCTTTTCAAAATAAAGATTTTTATTAACTTTGCTCGTTTGATAATGAGAGACCTATCAATCTTTTTATAAGTCATATATATATATATATATATATATATATATATATATATTCAGAGTCCGTGTATTAGATAAGTGTGTTGATTTACTAGAACTACACACTCTTCTATGTGTTCTGTCCATGTATTTATCAAAGTGCTATCGTATAATTAATTTGGCGGTACCCATTTTGTCATTTCATCCTAGTACAGAGCAAAGTACAGTTATTAACCGCTCACACAGAAATTAATTGGCATATGTTTAATTATACGCTTCGGTGTGACCACGAGGCGACAGTGTTGAGTGGCGTTAGTGTCGTTATTATTCTCGATCCCACTTGATTCACACTGTCTTGGTAATTTACAGCTGACCTCGAAGACAAATTCAACGTGCTAATTTGCGGTATTGTGTTTCGAGTTCAAAATACTCGTTTATACGATATTCACCAGAACGGGTTCTCTTAATATATATATATATATATATTGAGAGAACCCGTTCTATTGAATATTGTATATATATATATATATATATATATATATATACTAATTTATAACCCCCAACATAGTATTTATAAAAGCATGCGCAAATACAGATCGCATATTTATCGACGAAGAAGCAGAGCAATTCATAGGTGTTGAGCTAGGCTTGGGCGCTTTGCTGCAGACTACATTTGATGTTTGTTGAATGGGGCATGGTCTTTATAGTGTTTAAAATAAACAAGTTAATCGTGTATATATATTTACATTTTTTAATAATATATATATATATATATACACACGTTGCATGACCTCTTGTTCGATTATAGAGTCTATATTTTGTTACTGGTTGAGGTAATTTCATATATAAAGAAATAATGCTAGATCTGGAATGTCTAGCAGCCACTTGAGTAAATCGGCAGTTAGAAAAATGCGCAGCAGATACCGCTGCCCTCATGGCTCATCAGCATCAGTAAAATGCTTCTTGTTCGCTTCGCTACCCTCCTCATAGGCTTGCCTAAGCATAGCTGGCGAGAAAGGAAATCAGAGACGTTGTCAACGCGGTTCCGCCCGGTTTTCGTCGTAATTTTATATTAGTTCTTCTACACACAGCGAAAGACCTACCCTCCAGAGAGATTTGAAGCATACCTAACACTTTTTCCGCGCACATGCTCTACATATAATTGTGTGGGGTATATATATATATATATATATATATATATACATGACAGGAAGCCAGGCGCCGTCAGCTCGATGATTTTGGACTGAACCCCTTTCGTAATTGAAAGGCAGCATATCAGTAATACGTTTTAGTGCTTAATTTGCTCACTCGAATTGATTTCAACATCGGTGTATGCATAAACGTGCATATATATATATATATATATATATATATATATAGCCATGTATGCGTTTGGGTACATACACATTAATGTACACAGACACTGTCCTTCTCTTGTCGCCAAATCGGACATGAGTGAACAAACTAGCTCGCTGGAGCGCGTTAGTGAGACGGCGATGACTTTTCCTACTTTACATGAGCAGGCAACAAGGGTATGAAACGCCCCCGGGACAGGTAGTCCTCACGCCACAGCGCAACTGCGCTCACAGGCGGCACAATTCGAGCAAAGGCGACGCCCCGGGCTGACGACATCGGTCGACTATCTATTGGGTGAGGGGGGGGGGCTGGTACTGAAGTCGGTGATACCTGCCGACGTCAAAGGCTGAGAAAAGGTCAAACGGTTCTGAAGGAACCAAGAGCGAGGATGCTCAGTCGACACAGCAGAAGAACATGGCGTGGTGTGATCCTGTTTATGCTGTTCGTTTTGTTGTTGTTGTAACTACGGGTCGTCGTAGTTTACGACATCCGATGAGCATCGTGTGTGATTTATTTGCTGGGGGATGTCGCCCTGTGCGCGGCCCATCCATCTTCAGTCCTCCCGAGCCGCTCATATCTCTGCCGACGATTTCAACGAGCGGTAAGCATTGCCCATAGATTCTATTTCGTATCGCCCAGAATCTGAAGTCGTTTATGTCGAGACTTTTTTCCTACATGCTTGTATATGTATATACGCATACGCATATTTTTGTCGACGGGTCGGAATGGAAGAAGTACGACAAGCCGTGAGTTCGATACAGACGCGGCAGATACCTTTTTAGAGCTTTCCAAAAAAAAGATCTGCCGTTATGGGTAACGCATACTTATTCTTAGACATTCTTAGCAATCTATTAGAAACGTAATACTGGGTCGTTTATTTGGTTTCTTCTGTCAACCATATTAGTAGGGTATTTAGGCAATATGCGCTAGAAGATCAATAATTGATGACGAAGGGGTTTGCGCGAGATTCTTCCAAAAAGCTGTGCTCCAGGAAACACTTTGCACGAAGGTGCTTCATTGAAGTCTGCCACGAGAACGGCGCTTCGCAGGCAGTCTTTCAATTGTCCAGCCGCTTGGTCTCTGTCCGAAATTCATGAAAGTCCGAAATTCTGTGCATCTAGCCTACTGAAGCATAGTTATTTCCAAAAAGTTTGATTAGAACGCTCAAATGTGATGTCAGATAGTAGCATGTACACATGCATGATACCAATGCTCATTGAATGTGGCCTCAGTAGCAAGTTTTACTAAGACCCATATTTTTTATCTGACAATATTATATATACATATATATAAACATACACAGCGGAAGCTCGCAAGAGCGGCGGAGCGGCCCAGCTTTGCGTCGTCATCCTCGACGTTGAAACGAGCACCATTTCTGGTCTACTTCAGACTTCGGGGCGGGTCTTCCCGAAGCAGTGCGTTTGTCGCTGTCATCGTCATCGGCTTCATAATTGGTTACAACAATCATTACTATTCCCTCGGTACGATCGGGTAATGAATATTCGTTTGCTGTCTAGCCCTTCCTGAAAACGCTTCGTTCGAGCGTTAAAGCCACTACCCGCCAATGAGCAACCTCCTTACACGCATCATGTTTTCTTCATGTTTAGCTTTCGTCTAGCGTGCTTCTGGCATTCTGGTAGTTCGCAAGTTTCTGGTTCGACCTCATCGGTACAGGGGGGTGAGGGGGGTGAGCTTAAGGGCGGCTTCTAAGCATTCCCCGCTCGACAACTGACAACAGGCTTATGCCGGTGATAATTGCACTAGTAGTGTTGCTATGCATGTCTATGCATGAAGCCTTGCCTAGAAGAAATGATTGGAGCAATATATATTGCACAATATCGATATCGGGTATCGGAAACGCTACTGTGCGTGGAGGGGTTGTAAGGGGTGAAGGCATGGGAAGACCAACGCTAGGAAGGGCGCCATGTCCAAAGCGTGAAGTGTGATTCTGCCTCGGGCCGTGCGCTGGCGGCAAGGCTGTCGTGATTGAGATGGATTGTTGGAGTGATTAGGTGGTTACTGCCCAACAACACTTTTAGGCGACAGTTATGACAATGCAAAGCTACAAGTGGTATCTGAGAAATTATTGTTTGTCTTTGCCGCTCTTTCACTCTATCGCCTTCTGCCACACTGTTGCCCGTACACAAGCCGACGCTCGTACACGCGCCCACACAGAGACGAGTTATTCAACGTGCGTCAATAGCTGCATTATGAACGCGGAATGGCATCCACCTTAGAACAACAGGAACGACAATACGGGAACAACAACAACAACAAAAATAACAGTAACAGCAACTACAGCAACTACATCAGCAACAACAACAGCAACAGCGACGATCGTCCCGACAGCGGCAGCGACAACAACAGCAATATGAATGTTTTGGTTGTGCCCCTGCGCACACAGTAAAATGCATACAAATGCACTGCGGGTTATATTATGCCATAAATACTCAAGTTTACGGTAATTATATTAGTATGCGCTAAGATTTCCGAGAGAGATTGTTGGCACACAAATGATGCTAACCGTGTGTGTGTCTGCCTTAAAATAGCAGATCATTTTTTGCTCCTTGTCCTCGTCAACTTCAGAGCAACTTCAGATTTTCCCCAGAGGCCTGATAATATTAGGTACACGGCTATAATTATGCGATGAGAAGAATATCAATAAAAATCGGAAGAGCCTATCGAGGCTTTTGAGACAACTTAGTGTGTGTAGCCCATTAGAATTAACGCCGGATCCACATATTTAGATCGGAGAACCGATACTCGGCTCAATCGCCGCGGAGAAGGAATCAGGATACAGCATGTTGAGCCGAGGCGAGAGCACGGCGGTGAGCCAGCCTCTCCGAAAAGGATCTTGTGTCGCGATAAGCAGGTGGCGGTGCCAAGTCAGTAGCCCTTTAAATTCCGCGTCCGTAAATATTCGGATTGCTTGCTTTCGACCTTAAGTCTGAATAACCGCGCTAGCGAGTGCCTTACTCGATTCGATTCCTTGCCGTCTAGAATATAGAAGTTCCTTCTTCTATACTTCTTCTGTACCTTCTAGTAATACTACTATCGATGATGGAGGATAAGACATAATTGCCTTCTGTTTCTGGCCCTTGATTACTGTCTCGTGTGCAGTGCGCTGAGTTAGTGGATCGTGTATTTCGCGAATTCACAATATGAGCAACCGCTTTGCAGTGGCTTCTGAGAAGTCGTATCAGCTGAGATTACATTCCGGCACATTCCCGTCCCGTCGGAACTTTAGCGAGATTTGAGACGGGGAGTCTAGCGGAGATTGGCAAGATGCTATGCTATGGCTGCTTATACATGTGCAACGTCAAATATCTGTCGCGCGTACGAGACAGACAGACAAAATATACAGAGCATCTATCAAAGTTGAAGTTCAGTATACGGTATTACGGCATCTAAGCTACTGGCGTAAAGGATGGCTCAATATATATATATATATATATATATATATATATATATTTATATATATACTAGCTTATATTTCATGTGTCGCGTGTTTCTGTGCCTTTGTGTGAGTATGTCTGCATATATAGGGAGGCGTATGTGCGTACGTAAATTACACTATAATTTAAAAGTGTTTGCGTGTTTGTGGTTTGAACTGAACACCGTCCGTGTACAGAGGGCAGAATCAGTTTACAAACGACTTTGCTATCATTAACATCATTACCACGCATGATATATTACGCCATCTGAGTGCCGATTTAGCATTGCTTGTTCTCATGAGTCCTGTCTGTCTGCTTGTCTGTGTGTTGGCATAAGCAAATGTACTGCATTGTATTATATATGCATTAGTTTAGCCTTCCTTCCTTCCACCCTTCTATCAAATCATCTATTATCTATCTACATAAGTGTTGCTGTTTCTGTATGTAAGCAAAGGCGGGGAAGATTTCTGTTGCTTGAGAGCCACCAGAATCAACTGAAGAAGATGCTCTTAGCCGCCTGGCGCTCTGGTGAGTGTGCACTGCTAACTCAAGCTGGGCGACAGTGGCGGCAGGAACAACAACAACGCTTGGACAGGTTGCCGCTGTCGTGGTGGTGAAAGTCATTATCATCAGCGTCATTGTTGTTGTTGTTGTTGTTGTGGTTGTTGTTGTTGTTTGTTGTTGTGGTTGTTAATGTTGTTGTTGTTGATGATGTTGTTGTTGTTGCAGTTGCTGTTGTTGTTGCTGTTGCTGTTGTTGTGTCATTGTGGCTGTTGTTGTCATTGATGTTGTTGTTGCTGCTGCTATTTTTGTTGTTGTTGTTGTCCTCCAGCCCAACTTGACTGGCCTGACTTGACTGGTTTGGCATGTTTACCGTCGGCTGTGGTAGTAGTAGTAGTAGTAGTGTGAAGGCGTTTCCTTATCCTACATCCATTCACACACACACGAACCGATCAGACAGCGATTCGTACGTAGAGCGACAACTAGATACATGACTTGAGACGACTCTGCGACGAGCGATGGAATGCAGCAGCAGCAGCACCACCACCACCTCCATTAGCATCACCAGCAGGAGCCGCAGTGTTGACTTCAGGCGTCGATCAGGCGCCGACAACCACTGTGGCTGCCGCCGCCGCAGTGTCAATGGGCGGCCGGGCGGCGATGGATCCAACCGTACGTTTTAGCAACCGCCCGTCCAGAAGAGCCCAGAGCCAGAGATGACGGAGAGACAGATGCCGATACACAACGCCGCGATCACGGGCCAGGTAGAGTGGGAGAGAGAGCGAGAGAGAGAGACATCTATGTGAAGGGATGTATGAGATACAGAAAGAGGGGGGAGACATGGAAAGAGCGGGAGAGGGGGGGGGGAGGAAAAGTGAGAGGATAGGAAAATGCAACGAAAAGCATTCTTGGGGTCACAGGGCAACGACCAACAAGCTTAGTCTACGTTACCGTCATAACCACCACCATTATGATCGTAGTTGCTTATTGCTTTGGTTACTGCTGCTGTTGTTGTTAATGTTGTTGTCGCTGTTGTTGTTGTTGTTGTTGTTGTTGTTGCTATTGTTGTCGCTATTTTGTCGCTGTTGTTAGTGTTGTCTCTGTTGTTACTATTATTGGCGTTGTTGTTGTTTTGCTGTTGATATTATTATTTCGTTTTGTTGTTGTTGTGTTGTTGTTATTATTATTGGTTTTGTTGTTGTTGTTGTTGTTGTGTTGTTGTTATTATTATTGGTTTTGTTGTTGTTGTTGTTGTTGTTGTTGTTGTTGTTGTGTTGTTGTTATTATTATTGTTGGCGTTGTTGTTGTTTTGACTCACGTAGTTGCTATTATTACAATTGTTACTGCTACGACCGTCATTGGCTGCGTCGCCGGTTTGGCGATTTTGCTCATGAAATCAAGTGGTGGCAGTTAATGTAAATAAAGAGAGAATTCTTGCCTCATATACATATAACGTACTAATTAGATTGAATTGAAGTAAAAATGTTTGACAAAAAACCTATGTATTACAGTTGTTAATTCACATTGACTGTAGTGGAGCCGGGTATATGCCAATATATATATATATATATATATATATATATATATATATATATATATATATATATATACGCCGTTATATCAGCAAAAACAACAACAACAATAACAACGCACGACATTTTCAACGAGGCGGGCATCTTTTGCGTTTTACAGCAGCAGCAGCATCAGCAGCAACAACAACAGCAACAATTACGAGGGAGGTACACGACGTCTTCAACTGAGGGGGCCATCTCTTGCATATTAGATGCTACACGAGCCATCAGCTCCTGTGTATTAGAAGTACTACCACTCCAGCAGTTATTATTACTGTCAGAGAAGCATCCCAGGCCGACTCACGTCATCTACATACACCATACTCCCACATACACAAATGTAAGCGTTTATATTATTACGCACACACACACACGTATATCTGGGTCTATGCGTGTATGTTATTTAATACATGAGTGTATCTTGCTGGATATATACGCCTACATTAAATACATATGCGTATCTGGATATAAAAGCGTATGTTAATTACATATGTGTGTATTTGAATATACACGTATATGTTAAACACATATGTGTGTATCTGAATATACAAGTATATGTTAAACACATATGTGTGTATCTGAATATACACGTATATGTTAAACACATATGTGTGTATCTGAACATACACGTACATGTTAAATACATATGTGTGTATCTGAATATGCACGTACATGTTAAATACATATGTGTGTATCTGAATATACACGTACATGTTAAATACATTAGTTTGTGTATCTGAATATACACGTATATGTTAAACACATATGTTTGTGTGTCTGAATATACACGTATATGTTAAACACATATGTTTGTGTGTCTGAATATACACGTATGTGTTAAAGCACATACGAGTATGTGCTTCTGGATATACGAGCGCATATTCAATACACACGTGTATCGGGATCTACACGTATCTGTTAAACACATAAATATAAGTGCATGTGGATCTGGCACTTGGCCGTGTGCCTGCTTAACTCTACGGTTAGGCACGTGCAACGCCGTTGAATGAATGCCACGGCATAAATGGCTACTTTCATCTTTAGTGTATTTGTCTATGTAGGTACGAGTGTGTTCTCTGCGCATACCTTTTGCTCGGGCATGAGTACATACCGTACGAAGAGCTAGCTCCCTTCGGCCACGTATTTGCATTGACTCAAGAAAATTATTATTACTATTTGGCTGTCGTTTCGTCTGTCGAAGATAACAAGAGGCTACCAAACGTAAATGTTACAAAACCAAACGATCGAACAGCAAACAGCAGCGTGAGAACAAATACTAGGCAAGGAGAGTAAGGAGGCGAAATAGGGGCAAAGAAAAAGGAATCAGACAACCTTCAACCTTCGAGACAGAAGCTGAGATGATACTAGCCAACAATTGAAGAATGAATCGAAGATAGCAATAAGAACCCAAACGCAGGCGGGAAGAGAACGTTTTGTTTCGAACGAGTGGGGAGGCGTGCCAAAACATTTTAGATTCTGCAGGTTGAACCGATTAGGAAATAGTCTCATAGAAGAATTTTCATACACGAGTACGCTTTACTGCCTGTTACGACTGCCTTTTACTCAAAATCCATAATGAGGACATTTTAGACAACTTTATTTGATCACATACGGCACTAACACTACTAAACTTGTATAACACGATCTATACCGTGTTGACAACTATTTCCACTATTGGTCGATTCTTCTTGCGCTTCGAACAGCCGATCAGGAAAAAAACTGTTCTTTCTTACACTTATTCAGTATTATAAAAGTTTCAAATACGCTCAAGAATTTGTAATAGCAATGTTAATTTACACTTATTTTTGTTTAATGAACACCTCTGCGGTTGGCTATAAATTGACAGGTACGCGAAATACAGGTTACTCATGGGTTCCTGTTGCTAGAAACAGGCAGTTATTGAGCTACAAAGGCATGGTACAAATATGCCACTAATATATATATATATATATATATGCAATTTACAGTCACACCGTACAAGAGTAGTATAATTCATTTGTAAGCTAGTAATGTTGCAAAATGACGTGTGTTCATTGAAACGTCATTCGACTACTGGAAATCGAGCACTAAAGGAGCGCCATAAAACAGCAATGCCGACTCCAGCGGAGTGCCATGTTTATATGCGTTACTCCAATAGAGCATACAATTTGATATTGACAATATTTTGGCAATTTGACATTGTTTTGACAAAAACTGGGCGCAAAACATAACACCAAGCAGTCTCCCAACGGTCGACTTCAAACAGAAATCGCGGCTGCAGATACCACTTATGCCATTGAAACACTAAAGATGGCAGGTTAAGATGTTGTTTATCAACACCAACTAACGCAGCTCATCATACATAGCTTACGCGGCATGCATGAGCGATCGCCTGTTAAATACCGCATGACGAACATTGCTGACGATTTGCAGCTCGCTTCTCTTCACAAACGGCAGTTGCTCAAAGACACATCTAAAACTGTAGCGTTTTTAGTTCTTCGGAAAGCTCATTGTTATTCTTTTAATATGATTACAATAAGATACACTACCTACTTTGGGTGCGTATAGCTCGGACCTCGAAGCTCGATCCAAGGTGCAGTCGCAGATTTGGAACACCCTATATATATATATATATATATATATATATATATATATATATATATATATATATGTATATACGCTCAACTATTTATTATCTTACAGTAAGTGTCAGTTAAGTCAGTCAAAGTTGCCGATATTGTTATATTATCATACTTGCTGACTCTTAACAGTAATGTTTATTATCTATTCGTAATAAGCATCGCTTAAAGGTCAATAAACAACAGGGATCGAACGGACGGCACTTCGGTTGGTCACAACCATAACAGGCGCACTGAACCCCTAGAACACGCCGCTACACAGATATATGTAAATCGTTTTTTCGAACATAAGAAAAGTAAACAAAAATATTTGTATGCGGCCATCGCAGTCAACCTTTAACCTGCACATGCCTTAAAATGAAATCCAAGTACATTTGCATGACTAAAATCATTGGCTGCTCCCAGAACTTACCAATTGTCATTTGCTTAGCTCAGGTGGCTGTGATTTGCTCTAGAAAAGCGGGTCAGAGCCTCGGCAGGGTGCGGATGAGCTAATCAGCAAACGCGCGTCTATGAAAAGCGTGCTATTTTTGCGCTGTTTCAAAATTAAAAATGCGAATTTCGTCCAGAGTGATTGCACTCTCTCGTACGACTCAATGACTAATGATCCACTAGAGATGTTAATGGTTGCAAATGTATGCGTACGCGTTACTAATGGTATCACGGAGCGTATATATATATATATATACATTAGTTTATGGAGAGGCAAATAATTTATTCTCCATATATATAAATATAGACTCGTCGCGTGCTTCAGACACTTCTTCGTGCCTATCTAATGATGTCGTTCATTTTTACTTAATCATAAAAGCAATTTTTATCTCACACTTTAAGTTCTGAGCGTCAACGGTAGCAAAAACAACAACAATTATGACGACACAGTTGGTACAAACAACAACGACCTACGTCTTTGAGAAAACGGCGATCACCAAAATATTAACCGCAAAAATGACAACGAAAAAACAATGACGCTACTACAACTACTATTACTGCCACTAATACCACAACAACTACAACAATAATCACAATAATAACAACAACTACACTACCCAACATGCAAAGGAAACAGCACATTCTAGCCGGCGACATCATGGGACCGTCATCGTTTTTGCGGCTGATTCTCCCACAGGTTCTGTCATCGATTGAAAATGGATCTGTAACAATCACTTCCAATACTAGCAGTATGATGATGATGATGATGATGATGATTATTATTATTATTATTATTATTATTATTATTATTATTATTATTATTATTATTATTATTATTATTATTATTATTATTACTAATATTATTATTATTATTAAATTTATCTACCACTTTTGCTGCTACTCTACTACTACTACTACTGGGGTTACCTATACACAACTAAGTTTCAGCGTTTCTTGCAGTAACCAGGCAGCTGCCAATATCTAGCAAGTATCGCTTCTGGTTTCTTTCGCTGTCACTTATTGAAGTCTTCGTATTGATGGTAGCGTTGACCACTGCAACAGCAACATTAGCCACAGAAGCAGCGGCGGCGGCGACCCATCCCGCAACTGGTGGTAATGGTGGTAGTTACCATCATCACACGAAAGATAACGGTTCGGGAGTGTTTAGTAGCGGCCGTAATCATTGTGCTTGTGTAATAGCATTGACTTCATTAAAGTAGTTCGCGTGTTGCATCGTTCTGCTGCTGTAAGTATCCGTCCACGTGTTGTTGTGGTTGTTGCTGTCATTGGCGTGTAGTTGTTGTTGCTGTTACTGTTGTTGTTTCTTCGTTTGTAGACCAATGAGAGTATTGCTGCCTTTGTTGTTGTTGCGATGTTTGCCTAGCAAAGAGGCTTTTGTACGATCTGTTCTTGTTGCTATTGCTGCTGCTGTTTTTGTTTTTGCTATTTCTGTCGCTGCTATTGATATAGCTGTTGTCGTTGCAGTTGCTGAACAGGGAGCAGGGTATTGTTGCTTGTGTTCTTGTTCACTTGTTCATTGGCGGTTATTGTAAAATGCTTTCCTTCTCTTCTACATCTTGTCACTGCACTCGCTTCTTTCCTGCCCTGGCCAATCTTTTCCTTCGACCGTCCGACTTTTCGTAACGTCATCATGCTTTCATGTCACGATATATCATCTCCTCATTTTCCTTTCCTTACCATTCCATTTCTGTTCTGTGTCGCGTTCATTCGTGTCTTTTTCCGCTTTTGCTCGTGACTACTCGTGCCAGAGTTCCGAAGTCGGCTTAGTCTAGTGGACGGTGGGTAGCTGCTTGCTCAGCGACAGCGTCCAGATCTAGCTAGCATTGGTGTCAATGATTGGTCCTGCGTACGTCTCTGCGTGCGTTTGTACGTGCACTGTCTGCTGTGGTGGCTCCTGCTACTGCTGTTTTTGTTGTTCTAGAGATTATTATTATAGGGGTTGGCTGACTAACAGCGCTCCGCATACGTAGTGGGTGGTGGCATATATAGATTTAATTCGGTTTGACAGCCCCACATGCATTCTTGATGGCTTCCAGTGCTACTGTATGAGTAGTATATGCATCATGCACTTCCTAAATCCCTACAGAAAAACACATTGGGGAGGACGCAGCCTATAGCCAACAGTCTTGCAAGCTTTCCATCGAGAGTCCTCACTGTGCTTCGTTGTTTGTTTTACTCGCGTGCGCCGGGCCGGGCTACCGGCGGCGCCGTTATTGTTGTTGTTGATGTTGCGGTCATATCATCGTGGGCTTCTGTTTGGCGTAGCGACAACAACAGCGTGACGGCCATCCGTTAGCTCTGTCCAGACCGAGACAAGAGCCGTGATGATGACCATTGTGGTCGACATGCTGCTGCTAATGATATCTGTGCTGTTGCTTGTCCATATATATATGTATATATATATATATATATATATATATATATATATATATATGTATATATATATACATATATATATATATATATATATATATATATATATATATATATATATATATATATATATATATATACAATTACAATTATGTTTATTTCACTCAAATTGAGTATAATATACATTTCAAAAATGTTTCCTCATGAAGCTCTATCTTCTTCACGCTTCCGACGAGAGAAGTAGTGCAGCGATTTTCCGTCCAGCGCTGTGCATTCCACTGCATGGTACTTGGCACACCTCTGCAGGCAGAACCGGCAGGTGCACAACTCGTACTCCTCGTGAAAGGTTGCGTTTGAACATACCAGGTAGTGATAACCATGCACTATGTACCTGGTGTATACGTGGCGATTGTCACATGCAGGACCAGACCAAAGGTGCAAGGCATTGAAAACGTCCAAACCACCGACCTCCTGTCTGGCCTGTTCGACTTTAGCTTCCCACTCCGAAATAAAACATTCGTAAGGTACTGTACGCGGCATCTTCAGCCTTAGTCGGATTGTTTCAGCAGCCGGTGGGCAGCCTGACATGAGATACACAAAGCGGCTCCTCGCTCGGATAGGCAAGCATATATATATATACATACATACATAAATATTTCGGTAAGCCAGTTATAGGGGTACAACTAAGCAGCAATAAACAATGTATTGCTCATTTCGACGACGTAGCCTGGAACTAGCTCTATAGCACTTAGTCCAGCGCAGTGTCCGGCGTTTCATTTTCGTTCGTGGGAACTGGCAATAAGCTCTCAGGGCAAGATCAAATCGAATAGACGGACTAATGTGTGTTGCTTGACATGTGTACCTAAATGCATATTGGTCATCCTTCCGTGCATCCGAAGATACAGTCCAGCCCAGCGAGCCAGCCAACCAATCGTCCATCTGGTCGTCGCAAGCGTTTTTTTCCTCGCATCGGAACTGTGCCAATGGCGCGCACGTATCAAGCGTGCGCGGGTTTCTGCTCGTCTTCGTTCATGTGTTTCCCTCCGCACTTAATCTGATTGTAGATTTTGCACGCTCGTCAGCAGAAACAACAATAACAGCAACAACAACAACAAAGTCAACAGCAACAACAACAACAAAGACAACAACAACAACAACAACAACGAGAAGTATACAAGCATCATCGTCAGCAGCCGCTACTGTTGCAGCAGCAGCACCAGCAGCAACAACCGCAGAGCAGAAACGTTGCCAGCGTCTGGTCAGCAATAGTGAAAACTAGATACGAAAAGATATCGCCCAGCTAATCAATTTAGCACTGCTGGCTTGCAACTTTAAACTGGGCCATGCTGGTTCACTGGTCAAAATGCTGCTGTATTCTGTCATACGTACGCATAAAAATTTACCACATGCATGTATATGCCTGCTTAGATATGCGAACGTATATGTGGCTTTAGACTTGTGTATGAACGTGTGGTTGTCGTTGCTGTTATTGTTGTTGTTGTTGATGTTGTTGTTGTTGTAGGTAGAGAATGAATCATGTCGAGTTTGTTGCAAGTAACATTCTGAAGGAGGTTGTTTTTAATTCTAGACTATCCTCTGTCCCATACTGGCTTGTGCAGGCATCTAGAATCAAAAACATTTTTTAAAGAGGTTGTATTTAATTCTAGACCATCCTCCGTCCCATATTGGGGCTTGGAGTCGCCGCGCGGCTTACAAGTAGCTTCAATGCACCAAGGGTCGTGCATGTTAAGAGACTTAGGGTTTCCCCAACAGTCCTTGTGACAGCATGGCTGCTGACTTTTAGCGGTATGCCGTCGCAGGCCAATCTCCCCAGAAGGAGACTCAGAACTCATTCGCGCAAGATTTTGCTCTGTGTTTAGCGGGATAGCCATGACATCGTCCACCACAAGTTTCTTCCTAGTGGCCAAAATTATAGCCACGGGCGCCTACTGTGATCAGCTCGATCGAGTTTTTGCGGCCCAACAAAGGAAGAGACACTGTAGGAAGAGAGACCTATCCTCCACTAACGACGATGCGAGGCCGCATGTGTGAGTTTACCCAGCCTCCACAAGAGAGCAATGTTCAATTGTTAAAATTGGCAGCATCCACCACACTCACCGAACATTGCACAGTCGGACTACTACCTATTCAGATGTTTGCAGAGTTATATACAGGGAAGAAAATCTACTTCAACAGAAGCAATTAACCCCCCTATGAAACAAGAATTCTTCGCCATGGGAATCGACAGTTTAGCCCAGAGATGAGAAAGTGTTGTGGCTAACAACATAGAGTACTTTTTAAAGAATAAAATCGAAATTTTCAATGAACAACATTTAGATTGAATTTAAATTACTTTTTGTCTAACCTACTTTATATGTATATATATATAATACGCTTACTCTGTCTAGGCTTGTTTGACAATGACGGCCTCTGGTTGCTCCTTTTACAACGCTGAATGAACCAGGGGCTTAGACATATGCGCGAGTGTCTTCGTTTTATGCAGCGGATTTGGGTGTCGCCGGTAAAAGACTTGGTGCAGAATACGTTTAGTCTGCGGGTGGGGTCTGCCAACTCATTACGAATGACAATTTCGATGCGGCGTGCGATTGGTATTCCCACGCTTTACTTTCCCCTTCGGCTGGCGCGACCCTGTTTCTCCCCTCTGGGAACTAGGTGAATTCTTCCTGCTTATTGTTTGCTCGGCGCAGCTCGACACGTCCGAATACTTTGTTTCAACGAATAAATGAATGAATAAATACATGCATAAAATAGTGCGAAAACATCACGATTACTTGGTCAATCTTGTTGGTTAGCGAGTTGATCAATCGCTTCGACCAACGTCCAACGGCCACAAGGTGGCGGTCGTCAACGAGACGCGCCAAACTTTAAATTTCATTTATGTGCCCCCACGGAAATGCCATCCAGCCAGGAGTCCAGGACTGTGTAGCCAGAAAGCGAAGGCATTGCCTAAACAGTTAACTCACAAACTCAATTAACAAATTAATATAACTAACATATAAGTAGAACGTCACTTATACGAACTATTTTTACTAAAAAAAATTTACTATTTTTACTACTACTACTACTACTAGTTTTTTTTTAATTGAATGTATGTTACAACCATTTTCAACGGAACTACTTTCGTTTTACTTCATTGAACTACTACTACTACTAGTGCAATAATAACTTCTACTACTACTACAATGAATGCATGTACTAAGAGTAGTACAATAACTGCCATAGTGACGGTATAATAACTGCACTAACGCTGGTTGTACGTCGATTTAACCTAATACGTCTAGAGATACCCATAGACTGAAATAATAAACGTTGATAAAAAGAATAGTAATTTAAAATCAGTATAAAAACGCAGTTTTTATACTGGGGCCAAGTTTGGAAATGTATCTAGACTTCAGAACGAGATCGGAAGAGACGGTGGTGCGTGCATACACAGCATAGTGCGCGATGCGACGCGTCATATCATGATGTATCAGATAAAGCGTTCTTTATCAGCATAGTCTAGTAGTTTACCTCCCGCCTAGAAATGTTGTTTTGCTAGAATGTACATATGTTCAATGAAAGCAAATGTCAGCTGGACAGGTGACATTTGTTTTCATCTCTCGGAGGGTGAAATTCCGCCGTGCTTATGACGACGACTTCTTCTCTCATCTCGAGATCAAAGAAACAGCCTGCAGAGTTATGAGTCCAACCGGAGCTCAGCAAACGAGCGGAACGTTTGGCAATTACTATGCGGTCATCTATCACGTGTGGACCCATTACGCACCGCTACGAGACAGAGACGTTTTATGTAAAGCAAGACAAAGATAAAAAAAATACAAAGGTAGCATACCAGTGCCGTCGTGTACGTTTGCATATTCTACAAATTATGTTGAATAAATCCAATTTGACCATGACATGAGGCACGTTGTATATATATATATATATATATATATATATATATATATATATATATGGAAAACGTATCTACGATACTGCGAAATAGGCGAAAACACACGTGTTGTAATGGACAGAGTAAAACTGGCAACAAATGATTCGTTTGTGCTTTTCAGCACGACGTATAATTAAATCGCTTTGTTCACGCCATCATTGTAGCTTTTTGAGTCTAATGATAAAATAAAATGCCAAGCACTGATCGTATCACTTGCACACAAGAAAATTACTTGGTGCAACTGTTATGATGTTTCTAACCAAAACCACACCTTCCGTATTGTCGAATGAAGCGTTAATGAATTCTTCTGTATTTATGCATGTAGATGTCAAGCATACGACAACCGCAGCAAAGACAGTAAGTTGTCTGGTTTACCGTAGCAACATATTAGATATTGGCGCCATCAGCTACCTCGAAGCAACACACGCTCAAGGTGTCCAAAAAGCACTAGCCAATGGAAACCCGTCTGTTACACAAGTAAGGGAAACTTTTTCTGTCACCTGGATGCTCCCTGAACTGCAACCTAGAAGACCACACATCTTTCACGTAGGGCACAACACCAAACAATAATGTACTAGGCTATACTCAGTTTTGCGAGATTACATTAAGAGGCTATTCCCGCTATTCAACACAGTTATGAAGTTAATGCCCAAGTGCACGTAAGCTATCTCTACTCTAAAGCATTTATTCAAAATACGAGTATATTATCTAAATTCATTTGCTAGGGCATTATGTATTAGAAAATATTGGTAGCGCATTTCGACGGACACTCGTGGCATCTTATGGTAACCAAATAGCAGAGGAACACATTTACTTATAGATTACTAGCGTGTGGTATATATATATATATATATATATATATATATATATATATAGTATATATATATATATATATATATATATATATATATATATATAAATATATATATATATATATATAGTATAACTTTAATTTCTCCCAGTTCTCGCATGACGTAGAGTTATAGGGGCAAAATAAGAATGTTTGTGCGTCGAATCTGTTAACAAAACAATTGACTGTTATTATTTTTGCTGTCGTTGTTGTTTTTGCTGGCCAACAGACAAATACCTTCACAACTACAGAGACTAATAGCACTGACTTTATTTCGACTGCGTGACGTGTCATTCTTCCGTTGTTTATGGCGATTTACAATCGAGTGTTGCTTAAAATCGAAGTCTTCTTCTGTGTCGTCGACTTCCAACCTGCCACAGAGGTACATAGAACGGAACGAAGATGCAGAGAGAGAGAAAGAGAGAGATACAGATAAGCAAAGAGGGACGCAAGGCTCGGCCAGCAACCGCCGTTAGACGCCCAGCCAGCCAACTTAAGAATTGCCAAGAATTGAACCGTGACTTCATATTTTATTCACGCTTTTCCTTCACTTCGGTTTTCTGACACTGCGGTGCAATGCCTCCGTGACTGCTGTTTCTCCACCATATAGCTGACTGACACTAGAGTGAGACATCGGTGAGTGTTGTCGGAAGTGTGAGATTATGACGCTGAAGTCGTTTGGCGAGCGAGCGTTTATAACGCACCCATGGTCATGGCGCGCTTACTGATCAAGCACGGATTGAGAAAGGCACGCTGCAACGCACGCAGCGTCTCTGCGGGTGCATTAACTAGCTGCATAGCTATAACGTTTCATTCAGCTACTTTCATCAGTCATCAGTCGGTGGTGATGTTAGAAAACCACCGACAGTTGCAGCAATTTGGCACGTTTGGCATGGTTTTCTTGGGTTAATTTGTTTGAGAAAGCATGTTTGAGAAGTAAAGCCGTCATTTTGCGCAGAAGCGTCTCGTAAAGCCTTATTGCGTGATTTTATCACGCTTGTTGTTGTTGTTGTCGTTGTTTGCATAATACGGGGAAAATTTGACAGTTTTTCGCTGCAACCGTCACTTCGACGGGTTTGGCGTCTGTACGTCTATCTACCTTTGTTTGCACTAGCTATCTGGATCGTATTAAGCCTGAGGAATGTATTATCATTCAGAGTACGCGTCTTTCGTCTTCATCAGGTTCAGCTTATGGCGTCTAAACACCGCGCGACGAAGTCTCGTAGCCAGAGCTTCGGCCCTGCGCGCCGTGCAGCTGTGAGCTTTCAGTAAGATTGCGTGCAATAATTCGCTTGCTTGCGCGGTTCGTCGACCGACAACATTTTCTGAATAATTTAACAAGACGATTTTTGCAGGAGTGACCGTTTTCTATAGTCAGCCGCATCTATAAGCGCTGCATGCCAGAAACTGTTCCACATATATATATATATATATATATATATATATATGCCTCTAATGACGTTAGGAATCTTCCAAGGGGCCACCAGTCTTGCGACAAAGGGAAATTAGTTGCCACGCCAGTTAGTTGGCGTGAAGAATCTTTTAAGTATATATATATATATATATATCAGTAACTACAAGCTGGCTATTACCTATTGACACGGTTCTCATCGGCAGATAGATCTTCCCTAGTGGAGCCTGTCGTCCGCTACCGCGACTACCGTTTTTCATATGTGTTGTTGCATCGCAGCTAATAGATCGATATACTACTATATAGAGGTATTTGGCCGTTCCCTACGCACACAACTAATAGTGTTATTACTATTATTATTATTATTATTATTATTATTCTACCAGGAGATCTTCGAGTTCTGTGGGACCAGCTCGCCACACGAAATGACGTGGTTTTTGCTGTTATTGTTGTTGCTATTGTTGTTGGCGTCGTCGTCAAAATCAAAATCTGCCAGTGGTCGCCCGCTAGTTTCTGGATAGGTCGGGGTTTGGTGTTAATGTCACCGCCACTGCTTTGAATATTATTGTTGTCGTCATTCTGATTGTTTGTATTGTTGTTGTTGTTGCTGCTGTTGTGGTTGTTGCTGTTGTTGTGGTTGTTTTTTTGTTGTCGGCCGGCCGATAACTTATTCCATTACCAGATTTCTCTCGATTGATGCTAGTGGCGCAGTAGTAGAACAGCTGACTGAACGGATCAGCCATCAATCCTCATCATCACCAAATCACCAATCGCTGCCGTGTAAATGCAAACACCGCACACAGCGAAAAGACGAGAAGCTGTGATGCCGCCTATATGCACTTGTGCTCTTACTTCCATCACGGATGGGCTGCACACACGAAAGGCGCAGGCGAGAATGCAGACTGAGCTGACGAAAACGGTCTTCTTTCTTTTCTCAGATGTTTCGTCAGCACCACCAATTTGACTGCCAGCCACAAAGACAACGCTGCCTATATACTCTTATATATATATATATATATATATATATATATATATGTAAAATATATATATATATATATATATATATATATATTTATGTAAAAATATATATCTAAATATATAAATATGAAAAAAAAAATATATGGAGAGAGAGAGAATACAGCCGTATGAATGGCAAAGACAGATGGAAATGCACTAGTGGCATCATAGCAATTAGCACATTGCTTTATTTCACGTTCAATTTTCGTGCTACGTTCTCAGAACAATATGACTTTGTCTAGTGTACGAGTTTGATTAGTCACGTGCAGATTCGTTACGGCTATGAATGGCGGAACAGCTGTGTATACTAGAAAGTTTTGAAGTCGAAATAACAATGCAAATTAAATTGTTCGGAACGCATATGCCTTTCACGGATTGAAAACATCGTCCTATATTACGCTTTATCGATACGTCTGCTGTCTCCATCGAACTTGCAAACTGCTATAGCCGGGAAAACTACACTGCCGTCAAAATCACGCAGATTTTCTATACATACTAAAAACTGTGTTAGCATGATATTTTTTCCAAAAGTTGAAAATAGCGCGCTGAAGCTTTTTCTCCAACAAACCGCCGTGTGTCAATAAGGATTTCACGATGAAGATGAGAATTCAATAGCACCCCGCATAGGCTACAACGTCGTTATCTCTTCTTCTAGATAGTTTTTTCAAGGTTTTTATACTATACTAGAACGTTTTTTAAATTTGATCTCATGACGTATAATAGAAGAAATGTTTACTTCGTAGTAGACTATCGTCGATATCATAAACGCCTTACAATCTGTTAAAAACGCAAACACCAGGCCGTTTAACAAAATATCAAATACTAAATAGCAGTTCCCTTGGTCTATATCTGTATGTGTGCTTATGTGTCATCGCCTAAATCACATGCATAGAACATATCGTATGGGATTCTTACAGACATTATAAGGAGGTTGAGGCAAAATGTAGTTTCCTTCACTTACGTATTGTCAAATTTGCTAGAGTTCAACTGCCACCTTTTCTAGCAAACAACTAGCGTGTATAAAACTTTCTGTCACCTGAAGCTTTAATGAATGAAACGCAGAAAGGTTCTGTGGTGTGGATCCGTAAACAATCGTCAGAACTAACACAGCGGCGCAAAAAATACGACGTGAATTTCGCAAAAAAAGGAAACGCGAACAGATAGTAAAGATACTAAACGAACACATGGTACGCAAGAAAGCGTAAACAGGGGTTAAGGATTACAAGTTAGGGACAGAACTTCAAAAAACAGAACGTTTGTTTCTTCGCATCACCGTTGGATGGCAGGTGACCTTTG
Source organism: Dermanyssus gallinae (assembly GCA_003439945.1). Lineage (NCBI taxonomy): Eukaryota > Metazoa > Arthropoda > Arachnida > Mesostigmata > Dermanyssidae > Dermanyssus > Dermanyssus gallinae. The sequence goes on along the minus strand of QVRM01001989.1, from coordinate 335,112 downwards.
CACAGTTTTTTACACTCATTATTGGCTGTGGGTTTCTGAAGGGAATATCCCGTCAATATATATATATATATATATATATATATATATATATATATATGCAAACGTATCCACTCACACATGATACACGAATCTATTTTATTGTTCACATAAGGGCGGCACCATCTTGTGCTAGTCATTCGCTATTCGATACCATGACCATTTGTCCGTGCTCCCTCTGACCAGGAACCTGAACGATGCCACTGTTGCATCCTAAAAAGATAGAATAGAAAACGCATTTGTTTACCGAATAAAGGGTAGAATCCACGATCTTTTTGTTTATAACGGTGATTCTCATACAACGAATAAGTAGATTTGCTAACAAGTTTAACTATCTTGCCCTGTAAATCTAGCACATGCCTATCTATTGTCTAATCGGAATCTACCCGCTGCCGTTTTCGTCCAGTTACTAATAAACCTTAGTGCATTCACAAAACTACACACTGTCCAGATATTACTTCTAATAGGTATGGCGGAACATTGTTACGAACAAGCGTGACTAAGGTGGTCTTTCATGGGAGGCTGTTGAAGGCGTTTATCACCTACAAGAACGTGACCACGACAAGACAGCTGTCTTGTGCAGATGGTAAATCAACGCACATGCTCAACTCTACTGAGAACCCTGTGGATTGCCGTTAAGACCGATTTGTGTTTAGGAAAGCCAAATTGTGCCGGTGGCAGAAGTCCGCTCTCCTCCGCAGACAGCCTGAGCCGTTCGTCGATGATGGCTTCATATCCCTTGGCTAAGACGCTTAGTAAGCAGATTGGCCGGTATTCTCTATTTGCTTTGGGGATAAGGACCACTTGGAGACTTGCTTGTTTCTATGTTTGTGGAAACTCTCCTGTCCTCATCGCGGAGGTAAGGGTTTTCGCAACTGCGGCTGGATGTTCTTAAAACAAGAGTTTGACTGCAGCCAGGGAGACGCTGCCAGGGCGTGGGGCTTGTCCCGTCTAGGGCTACTTGTTAGCCGCCAGGCGAACCCTAAAAGGCTGAATTACCAGGAATTCATTAGTCTTGACTTGGGAAAAGCTTAGCAAAAGTGTCGGTTGATTCCTGTTCCTATTGTCTTAAGAGTGTCGGTTGATTCGTTTGAACAACGCTGTTACGGGTGTCTGGGACGCCCGTAACAGCGGTTTTCCTGTTACCGCACACAATTCTGTATGGTTTTCCCCATGGGTTCTCTTGAACCTGTTCTAGGAGTTACTAGAACCATGCCATTGTTTAGCATTTTTTTGACTCTCTCCGAATTTTCTTTCTCTGAACCGGTGACAAGCATTGCTTTTTGGGTCATTTTGAGTGGTTAAGCTTTCCAAGGAAATACATGTGTTTTTGAATACAGGCTAAGACCATTCTTCTTTGATAATTTCGATTAGGCATATCAGCGTTTAAGTTTTGGCAATATTGACTTACATGCTATGGTGTGCGCGCGTTCTAGCTTCTTCTGTCAGTCTTTAAATCGTGACTTACCGATTTAAGGGTATCTGGCCCGGATCTCCTAGAGGGCCATTTGAATTATTTCTCCCTCAAGAGTTCTAATTCCGTTGCGAGAGGTTCTGCCTTGGCCTTCCATTTGTCTTCCATGCTTTCGAGCTCCCGCAAAAGTGCGTCTGCGTTATTTTTTGAGAGCTTTGTACCCTTTTCTATGATCTCTTTCCATCTGGATAGTTCTGACTACTTGTTCTTCCCAGTTTGCCTTGTGCTCAATTCCCACATCACTTTGTCTATGCGGGTGGTAGCCGCTTCTATTTCCACTTGGGTCGTTGTGTGCTTTTGCTTTAAGCTTTTGAGAAGTTTTATCACTGCCTTGAGATCGACAAGTTCTTGCTCGTCGCACCCGGTGATTTCTGGGTTTTCTCAGGCTTTTAGTGCGGCTTTGGTCTTGTGACACGTGTGAGGTGTGCCACTCTCTCTCGAACTCGGGCCTTCCAGGGAGTTCGCGATGACGGCAGGTCTATTTCTCTGTGTACTTTTTCTGGAAGACTAGCTGTGATCTCCGCAGCGTATGATGCCATTGTCTTCATTTTCCGTGCCGGCGGCAATTTCACACTTCCTTTTCGACTTCGGATTCAGTCTTGCCATCTTCTTTGTTTTCACCTTCGGAGGTTTGCACATCTGATGTTTGTCCTCACCTTCGCAGGTTGCACATGTCGTTCCTTAGGACTAGCTTCTCTGTCCTAAAAAAACCTAGCCAATTTAATCTGAAGCCCACTAATAGTTTAAATAAAAATGTATGTTGACGATGCAATATCTGCGTGGGTTCTGCGTTCGTCCACGTGGTGGGCCTTCAACTATGTGTAAGTATAAAAGGTTGAAAATGCGCAAACAAAATTAGAAAGGATATTTTATAAATATGACTGCGATATGCCTGATGTTAAGCCTATGGCCTATTTTTAATTAAACTAATTGAAATTGATAAGGTTTTGTTTGCCAATATCGAAACTAAACAGCCGGCTATGACATCTAAAATGTTCGAATTAAAATAAAACAACGACTACGGTAAAGAAGAATGTTTAGCTAAGGTGTATACCTGCAAAACGCATTGTAAATTATTTATTTGCATGACGAGTAGTGAATGACAGGAAGAGTTTTACGACATGCATATGTGCATGTCGTAAAGCTCTTCCTGCCATTACGAGTAGTACGAGTCCACACATGCGCAGACCGTATAAGCAATGTATATATATATATATATATATATATATATACATATATATATATATATATATATATATATATATATATATATATATATATACATATATATATATATATATATATATATATATACATATACATATATATATATATATATATATATATATACATGTACATCGATGTGCGGCGACGCCTTGGGAGCGGTGACCGCTGTTATATCGCAGAAAAATTAGCGGCGTCTGTACTGCGATTTGGCTTGATCGAACACCGACGTCGTACGCTGCGTTGGTTCGAATTGCGACGCTGAAGGTGTCTGTTATTTAATGAAGTGCGGTGATCGCGCCTTCTATCTGATAGCTGCGCCTACTGCGGCATCTAGTGCCACCATTATGATGCACTGTAGTCGCGCGACCGACACACACACACGGTCGACCGACGTATTAGCTACAGTTGCCTATGACATAGCACCTCGACAAGGGTACAGAATATTAATTTTAATGTCGAGTCACGAGTCATAGTCATTCCGGACGGTGTGTGTTTATCACGTATGAATCTGTGCACGTGAGCAAATCACTTTATCCGTAGATGATTGAGAGGCACGTTGGTTGGTTTGGTGCAGTTTGGTGCTGCAGCCCGCTCTAGAAAACCCCGGGTCTTGACACCAACCGCGTTGGCAATCGTCCACAAATCAGTCACTGCGTGGCGGCATTGCACTGCCTGTCCACCTAACGTCTGGCAGGCGTTTTATGATCGATAGCAAACATCGATGCCGCAAATCGGAGCCATTATTGCAGGTGTGCACGCGTTTTCCAGTTACAGTGTATTAGATATGCGTACATTACAATATTTCAATTATGACAATTATAATAAACCGCAGGTAAGCAAAACACGAAAATAGACACATATATATATATATATATATATATATATATATATATATATTTATAAACAGAGAAAAAGAAAGAGATAAAGACGATCGTAACACCTGGGAGCGTCCACAATTCCGTTGGACTGAATGCATTTTAAACAAGTGATTAGCTATATATAGGCGAGCACTGCCGAGTGTGCAAATGTATTGTAAATGATTAATAAATCATCGCAAATATATATATATATATATATATATATATATATATATATATATATATACCTATATACATGCAGCTATGGGAGCACTGTTGATTGCGTTTTATGAAGCCCATGTATATCGAGGTACCCTGCTACACATGTTATAGGCGCACGTTAAGTGGCTAGGCACTCACATTAACTAGAATTTAAGGAGATTGAATGTTTTATTTTAGATTAGCCTCCGTTCTCTACAAGCTTGGGACTAGCCGTGAGGTATATCTTCAATGCACCGATTGGGCCCCAATATATGAACACCATGATTAGCTAAATTGTTTTTAGAGCACGCGGCCACACACTTACATCAACTAAAATAGTTGGTGTGCACTGTTAGAGAGAAGTGATAAGCTAACTGGCCGGTTAATGAATCATGGTTGCAGGCAATACGGACGTCGTCGAAGGAAACTTGAAGCTCATCCTGGGACTCGTGTGGAGCCTCATCGTGCGCTACCAGATTGGTCGGTCGAATGCCCCCGCCCGTAAACTCATGCTGAACTGGCTACGCGCTGTTTTGCCTCCCGGTTGGTACTACGGTCCTTTTTACTTAACTTACCGCTCTTCGTATATAATGTACCAGTAAGATATATATATATATATATATATATATATATTAGACTGGCCAGAAAGTAACTGATTTTACGTGTGTTTTTCAAATACCCGCCGCGTCTCTGGAAAGTCCGCTATATGAATAAAAAGACTGATTTTATATGATTTCAATAAGATAGCACTAAACGCATTTTATAAATATATATATATATATATATATATATATATATATATATATATATAAACTAGACAGCGGTATATCGCTTAAAAAGCGCAATCTTCTAGCGTTAGCCGTTGACTTAATTTTACTACCAGTTACCAGTAAAGGAACCAGGTACACTGAAAACCAAAAAGAATAAGACAAAGCTGAGCGTTAGTTTACAGCACTATTACTTTGGTATGAAAATTATGAGCATTAAATTTGGTACTGCCTGAGAATAGTCTTTTGGGTGTACATATTTGGTTGTGATGGCAAAATGTTACGGTTCTGCACGTGAAAGCTTCGACAAGAGGCATAACAACACATGGACTTTTTCTGACTCCCCTTAATTCCGCCATTGGCCTTTTGCTAGGTTGCGTCGGGTGTTATTCAGGTTGTACAGACTTTTCTGCCGAACACGTTCCGGCCAAATTTTCTGCCGATATGCTCGGTTCCTTTGTGCGTTGACTAGTTCTCCCGCAAATATAGAATTTGCATAACTTTGTAGGAGAAGAAACAGAATAGCTACCTTTAAAGATTTCATCATCGGTCCTAAAACAGGGCGTTTCCGCCCCCTCCTTTCACTGGAAAAAAAATATTTTCCTGCCGAGTTCTACCAAACCTTAAAATTAGAACTATTGTTGGGGAATTATTATTGGGGAATGCCGCTTCGGTGAGAGGTACCATGGCTAGATGGACCAGTCCAGGCCTGGACCTAGTGCCTTGAGTTATGCCCCAGCGGGCTGTGCACACGTTCTTACATCACAAATGTATTTTTTATTACACTTAAATAAATGATGATTATATAAGAACTATTGTTATAATAGATCATGTATATATATATATATATATATATATATATATATATAAATATATATATATATATTAATGTCGTAATATCTGTTCTTGGTATTGTTGTGCCGGCCTGTTGGGTTACTGTGCTTGATAGTTAATTTTGTCATGGCCGATTATAGTCCACATTGTTACTATTAGGAAAATCCGGAAACCATAACCATAACAACGGATCTAGGAGTGACGACCGTTTGTCCACTTGGCGACCACATCAGAAACCCTCCGGAGCTTTTTGGCTGCCTGTCTTGAGAGGTCTGCAACCTTGATGTGATCTATGCGAGGCTGTCATATTGACAGGTGTCAAAAAGAAGAAGGTCGTTGGAGTACTTTTTGTCTCAACGAACTCGCTAACGAATGGCCTACTTTAGAATTTATATCACATTATTCAAACTAAATATAGTTATTTAGAACAAGCTTGCAAAAATCACTTTGCAAAAAACACACAAAAAATCACTTCAGAAATGATTCTTAAGCTTTTTGAAGTGATTTTGCAAGTATTTTCTTCACCATCGCCATTTTGCGCGCGCTAGCTCTGTCCCCGGCTGTCTTCAGCGAGTGGGTTCCCTGTTATCCCTGTCATATGGAAGGCTGTATGACAATTCCATAATCCCTACCTGTAGGCCAAACAACTCCAGAGCATCAACGGCAAAGCGTGAAAGGCGTGTGGGCTAATTACGTGCACATCGACCGGAAATTCGTCGCTTCAATCCGACAGTTCGCGACGCTTGGTGGCGCTCGATTCTCGCAGCAATACGGCAGGAATCTTCCTGTGTTTACCGGATGTGCCGTATTAGTTGGCGTCTTTAACTAGCAAGTGGCAAGCTGTTTGTTGTGATTACGTTGTTTCCGAGCTATCGAATTAATTAATTAACAAACAAAATCAGGAACAACAGCAACAACAGGAACACCTATAACAATAGCAACAATAACAACAACAGCAGCAGCAGCACGGGAATCGATTCAATAGGAAGCAATATGTTTTATAGCGATCGAAGTATTCGTCGCTAGCGGTGCAAAATTATTTTTTAATTTATCTTCGCGCGCATTGTTATTGCTGACGTGTATGCAAAGCGGACATCAACCGGATCCGTCCGGAACCGATCCCAACAGGGCAGAGTCACGTCGAATCACCGCGACTCACTACACCATCGATAAATCTATTCGGAACTATAACAGGAAACGCTAGATAGCATAGAGTAGTGTTCGCATTATAGTAACAATACAAATTATAGCATGAATGTTAGTAATAATTCATTATATGATATATGCATTGTACCGGGCATATAATGGGCACAATGAGGGGCTGCCTCGAGGATAAGCTCGACTGGTAGCGCTCCCCACAAGCCCTAGTGTTGATAGTTAATTACATCTCGCTGTAACACTTAAATGTCATTTTAATAAAAAAAAAAAAAAAAAAATATATATATATATATATATATATATATATATATATATATCTGCATTGTACCTCTATATTTAACTATTGTGTTCTAGTCCATGGTATTAACGATAACATCGTTATCATCATCATCGCACAGCTTGTCTTATGTTCTCCATTTTTGTTATCCCTGCACATATGTATGTGTTTGTAGTGTATATACATGTATATGTGTGTTTCTAGCGCTTAATTTTAATTGTACCTAGGCGGCGATAAGAAGCTATTCAAATTTCGTATCGCAACGCGCGTTGTACCATATTTCGTGCGACATATGCGTTGACACTGCTGTAGTCACACGCTCCTGCCTGTCTGTGTTACCGCTACTAGTCAAGAGAAAGCACCGAACGCATAGCCATCAAAATGTGGTGACTAAACAACGATACGACACAGCAATGTAGCGCTGATAACTGCCGTACTAATGACGGAAATAGTGGTCAATTGACGTTTCGTAATGATTTCATTATAGATATATATATATATGTGTATTCGACATTTTTTGTAGCCAGCTTATCCGTGTGTTCGTTGGCCCAATCTGAAAGAAGATAGATATTCACGTTGTGCTACAAGTGAAGATTGGGATCTTTTGCATCAGTTTCGTTACGTTACAGTTACGTTGCGCTGAAGAAGTCGAATATGCAAGCAGTAGCTCGTGTTTTTGCTTGCATTGTGTCAGCTATTACTTAGGCATAAATGTCGTGGTTGTTGACGGCGTTGTAAAACAGATTAGTTGCAAAATGCGGTGAACGAAGCGAGGACAAAATGCATAAGACAAGTTTTCCATACGTTATGTCCAACGCTATCACTGCTAATACTATTACATGTTTTAAACAACTTGCATTTCCAGTCGTTATAAGACACATTAACCGTTATGCTGCTTTCATGAATTCATAATTATGTGCGTCAGAGGCTGTCGCTCGACATTGGACGAGGAAACGCAGCATCTGTTCGGGGCACATTGTCGAACTGGGCTAAGCCTGGGTTAGAGAGCCCGTGACTACACGTTCACGCGGAGACAATTGTTCCCGCCAAAGTGCTAACATAAACGTTATATAGATAAATCAGATATTATGGGCGTTAGGTGCGGTCATCTAGTTACTGTTGCTAGCTGCGTCGGCTCCTTAAAACACATTCAATTAAACGAAATTGTGGGCTTCTTCCTATATATATATATATATATATATATATATATATATATATATATATATATATATATATATATATATATATATATATATATACATATACATATATATATATATATATATATATATATATACATATACGATGAGTACTATCCTTAACTACAGTATGTTCTTATCGTACCTAAGCGGCTTACTATGCGCATGTCTTGACGCCCTTTTATCACGGAGATCGATTTGTGACAAAAGTTGCCAAGCACTGCATTGTTGCCGGAAATCCTATAGCATTTCCAACGGTCACCGAAGTCTAGCGACGGATAGATTTTGGAATACTAAAGCAAATTGTACGGCAGAACTACATGACTACGTATTTTATTGTAAGACCCAATACATATGCGGTGTCTAAATAATCAGCTGGCATCCTCAGAAGGCTCCCACGTTCAGCTTTGCTCTCCGCGGCGTCTGCCCACTTCGTGAACTGAACAGAGAGGGACTGCCAAATTTAAGATGGGGCGATATTCAACGGGGGACTAGAGATTGTGAAAGTTTATTACGAAAAGGAACATTTTGTACGGGCTTGCTTGACGAGCTCTTCGTACTGAGCGCTCGCTTGGATGATAAATGCCCTCTGTGGTCGACAATGTAGATCAATGTCCGGAAGCATAGGTTCTGCGACGCGCCTAACAACAGGGTGTTTCGTGCACCCCAACCTTGTGTATTTCGACGTCGGATCTAGAAATGTATCCATATAATATTCAGCTGACGCAAAAGGTCTTAATCAGGTATTCATGTTAAACAAAAATTATATATATATATATATATATATATATAACATGTGTATATAAACTGTTGTTGATTGACGTTCGAAATAATGGGATTGCGTTTGATTTGTGTTGCAGATGTGGAAGTGACCAACTTTTCAACTGACTGGAACTCGGGAGTGTTGTTGAGCGCGCTGGTTGACTACTGCAAGCCAGGCCTTATCCCCGACTGGAGAAACCTCAATCCAAACAATGGGTACGTTTGGTAGATTGCCAATAGCAGGAACGAGCTGTTCTCTTGCTGCGGCTGAGCAACGAAATGTGGCAAAACCACGCGTGCAAAGCACAGCATCTCCGTATCAATCTGAATTTAAGAAGCACAGTGCAAACTTTAATTCGCTAATGTAATAAAAATACATTACGTAAATTTTTTTTATCAAAAACGTCACTTAGCATAGATTTCTTGTCACGAAGTAACTGCTAGCGAAAGCCCCACGTCGGCTTTTACAGAGAACGCCGTTTAGCGAGAGACAAGCATTATGTGGATATTTTTAATTTTCTTTTTTTAATGAACTAACTGGAAATGAGGTACGCACACGCGGACACCACCGCAGGGAACCCGTGTGCAAGTGTGGGCCGGTAGTGCGAGGCTTTAACCCACTAACAACCAGTCATGTCCCAATTTCCGCATTTGATCCGGAACTGCATAAGCATAACTTAAAACGATTGAAGGGAGAGAGCAGCTTAAGAACTTAGCTATCCCGGGATGCCCCGCGGGATGAGGCCATGTAATAACGTTTTTCTTCTTCTTGGCGCACAGCATGTGCTCAATAGTACGGGCAATACTAGTCCAATCGTCACGTGACTTAATTATAAGCTGTACGAGGGTTCCAAGGGTGCCGTCGTCAGCCCTAGGCATACCCGCACGCTGACCCATTCCGAGCACCACAAAATGTTATGTTGAGGCGTGTTCTCGGTATCGCTTTGCCAGTACTTGCAGACTGAAGATGTGGATTTTCCAATTCTGAGCAAGTATGACTGGAAATCACCGTGTACGGTGAGGACCTAAGACATGTAGAACGTCAACTCGCCACCGTACACCAGGGCCCTGATATCGGGCATTAGAGTCCTTACCCGGTACTAGCCAGAACAATGACGGTTGCTGTGCTGACTGTTCTATAGGCCATTGTGATCCGCAGAGCAGCCACTCTTTGGGCTCTGCGTAGTGTTGCTCTATTGCTCTGGCTAGTGCGGTTGACGGCCACACCGGGGCTGCAAATAAAACTATGGGCTAAGCCACAGACATAATAAGCCGCCTTCCTAAAGCTTAATATATTTTGTTCATAGTAAAGTGTGCTATATATTTATTTTTTTAAAGTAAATCGATCTTGTTCATTTAGTACAAATGTGCTCGTTTAGACAACTACTTGGGCCACATTTTTCTTTCTATATAAATAAGTTCGTTTTGCTAGGCACAGATATGGATGCCTTAGCTTTGTCCGGGTAGAGCCTCTCAATGCTTCGAAAACCATTCAGTGTATGTGGGCCAGTAATATTATTGCTATAGTTACTAACTGAATCAGTACCAAATTATAATGGCATGCAGGCATGAGAACTGTCGGCTGGCAATGGAGACCGCCAGAGACCAGTTGAACATTCCGATCGTTCTACGGCCCGAGGATCTCGCTTCGGAGAAACTCGACGAGCTGTCAGGTGGGTGGTGTAAAATCTCGTAGTCTCTGAACTTGCCAACTGCCTAAACAGGACTGCTATTCGAAAACTGGCTAAGGCCGTGTCTTACTACCTGGTACTTTTTTCGATTAGCATTGCCTTAATTGGTGTGTAATTCATATAATTGTGATGAATTAACGTTTTGATTGGTATTTTTTAATTTAGTGTTAGCCCGTGGTGCCAATAATAGAGGTCGTTACTACAAGTGTTCTCTTTACGAACGGCCAATGATATCACCAGCCTCCGAAAAATCGCTTTGCGTAGGTCGCCTATAATCCGTACGTTTTGCGGTCTATCTCAAAAACTTCGCGATACTAAGACTGATAGAACCCAGTGTCTCTCAAGAAACAGGAACGAAGTAATGGTAGCTCCTTGACGGCTCGAGATACTCTCTTTGTACTTCTATTCCTACTTGGCTCCTAATTGGCGCATCTACCACTAGGTTCGCTTCAACACAAGTGATTCCGCCAGAGAACCGAATTATTTTAAATGGTGTAGCGTTCCATACGTTCCCCTCTAATCTAATTAAAAACCAGCTTAAAATAGCCCTAGTATATCGTCGTAAGGTGCAAGGTTTTCAGAATTTTTAAATGTTGAGGATGTTCTCCACATATCCCTAAATTCAGATGATTAATTCTAGTACTAGAAGTATATTTTTGTCTTAGTATGTCGTAATTGTACCTAAGAGAATTAATTCTTAGAAGAATATGAGTATATTTTTAGGCTAAGACGCCTTAATGATCTGCACTTGCACGACTCAACCGCTTTTCAGGTATGACCTATTTATCGTACTACATGAACGAATCGTCAGCCGGCTACTGGGCCATCCTCAAGTGGGTGCGACAATACCTGCCCTATATCAACAATTTTACCGTAAGTGAATATATATTTATATATATGTTTTCTGTTACAGTGCAGAACCCGTTATGTAACTTCCTTAATATGTCTGTCGTGGTATAAATGTAGCAGAAACCTTTGCGCACTCTATAAACGTTCAATTGTGCGACTATCTCTGGCGCCCAAACTGAATGTCCAGTTCCGGTCCATTATCAACGAGCTTACATTAGCTGCTGCCCACAGGAATGTGTGGACCTATATATATACAGGGTGTTGCAGGAATATTTGAAGCGCGATATACAGAATTGTAGAGCTCGTTAAAGCAAATATTTTTTCCAATGGAACATGGTCTCTGATAAGTCTTGTTTCGGAGTGAGAGTGAAATTACTACAATTTGTGACACTGGTGTTTTTGCCCGACATAGGAGCACAAAATGTGCTATTGCGAGACAACCAATTTTCGTAGACAGAAACTAAGCACACCATTGTGTTCGTGATAAAATTCTGCTCCGTCTGAAGAATATGCAAGGGCGGTCAGAAGACGCGACATGGTCGCTTAGAAGAGAATTCGCCAAAAATACAGTTCTTTATTAGCATTCACGCCAAATACTTTAGAATCATAACCCTACAACCACTTACAGCGCTCAAAACGGACATATTCAGCCAATGCGCAATTCATGGCGATCATTTTGGTACCAAACATGTGTCAATGCGAGCTGTGGTTGCCAAGTAATTACGATTTTTCGGCGGGATGTCCAGATTAAGTGCATGTAAAATGACTGTGTGGCGACGTTCACTACCGCCGACGTGTCGCGCGACAGCCGCAGCGCGTCATTTTTCATGCACTTAATCTGGACATCCCGCCGAAAAATCATAATTACTCCGCATTTGCTGCATATGTTAGCTTTGAACACGTGGGTGGTCGTAGGGTTATGACTCTAAAGTATTTGGTGTGAACGCTAATAAAGAACTTTATTTTTGGCGAATTCTCTTCTAAGCGACCATGTCGCGTCTTCTGACCGCCCTTGCATATTCCTCAGATGGAGCATTTTATCACGAACACGATGGTGTGCTTAGTTTCTGTCTAGGAAGACTGGTTGTCTCGCAACAGCACATTTTGTGCTCCTATGTCGGGCAAAAACACTAGTGTCACAAATTGTAGAAATTTCGCTCTCACTCCGAAACAAGACTTCTCAGAGACCATGTTCCATTGGGAAAAATATTTGCTTTAACGAGCTCTACAATTATGTATATCGCGCTTCAAATGTTCCTGCAACACCTTGTATATATATATATGATTTACATTCTTACGAATATACTTAGCTGTTCGGAACATGTTCGGCCCTCGGCGCATTGAAGATATATATGCCTTACGGCGACTTCAAGCCCGTTGAGGATAGATGATAGTCTCGAATGAAAAACAAACGAGTAGTCCTAAATTAGCTAAAGCCACAGCCGGCAACGTTAGCTACGGCGGATATTTCTACTCTCTATAAAAACTACCTAAGTAGAGTGCTAACTTCGAAGTGTAACATTGTAGGCAGCATAATCCGTCTAAGCTGCACTACCTTGTTACAGCAAATATTGCCGTTTCCCCCTGTGGGTGTCGTTTCTAATTTAACGTACACGATTTGCCGCAGACGGACTGGAACGACGGAAGCGCCCTCTGTGAGTTGGTCAACAAGCTCGGAGGTTCGGTCGACATGAATGCCCTTTTGCGGCTACCGCATGACTTTGAGAACAACTGCTTCCGGGGCATTGCGGCCGCTTACAGCCAACTTGGAGTGCCAAAGTACGTAACTGCATACATTAATATATATATATATATATATATATATATATATATATATTTATATATACACATTGACCCTTAATTTGATTCTTAGAATCGTCTTCTATTGAAACGTGGCGTCTCCTATTCGACGCGGCGTTAGTCAGCATGAATTAAAATATCGTTTTAAACCTGTTAATTTACTACGACCATAACGAAACGCTCCGAAAACGGATATTGTATATCTGCTTACTGTGGCTGCAGAACGATATCGTCGAAGGAGATGTCTGATCCGGAAGTGCAGGCGTTGGCCGTTATGGGCTACATAGCGAGGTTCCAGAAGATCGCAACGCGCGAGGGGCCAGGCGGCGGTATCACCAGTACTGGAAACTCCCGAAAGAATGAACGTGTTTACGTGAGGGGTCTCGACCTAAACAACGTTCATGTGAACAAAGCGGTATGTACGTCCGTTTCGACTCTCACTCCACTCATCGATGGACTAAGGGCGTTCCTGTAGCATTCGGGCACGTTGAACAAATGACCATCCACATTTATACATACTTATTAAATTGAATGCAAAGTGGTCATTATTATAAAAAAAAGAGGTTCCAGATAATTATATATATATATATATATTGGGTCTACAAAAAAGTTTTTTTTTTCGGTTTTGTTTTATGATTATCTACGAACAAAACCGAAAAAACTTTTTTTTGTAGCCCTATATATTTACTTTTTTTTGGCATGATGAAATGCAAGATGCACAAAGGGCATCGTTATTAAAACCACGATAGTGTGGGGCTCACGAGCTCACTAAAATCTAGTCGTCCTCTTTGCTAATGCAAAAACTTGCAGGCGACATTCGAGCTAATTGCCGTCGATCCAACGGTGAACATCGAGCGCGACGTCACTGTCGAACTTATCCAGCTTCGGAATGGCCAGAGAGTGCCTGTCAGGTAAGCAAAAGCACAGGGAATTTCCTTTTATTGGCATTGTTGTCGTCTATGAGCAGGGCCCGCATTTTCAAGCAGAACATAATGAAACTAAATTGTGTTATTAGGAAGTTTTGGCAGCATTGCCTGGACGTGTATACGGTTCTATGTGCATATCGTGCCTGAAATCCTGCTAGCCAGAATAAAAACTTAAGTCGTTATGTGTTGTTTTATTCGTTACTTGATTGCAGGCTGGACGTGGGTCCCGGTGGTGGTACGGGCAGTTTTCTACCTACGCAAGCCACACCGCATGAGCTGCGAGTCTACCTCTCGGGTGCCTTAATTGAGTGCTGTCCAATGTTCATTGAGGTTTTTCCTGATATTTCAAGGATTCTATACTCGGGAATTGCTCCGTGTGCCCTCGGAAGCCTCGTTGAGGTCCTGGTCAGTATTGGGTCTCGTCGTTGATTATGGAGAATACTATTCGTTAATTGTCATCTATACTAATTATTTCTATATAAACATTTTTATTGATATGTTCTATTGTTTAGTTCATACGCACGTGAGTTGTATTTCGGTAGGCCAATTTCAAAACTGCTGCAGACTACAGTCAACAACGGCACGACAACGGCCAGGTCGGCCCTGTATTTGAAATCTCCGTGAAAATAAATAATAGTATACATCATCGTGATTGCCGCCGTCGCCATATTGACGAACGCATTTCTTAGGTTCACAGCATGCTTAATGACCTGACTCAGTGTTAAACGAAGAGGATATAGGACGTAACCTCGTCCTAGCGAATTATTTGCAATGGATAGATTGTTGTAGTTAATACACGATATCACTAACAACGTCTATGCGGTGTAATCGCTACTTCTGAAACTTGCTACGCAAGCAGATCAACTCGAACGGTGCTCAGGGTCGCGGCGTTCAGATCGAAGCCGTCTCACCGAACGGAGTGGCAACGCCGTGCGAGGTCGACGTCGACCCGAGTCGATCCTCGTTTCGCGCCTCGTTTGTACCGCGCGTCGTCGGAGAGTGGCAGATTAACGTTACATATGCAAGAGAGCACATCTCCGGCTCACCATTCACCTGCTACGTCTACGATCCGACTAAGATCAAGGTTCGAAGGCGCGACTTGTACCCCAGACTTCCACTACGTTTACTTCGACAACTATGACACTAATAGTGCTAACTACCACCACTCGTAGTGCATCACTAACTAGTCAATTAAAACTTCTATATAATTATTGAATATATATATATATATATATATACATAACGGTATTTTTCACAAAGAGCCGTGACTTTAAGCTATAACACGTCATTAATTCATCGTCGTTATTCGTCATTAAGCCACTCTCACCACGAATCGTCTTATATTGATTCAACACCATGAAATTAGGTACATTGTGCTCTAATTATGCCTGTGTTTTGCAGCTTACATGTTTGCTTTATTTCCTAAATAATCATTATATGAACATTTTGGAAATATTGCCAGCATTGTACCCCTGAACTGTAGATGCAATCACGCCTGCGGTAGCGGCGTTTAGATCATGTTGATTTATTGTTGAAGCCGTTGTTGTTGCTGCTGTTCTTTTTATTGCACTTGTTATTGTAATTGTTGTTGCTTTGTTGTTGTTGTAATTGTCGTCGATTCCGTTAGCTCCGTACACCGGTCAGGTACGAGGCTGGCCGAGAGTCGCAGATCGCGGTCGATACGAAAGATGCCGGCTGGGGCAAGCTCAATCTGCTGCTTGAGCTCAATGGGCGTCGCCTGCCGTTAGCTTGCGATGAGCGTGGTGACGGTCTCTACGTGTTTACGTTCCACCCGCCGCACAACGGATCGCTGTCGCTTCAGCTATCGTTCAACGACAACCAAGTCAAGGGCTCGCCATTTCACATACAGGTGAGCCGAGAGCCTGCGAGAGGTCTAACAGCCACGGCAAACCTGCGGATGGAAACTACGAACTGAAGAAGAGAAGAAGTTTGGGAGAGCCAACGTTCAAACGGATAGCACAATACAACAGCCTGTTATACCCACCTGAACCATACTTCTCAGAAGTGTAGTTGCTAAACTGTACCTACAGTGTTAGGACAAAACCGACAATTAAAATCTAACGCGTCTTCGCTGGCTTCCGAGCGGGTTCTGACTCAGATTAGAGGAGTCTGGTGCTACAGGAATTAGCCGTAACCGCAATCTGATCTAGATTGTAGGCCGCTTAGTGGTATATTCGATGACAGTGTCGCCAAGCAATGAATTAATGGAATTGCACAAAAACACGACCGGAGGTTATTATTGTATGCATTTCTCGCTGCCTCTCTGCCCGATCAAAGAGGTGGCATCTCACCGTTTTTATGAACATGTACGCCGTATGCTTTACAGACTTAGTGAGTTTCAGTTACAGCGATAACTTGGAACATTAGTCGTTATTGTCGCCAAGGTCTTTATTTGTTAACGGCAGATCAAATTAGTAATCATTACACAAAAGGCAGATGCAATTATAGTTTAGTAGATTAGCCGAGAGTGATCATCCTTGAGGGCAAGGTGCGTGATTGCTTTATTTGTAAACAAAAATGAAAAAATGGCATATTTTGCGCAAAACATGAGAAAATATTTTCAGTATCTGAGAGTACGTATTATGACAAATAGTAAAATGATTTCTTAGTAGAACCATATAATAAAGACGTTAAGGAAAAGAGACAAGATCAAAGAGACAATATGCTGATTTCGAAAATACTTACAGTTGGCCCAGATTTGTTTAATATAGTATTTTCTCTGCTCGTTTGCTGTCTCAGGTGGGTAGCGAGCCTACGACAGGTCCAAGCGGATTTCAGTTTCGTTCAGACTCGAGTTTGGCCGGCCGAATATCGACCGATAGTTCGTTCCGAGATTCCGTCCTCCCTGGGATGACTTCAAATGGCCGTAATACGCCCGATTCGACATTTACGCTCGGGGACCCCGTTTCACGGGGCGATCGGGATTTCATCACAGGTGGAGTTCACAATGCTCAACACCACCACCGTGTGCCTCCACTTCAGCCACTATTGAGTTCCCCCGAGGGCCGAAGGTGAGAAATGACTATAATCTTTTATCGCAAAGGCTGAATAGATGGATATCTATATAACATTCGCTCGTCATGTAAACCTAAATATAAAGCATGCCACCAAGAATTTTATATTAGGGGCGTTTAGAGCGGTAACATAAGCGGACATATTAAGATGTCTAGGGCTTTCTTAACAGTCCATGTGGCAGCATGGTCCCTAACTCGTAACGGTACGGTTTGTCATCTATTATCAATTAGCATCGCTGAAAGAATTTCGATCAACAACAGAAATTGAACCGGTGACATCCGATGGATGATAGCGATAAATAACGCACTAGACCACGCCGTCATTGCTATATGCAATTTCGGAGTAACTCCGCAGAAATAATTGTTTCTTGTGGGCATGAGATGGGGCTTGGTGTAATCTGCTACAATGGCCAATATTTGTTTAATAACGGCATATTTGCCCGCGAATGAACGGATTGACAGGGATTTCCGCGAAACGGCCAGCAGCAGCTACCGAAACGATGATGCAAGTCTGGTGCTTAGTCCGAGGCTGGCTGCGTTTGCACCCGACGCACATGCAAACAGCTCCTTCGAGCGAAAGCCTGAATTCAGGCTCGTCAGGTAACTAAATTAGAGCATCGAGGTTTTATAAGACTTGTTTGGTTATTTTGAGCTGTCAATTCGAACTGCTTTATATATAGTCGCCTTATATATACAACTACATTATTATTATTATTATTATTATTATTATTATTATTATTATTATTATTATTATTATTTAGTATTAGTGTACATTACAAATGAATCTAGTAACTCCTGATCACAATGTATGAACGAGCAGATTTTTTGATAATAGTGGCTGTGCTGTCCATTCCTGCATTTCAGCGAGCGTGTTGTGAGCCCAACGAGCAGTCGACTCATTCAGGGGACTCGAAGTTCTCTCACGTCCCGGGTGACAACTCCGGACATTATCGCCGGCCACAACGATCCCCTGCGTCCTGCTGACGACCGCTCAAGCCCTTTTGCTACTCATCGCGGAAATCTATCCACCACGGTGACTACTATCACCAGCACATCTACCAATCATATTGGCGGCAGTACCGGCCCTTCGACTACGTCGGAGGTGTATCGCAGTGTCGCTACGAGGACACCAGATCGAGCGCTCAGCCCTGAAGGTGACCTGCCCAGTGGAATCTTCCACGCTGAGTATTCCGAGGGTCGAAAGACCCCAAGCAGCCCCTTGGAGAGGGTGGCCAGTCCCGGTAGCAGGACTAAAACACCCGACAAGGTCGCGGAAAGCTATCGAGTGCTGACCGAGACTTCATCAATAGGTTCGTCAAGAATGCGTGCCGCCAACAGTCCGGTGGAGGGGAGCCTTTCCAGCCCCCATAGTGGCATTGATCGCAAGCTGGAAACGGACACGAGTGCCAAAAAAGTTGCCCCTAAGACACCTCCGAGAACATCGTCAATTTTTGACAAAATGGACGCGTTCTTTGACATTCCTGCCGAGACAGTCAAGCAGCACGTAAGCGCACGCACCTTAAGCGGTGATACTGCTCGTGGTACAGACGAAGTTGATCGCAAGTCAGCTTCGCCTACGGACGAAGCCACGAACCCTCACGAGGCCACTCGGATGGAATTCATTCGCAGTGCTCAGAATCCATCAGGCATGCCGAAGAGCCAGCGAGAAGTCCTAGACGAAGCACTGCGTGCTGAAGAGTCGTTGGCAAGAGAGCGTTCGTCAAGTCCTCTAATCACCCGCACGACGTTTACTGCGGACCGTTCGCGCAGCCCACTGCATCAGAGTCGTACCGAGGTTCTTAGTTCGCCGGTAATGATGGGCTCTCGGAGTTCCTCGAGTTTATACCATCGCGGTAGACCGTTGAGTCCGTCAGTTACGACAGTGATTACATCGTCACCGGTTAGTGACGGTCAGGTGATCTCACCTGGAGGCCACGTCGCGCAGCCGGCTTCCTCTCGAGAGCATTTCGTTACTTCAAGCGTGACGCGGAGCGAGACCACTGTTCCACTCAATGATCACCTCGCGTTTGAGGACCATGAGAAAAAGCGAGAAACGACAATTCCTATCAATGAGCGGGACATCTCTAGCCCGCTTCGGAATACGGCACATGCCCGACAGCGTTCGAATTTCAGTGCTCAGCCACCTCCGCCTCCACCTGTGCTGAACATTGATGGAGTCGGAAATGCAGCTGCCGCTGTCCGGTAAGAATACCGGTTTGAGTTCATGCACTTATTCTTCTGAGTTACCTTGTCTATAAGTGCCTCGTACTTTCGTACATTGCACTAATAAAATACGATATGCTGGGTTGAGAAATTCCCTCGTAAATCGCCATCCAATGCAGGTATGTGTAGGGAAATAAATATTCGTTTTTTTTTTTTAGCACCACGAGCTACCAGACACCAACCAAGCCCGCGCCAGCTGTGAGCCAAGCAAAAACGGTGTTCTCGACAAGCACTCCCTCGCTTAGCCACACGTCTTCAGTGGGGCGTCCGGGTCTAATCAGTCCTGAGCGGGTGGCGTCAGAACTCAAAATACTTCAGCCAGAAAGACTTAAGCTTTTCCCCGTCAAGCAACCGTTGCTTATCGACGTCTCTTCGGAAAGTGTGCCCTTTGACGCTGATCTTCTGCAGGTAAGAAGATATTTGCCTCGTCAGCACAATACCAAAGCCACTCAACTCTGCTTCTTGTTTTGTAAGGATTTACATACCATCGACATGCATTAACCAATCGCTATTGGTTTAGTCTTCTAATATAGGAAACTACTAGGTACGGCTTAACATTATTAAAATTTATGACAAGGTTTTCAGATAGCTTTTACAAAAATCAAAAACTAAAGGACCATAGGCGACAAGGTTTTCCATCTAGCGGTGCAAGGTGCGCTCCACCATTGGTGAAGTCTACTTTGTGTAGTTTTTACGTATGTTCTCGTTGCACACGCTTTAATGGAGAGCTTCGGACTGCAGTAATTATTGCTTTGGGTTTAATATGTTGGATTTGGTCTGTTTAGGTGTTTGTGCAAGGCCCGTCTGGTGTGGAGTACGCCTGTCGAGTGGATCAACTCATTCCCAAGATCGCTCAAGTTTTGATCGAAGCCCGTGAAGTTGGCGATCACCGAATACGCCTGGCATATGGCACAATCGAAGTTGCTCGAATCCAGGGGCATGGGTTTAGCCCGGAAAACATACGTGTTGATAAGATTCCAGACGGTATCGTTGGGCGACCAGTCAGATTCCGCAGTAAGTATATGGTAGTAGCGGTCGCAATACACTGTACCGATGTCGAATGGCTGTGTTGCATATACGTGTATAGTTACTGAAGCATTCTACTCTAAGCTAACCGCATCTAAATAGTTATAAGCTGTGACAGCGTAGTCTAGGGGGTTAGTGCGCTCGTAATGGTCTTGTTATCTACCGGGGTGTCGCCCCGTTGTGAATCGAACTCCCTTTGAGCGATGCTAAAAGATGGTGCTGAATAGATGAGAATCTATGCCGCTGAGAGTTAGCGGCCATGCTGCCACTGTTTGGAAAATCCTAGTTAGCTAAGCACGTTCGGCCCTAAGCGAATTGAATATATGCTTCTCGCCGATATCAGGCCCGTAGAAAACGAAGGATGGATTTGAATTTAAAAAAGTAGTTATAGGGTACATCTCAGCCTCGTCAGAAAGCAATCTTTGCCAGTGTACAGAGCTAACAGCTATGGCGGTGACAACTACATGACTACATGTTTGAGCTGTTTTAGAATAACTCACCGTTAAAAGCCCGACTAGGTGCATCTTATGACGTTCGTGCATCGATTTATGTAGGAAAAAACGATTATGCTTACTAGTGGCACACGTGTTGATGTGTTTTTGTCCTAGTCGATGGCAATGAAGCTGGCAGTGGTTCGCTCGAGTTGATGGTGAATAACGGTACGGTGGGCTCCAAGGTGGAGCGGATCCGAGACCAGCTATACGAGGCATCGTTTGTACCGCATCTTGCCGTGCCACATGAGGTAAATAATCTCTTAATGGTGCTCGTAGCTATATATATATACCTTGCAGGACCTATATTGTTTAAAGCAAATGTATGCTTACGCACGAAAAAGTCGATAAGACATAAGCGAAGTAATGCTCAAATGTTCAGTACAACACTTTAGTTCTACCCTATCGCATCCTACAAGTTAATTTAATTGCGTTTTGATGGTGATCTGTTATTAGTCGACCGATAGTCAAAAGCACCCATAGACCAATGTACGGTGCAAAATATTTAGCGCTTATGACGGAGTGTTTAGTTTTGGCCTGTCTACCATATACATGACCACAATACCGAGCGAGGTGGCTTAGTGGCAAAATCATTGTCTTGCATGCGGGAGTCGATACGTTTAAACTCTCAGCCGACCACTCATTTATTGCTTTTCATAGTTTCTAATTTAGACATGGAACACTGCCATCCCACCATTATAACTAAGTAAACTACCGTGACATTGTAGTAAAATTATAAATACATACTAAATTGATAATTTAAATTTTGTTTGACGAATCCGCAATTCATTGCACGTAGATGTCTGTGATGGTAGAACGCGGTTTAATATTTAGATGTTTTCAATAGTTCTGGCTTTTTTTGTCTGTTGTTAGTTGACCCGTTTTGCGCGCAAATGCCGGTGGTACAACAAGTAATATATATTTTGTATATAAATATATTTATTTGTTAATATTGGCGAAAAACAATTGTATCCTGTGAACACGTACATTCCTACAAGTTAGTCCTTTAACCCGGGCTCGGCTCAGCTTAACAGCCCCTCCAATGTTGCAACTGTAAATAAGAGGAAATAGTGCGGGTATCCAATAATGCTTACAAGCTTTTGCGAGTCTGGCTGAATAACCCGCTCGGTAGCGTCGCGACCGACCATTGAGAGTGCAGGACAGTCCGTTACGGCTTTAAAACGTCACAAACAATTTGATACCACAGGTCGACATCAAATTCAACGGCATCCCTGTGCCTGGCTCTCCGTGGAGGTGTGGCGTCACCGAGTCACTACAGCAGGAACGAATCCATCAAGAAAAGGTTAGTAGCTGTAATAGTAACTGGAGTCCAGTGGTATCCTGATGAAAGAATGGTAGCCGCACTGAAGATTATTTGCGGTGCCATTAAGCTTGTTTATCTACTCGCAGGCTATACGCATGCGCACGGGATAACTGCCATTCGACTAGTCATTTTGGCGAGGTTGGTCATATGCGTGCAGTCACAATAGTGCATGTAACGCTACCACAGTTGCCATCATTAACAGTGGGGTCTATATGAATCATTTTCACAGGCTGCGCGCGAGGCTAAAAAGCAGGAGCAACTATTTTGTCAGCAGGGAGCACGAATAGTTGAACGCGCCGTGGAACGCCAGCGAGAGGAGCGTGTTCAGGCCCTGCTGATCGACGGACAAAGCGTACCGGACAACGTCCAGTGCCATCAGAGGCAGGTTCTGCAAGTTCAGGTACCGCCGCACGTCAAGGACAACGACCTCAAGGTCACCCTTCTCAAGGCAGGTCGGTATGGGTAGATTAATTTAATATTCGCTTTACATGCACACCTAAATACACAGTGGTATATGCCCTTTACAAGAAGTGGTTACGTGGTACTTTGTCGGCACCCTCTTACTGAGGTTTATCAAAACTGCCAATGGTAAACGGAAAGCGGATTTGTTTTTAAATCAAACAACGCCTCTAGTTAAACGCTTAGAAGAGGACTGTTGTGACAATAGTGGGCGCAAGATCTGAGGCCTCTGCATTTAACTGCAACAGCTGACGAATCGTTCAATGCTCAGTTTGTCCGTTCATTTGATATGCGCATATAGCGGGAAACGTAAACTCTTAGGACCTTTGCTTTTGGGTACTTTCACACGTTTGTCACATCTTCTGGCAATATAGATTGTTTACAATAGATTACAATATAGATTGTTTACAATGAGATCATCTATTACGTGTTGATAACAATAATCTTGATATCAGCCTGTCTGGAAATTTCGAAGTCAGCATGCGCTGGCAACAAAGGTTTACGTTTGTGCGAGTAAACACCTTCGACGTCGAATGTATTTGAAGACTAACTGCGTTTCGCTTGTGGGTAGTACCCGATGCCACGCCGAGTTCGTGTTCGGTGATTCGGAAGTCTCCCACGGTCTTGCTGGTGGAGTTCTCTCTGACAGACACGGGCGTTTACTCCTTCGACGGTTACCTTCGTGGTCTGCGCGTGCAGGGTTGTCCTCTGCTGTTTCGAGCCTACGATGCACAACGCATCCATCTCCAGGAAGTGGAAAAAAGCGTCGAAGTTAACGAAGCCGTTGTTTTACATGGTTAGTAAAGCTTAGTTGTACCAGGATGTTGCACATATCGGTGCAAAAACAACAAAATGTTGTCTTTCTACGATGTGGGCTAGATAAGTCGGCTGGTAGTGAACGGGAAGTGTATAGAGGTTCTGCATCGCTAATCGGTTATTCTGGTGTTCAAAAACAAATATATAAATATATATATATATATATATATATATATATATCAATACTTTGTTATGCAGGTTCACCCTCCGATAATGTAATTGTCAGTTCTAACGTACCTTCTGAGATATCCTGACCGAGAAAGAGCTTAAAATAATAAGTAAATTCTGCAGAATTCAATATATATATATATATATATATATATATATATATATATATATATACAACCGCTCTATAATTACCTTAGGCGAGTTTACGTTTAAGAAAAGGTAGACCCGAATATATACGGGTTTGTACACTTGAATGGCCTTTCACTAAATGAGACCATTAGAACTAGCTAATCTCCGTTTTAGAACCCGAATTTGACGAGACTAAAGACGCGCTCATTGTGTGATTTCTCTCCGTACTCGCAAATTTCGTGTTGCCCTTCGGTTGTGGTGGTAGTGGACGCGAGCGACGCGGGCGAAGGCCAGCTCGAGATCAGTGTAAATCGAGGTGAGGTTGCCAATCAGGTGGAGGTTATATCAGCAGGCAAATGTCGGGTCACCTTCACGCCAGATAGCCCCGGCGACTACGTGGTTGACATCAAGTAAGTGAGCCATGTTTCTATCGTTTAATGTTATTGTTATATATCTGTTTCAATGAGAATCCCATGCTAACAGAGAAAAACATGCTTCTGAACTTAAACTAGCTTGCTTTTATCATGAAGGTGTTCTAGTTGTCTGCCGGGTTTCTGTTATCTGATATTGCTGTATGAATTGCTATTCTTCGTATTTTATTAACTGCGTCATTGCATTTTGTACAGTGTTCATAACTGATATATTCTGCACAAAAAGCTCGAATTCATGACGTTTCTGTATGTCATACTTATGTGAATACATTTTCATCGCTACCAAGTGGACAGGAGTTGCTAGCGGCATTGTTGTACAAAATGATTTTATTTTTGGTATGTCCCCGTCTTGAAATATCTAGATCTCACACTGCTTATTAATATTATGGTTTTCTTGTCTTAAAAAGTCCAGTATCTAGTTGACACACATACACGTGTGCCATTTGACGTATCCACGTTGCCAATTTCTGAACAGGTTCAACGGTGAAATGATTCCGGGATGCCCTTTGACGATTACGGCGTATGCCCCGATTACATACGCGGTCGACCTCAAGGCAATAGAAGTCGTCAGTGCAAATGAACCTGTTTGTTTCAACATCAATTTACCGCGGGGAAAACGCGAATTGCTTCGAGTCGGCATACTGGGTATGGCAGATATTACTTCGCATGTTCTGGATCTAGTCCGCCCAGTACTAAGCAAAGAAGGCAAACATTTTTTTTAAACAAGGGTTTGTTTTTATCATTATGTGCAATTACTAATATATGCATTATAGAACATCTACAATATTGCTTATGTTGGTCGAGTGTCGGTGACCACTCAACATCATCTTGGCGTTGCCTCTCTGTAGTTCCAATGACACCCTCTGTTGGAGGAACGCAATCGATCTTGGCTCCGCTGTGGCCTTGAGGAGCTTCTTTATATGCTCTTTTGTCAGTTTGAGTGCATTCTTGCCCCAAACGTCAGATGACTCAAGACCGAACGCCATTACAACGTGGTCCTGTTTATAATATATAATATATTTTTTAAACAAGGGTTTATTATTATCATTATGTGCTATGAATGTAATAATAATAATAATGAAACGTTGGCTAAGGGCGTGATCTTAAGAATTGTTATTCATTTTCTTGTCGGTCGTGTGACGTTTTAAGATCCGAGCCACCAGAGCATCCCAGTTAGCTTAAAATCATCGGATCCTGACACTGTCGCTGTTGAGTTTACTGCTAAACAGGTGAGGGCATATATACGTCTTACGACTCATTTTAGCAAAAACAAGCAAGTAGTGCTTATTGTTTGTAGTCTCGGGTGACTACGCAAGTAGAAAACGGCTTAACGAAAGCACTGATTTGATCGCTTTCATAACTTTAATGAATTTCTTATAACGGTACCAAACGATTCAAAGATACTAAGAAAACTGTTTTCTTAATTCTTCCATATAATGCGTACATAAAGTTTTGTTTTTTCAATTCGAATACGGATGCTGAATACCGAACCCGAAGTCCCAAGAACTCTATTTCGGCTACAGAGCTTACCATTTGTTAAATTGTCTAGACAATAAAGTGATTGGCCAACAAAATATTTAGTAGCAAATCTTCACACGCGCTGTGTTTTTAAATGGACATTGGCGACACATCATTGACACACAGTCAACATTAATCATAATTTTACTCTTCGTAATGAGGTTTGGTTGTTACGAAAAGTTGTTTGCATAGTCGTATAGTAGTTGCGGCGATCTATGTTTGCTCGTAATCGTTCACTTTTTTAGATGCATCACTAGGTATTGCCTACATTCACCACGCTTGCTGGCAATTTGTTATGAGCTAGGATTTCTGAATGTATCAATAACAGACGATTCTGCTCTTAATTTGGGACGCCAGGTCGGGGCCCATGTCGTATCGGTGGACTACGCGGGTTCGTCAGTGCGAGGATCGCCATGTACCATCAAATGCTTCGACCCGACTCTTGTTGTTGTTGAAGGTGTCCAGAGTGTCAACAAGGGCGAAACGGCTCAATTCGTGGGTTAGTAGACACACGCTTGATTTTTTTAATTCTATATATAGGCGTGACTTTTTTATGTTTGCAAATGTGCATACGTGGAGGTACATGACATACACACATATTTATATATCTATTATATGTATACAAACATATTCGACGGCACTATCTCTAGTGTGTCACTCAGTATAGAATTTTGTTTGTCTTGTTTTCGAAGAATGCGTGTCTTCAGTACACACATTTACACGCAGTATACGGGTATACACGCATTTACACGCATTTTCCACTCCAACACTGAGCTCAATGTATCCTTTTGTTGGTCCTCTTGTCTACTCGGAAACGTGTCTGTAGTGGACGCGGGCTCTTCTGGTGAGGGCAATCTTGAGATTACGGTGACTTCGGCCGGTCAGAATGTCTCAACTCAGGTTCAGCCACTGGGCGGAGCGCGGTTCGCCATGTGCTTCGTGCCACAGACCGAGGCCGCCCATTCCGTGTCGATCGACTTCAACGGTCGACCAGTGCCCGGCAGTCCGTTCCTCGTGACCGTCAACGATGGCGCCGGTCATCAGCCCGTTGTTCATCCAGCACAGCCGGGACCTGTCTGCGCGCCCGTCAACACGCCTACGGCGCTCCTGCTCAAGGTAGCCTTGACATAATACCACCCTCTTCAACATTTGTATTACAACGAATAGGAGGAGGCCGTGAAACTTGTATATATATATATATATTTATATATATACATATACAGGGTTTTCCATAACCGTATATAGTTATGTTACAGCTTAAAAGAACTTAGCAAGAAAATAATGTTTTCCAATAAATAATAATAATAGGCGTGTCTCACTCGGCCTAAGTTTTTGATGATATAACCAGAGTTTGAGACCTGCAATGATTCGGTCGTCATTTATATTTTACTTTTTGAGAAGGATATAAGAAGAGAATTGAAGAACGGTGGAGCAGGCAATAGAGCAGGTAGTACGAATTCGTCTTAATTTTTAGCCTGATAAGATTGCCCCAAAATTGTGCCGGGCAAATCTCCGCGGAGACGTATCTATTACGACGGTCATAACGAGTACCAGCAGATCGCACGATTTGGAGAATAGGCTCTCCTGGGGATTATAGATCATTGAGGTAGTATGGCTGAGCCTACACCGTGCGACCGCTGAGGTGGTCCTAAGAACTCGTTGGACGTAGCGGAAATAAGCTTGGCTACAGCTGTTGCCACAAGTGTTCGCTGTGTTCCAATTTATCGCTTCTAGTTAGTGTTTGCTTTCTTCGATTATTGTTATGCCGTCGTGGCCGTTGACATTGATATTCGGACATATTTGGTAACGTCGATTGATTGATTGA
The DNA here is from genome assembly GCA_003439945.1 of Dermanyssus gallinae. NCBI lineage: Eukaryota > Metazoa > Arthropoda > Arachnida > Mesostigmata > Dermanyssidae > Dermanyssus > Dermanyssus gallinae. The sequence continues at coordinate 307,609 of QVRM01001989.1, read as the reverse complement.
TTACAGGGCAGCGTTCACAGTCAGCATCTGTACGTTCGGGTTACCAATCCCGAGCGAAGTGTTGTGCCCTTCACTTTGAAGAATCAAGGCTTGGATAACTTCGGAGTTGAGTTTACTCCAGCTTCTGTCGGAGAATATCGCATGGAAGTGCGCTACCATGACAAACCTATTCCTGGCAGTCCTTTCGTCTGCAAGGTATGCATACAAACGTTTGCTTAGAAAGTGAATACTCTGACATAAAATGATTGGTGTCCGTAAGCCATTATATATATATATATATATATATACGAGGTAGTTTGGAGCTTTTTAAAGCAATTTTGAAGGAGTCGAAAGAAATTCGAAACGAAGGATCAATGGATTTGCGTAAAACTCTGTGTTAAAAAACAAAGCATATGTTCTAAAGAAGTGGAAATGTTATTGAGATAGCTGAGGAACTGGAGATATCTTAAGGATCATTTGCAATAGTAGTAGACTGATATTTTATACCTCAGAAGACTGGCAGCAGAATTCGTTCCAAAAACGAGTGATTACAGGAGACGAGTCATAGGTATATGGTTACGACATCGAGACCAAAGCCCAATCCTCCCAGTGGAACTTCCAAGGAAAGAGTCGATCAAAGAAAATCAGACAGGGCCGATCCAATACCAACATTTTTTAACTGGTTTTCGTTGATTACAAGGGTAATATATTTCTATGGTTCCACGGTCAATAAGGAATACTACCACAAAAATTTAAGAATAATGCTCTAGAACGTCCGACGCAACAGGACTGGGCAAACATCTCCTGGATACTCCACCACGACAACGCACCAGCGCATACATTGTTACTGATTTGGGATTATTTAATGTAAAATTTTATTTTGACACTTTTGTAATCTCCCAATTTGCCGTACCTGGCCCTTTGGGATTTTGCCTGTTGCCAAGGATACAAAATTGAAGGGAGCCGTTTCGAGACTATAGGGGAGATGAATAAAAATTCGCAGGACCAACTTAACTCGAATGTTCGCACGAGTGGGAAAGAAAGTGGCTTAAGTGCATTACAGCGCGCGGGAGTGATTTTGAAAAGAACCAGAACACTTTCAAAAACTAAATTGTAGTATCCACCACCTTAACGATCGGACGACGACCGATACGAGTTCGCTAGGCTCTCTCTTAAACAACACACGTCCTCTGCCTGGCTCGCACCAACGACTGCTACTTCATTTATTCTCATGCCTCCTTATATACTCAGAGATTGCCCGCGCATTTAGTGACTTCCCGCGTCTTCGCTAGTAGGGTGGCGGCATCTTCTATTTGGCGCCATGTATTTAGTTTGCTTCAGCGTTGCCGCCAACAGACGATATATATATATATATATATATATATATATATATATATATATATATACCCGCGCAGCTTAACGGACGCTGCTATCCTACATAAATATATATTTTTTATACATTTGTATCACAACTTTTTGATTCACCTTCGTGTATATATATATATATATATATATATATACTGTATTTAAGCTGTTTCGAATAGCATGGTCATAGAAGTGTCATTCCATTTAAATGCTGACACTGCCTCTATTGTGTCAATGTAATTAGTCATATAGGCGCAATAGTGCCGCGTAGACATAGGAGGGCGTCGTTCATCAGCGAGCGTTTCGCACAAATCACTGTGATCATTGCAAAGCGCTACGTTTCTCTGCATAGCCTGCTGTGCTTACGACGCCTACTCCTACGATGCAGTCCAGCACAGTTGTGCAGCACAAATACATATTTTAACCGCTTAAGCCGCTGATGTGGATTGCAGGTATACGATATCAGTCAGATTCGGGTAAGTGAGGTTCCACATCCAGCGTTCGTAGGCTCGCCGGCAGCGTTCCTCGTTGAGACGGCAGGTGCAGGGCCGGGCAATCTCGAGGTGATGGTCAACCAGGGCCGGGTTCCGACGACACCTCAAGCGAAGACGCCGACGCTCTACTCGATCCACTTCACGCCGACCGAGGCTGAGGATCACGCCATCGACGTGCGCTTCAACGGAAACCACGTTCCCGGCAGTCCGTTCACCTGTCCCGTGCTGGATTTGTCCAAGTTGAAGCTCGTCGGCGACCCCATCGAACGCGTACCCGTGCGTCGACCCTGTAGGATGGTTCTATCACCCGGAGGGCAGAAGCTCGTCAATCTGCAGGCGCTCGTCATCGGCCCGAACAACAACAGGGTACGTCAAAGTCACTATAGCTGCTGAACTAACGACACCTGTATCGCAATATTGTAGATGTGTAAACATTCAGGAGCGACAATGTAGTGTTGTTAAAGTTTGCGTCAATTCGAAGCTTCACAAAGTATTTTTTGCACTTAACGTATTCTGAATGAAGGCGCTCCTATCCAACGAGTCAACAAAACTCACTGCAATCTTCACCGTACTTTTAAAGCATGAGGTGTAGCAATAACATCCATTACCTTCTGATAGACATACATTTATTTGCCTGTTAAGGTGGCGTGTTTAGTTTTGGCAGCAGTGTCAGATATGACTGAGGTGAAGCTGCAGTTAAATGCGCAGAACTCGGCAAAACATTATTTGGTAATGATAAGTTGCTGTTTAACCCTGTAAAAATATATCGTCGTTTTATCATCGCAGATACCGGTGCAGCACTCCATGGAAGACGCAGACGGTCAAAGCGACTCACACACGCTGGAGTTCACTCCAGATGAAGTTGGCGACTATTCAGTGGATTTGCGACTGAGCTCGACGCCGCTGCTTACGGCCCCGCTCGGCGTTAAGGTGTACGACGCAGACAAAGTGAAGGTATGGATCTCTCGGATCGTTAGATAGCTTTAAGACTTACCGAGTGATTTTAACAGCCGAGATTCCTGCCGGCAATATTGGTGCTCATGCACATTCCCGAAAGTTCTCATATGAAAGAAGGGATTGCGTGGATAACATCATTTTTTATTTATTTTAAAAGATACAATAAGAATACATTTTGTTTTCAAGCAAAATGTGAAACGACACCATTTCAGGCCACTTGCCGTGCGAAACCCTTATATCACGAGAAAACAGTCCGTCTCTATTCCAAATCTGCAAACCTTAAGAGAGTTTGCGTAATATGGGAATGTGCCTACAGTCGCACAGGACATGCGTTTACTTACGTCGCACAGGACATGCGTTTACTTACTCGTACGTCGCACAGGGATCGAACCCGCTAGGGTAGGCTTAGTGTAGATGCGCACATATATTGTCGCATGTCTATGTGTATCTGAAAGGTCAGACATGTACGATATTTTTGTCGTTTTGCGACAACCCATGACAAAACATAATAAAGAACATTTTTATCTTATTTCATATTTATATCACTTATTAAAGGGTTCACGAATATGTTGGTTTACCCATACGCTGTATGTGGATGCAAGGATACATATGTGTATATATACAAATGTTTATTTAGATAGCATGACTGCTTTTTGCCGGCAAATTATCATATTAGAAATGGTCATCGTTGATTTTCGCCAAGGATCTCAAAACCCTTTTAGAAGTCATTCTGTAGATCGGTACTAAACTGTACTATTCGGCTTGACTTGAATCATACCCCAGAAGACGTAAACGGTAGTATTTAAAATAATACTTACCAAGACCATTGGGTTGTGTGCCGTTAACGTGTACGATTGTCCAGGTGACAGACATATCAAGTGGCATCTCGGGCTTACCCGTATACTTCAGTATCGACGCCTCAGCAGCAGGCGCTGGTAACCTGGAAATCATTGTTGCGAACGCCGAGGGCCGAAACGTACCTAATTACGTGCAAAGCGAAGGAAATGCTCGTTTTAAAGTCAACTTCAAACCAACGTGAGTGTTTTTACCTGTTCGGTCTTATTTTGAGTTTCACGACAGGGCCTACCTGGTCAGATGTTGCACTCGAAACCACTCCGAACCGCCTAACACCCTCATGTTACCTAATGGATCTGCCGTTGGAACATAATGTTCGGCAAAACTGAACATTCGTATCTTGGTCGCCGGGTATATTAAGGTTAACAGCTTCTATTTAGGATAAAAGTGTGTACTTCGATCTTGGCGTGCCGATGAATAGCCTTTAATTACCACTTGTACGTCTTTATGATCCATAGGTGAGTCCATGGTTTCTCTGGTGAGATGCACGTACGTTCTCTTACAATGAGTTTCGTCTGCATATGCCGTCGGAACACTAACCTGAATTAAAGCTAGTAGTTACATCTACTGTAAGATTCCCGCAATTCTCCATGATACCTTACTGCCAACCCAACGAGTTAACTTACCGATGTTGCTGTTGATCAGGAAACTACCCAGAAGTGTGCGAAATGTTTTTTAACTAAATACAAATGAATAAATGTTGCCAGACTAACTGTTTCTTCTCCATCTGGCTCGTGCAGCGAGGCTCAGCCTCATCAGATCAGCATCAAGTTCAACTCGATTCCCGTCCCCGGGAGTCCCTTCACCGTAGACGTGCGTGATCCGGCGGAACGCGAGCAGGCTCCTGTAGCCCTGCGAGAGCCTGACCAGCAACTGCAGCAACAACCAGGGCAAGATGCAAAACTATTGCAGAATGCTCCTGTACCAGCCAGACGAGAGTCGACGAAAGCTGATAGTGCCATCTCAAAAGTGGACACCGCCAGAACAGACAATGATAAGACTTCGGACGCTACCACCGCAGTGACCTCGGAGTCCTCGTCCAGGTGTATGGTTAACAGTGAGGCCCTGAAATCGGTAGCCATCAATACTCCGGTCACATTTGCCATAGATACGACCGCTCTTCCTAAGCCAACCAATTGCAACGTGCGGCTTCAAGGTACGTTTGAATCTCGATCTCTACCTTCCACACGAGAGAAAGTAACACAGCAGACTGTACAGCAGTCGAAGCTTGAGAACACGGGCTGTGGCCATGCCGCTGGGGGACTAACCAGGAGAGTACCGCGTTTTACTGGCATAAAAGGCAGGACTGCTCATCTGTTTGACATAGCACACTTGTTCACGTTTTCTATCAGCTTTTGGATTATAACAGTCTATTGGTGAGAGCAGTTTTTCTTGGAATTTCTCATACAACTGATGGTGTTATGTTGTTGTTTTTCAGCTCCTGATGGTAGTGAAACCACGGCAAAGATCAGTACGACGGCCAGCGGCTTCAATGCAACGTTTTCGCCCACCCATGTTGGACCCAATCATGTATTTGTGCAAATAAATGGATCCCAGGTAGGTGAATCAGCTTGACGATTTTACTTACTTTGTACTATTGTCATAGACACATTGACTTACGTGCATAGTCGGGTGGTTACTCATTATCACTCAATGTTAACCGAAGAGGTTAGGGCTTAGTGGCAAATCCATGACCTTACATTCGGGAGGTCGTGGATTCAAGATCTGGACCGGCCACTCTAAGAGTGGATTTTATGGGTTCCAATTTAGACAAGGTGACTGCTGGAGTGCACTATAATCGACCATGCGTTGCCTACTATGAGACAGGCGTTGAGAACTGCAAACGCAATACTGTTTGCCTACTAGTCAGTTGCACCAAAACGCAACAAAACCTTTGTCTGCGATCAGCGCCCCTTTGATGGAGCTATACGTCTGTGTTAATACACTTTTAAACGTGCTGTTAAGACGTCTCCAAAGTAGGCAATTAGCAAATTATATTATATTTCTTGCATGCAAATTATGTCGGGCAATGGCACAATAGACGTCCGTCGATTTACTTCAAGTGGTCAACTTAAAAAGTTTCCGTCAAAGTGCTTGCTCCAGTAGAATATGATGCTTGACGATAATGAATGTTGTAGTCACGAAGTATTTAAATGCGCTGTTAGTAAAAAAGCTATTTTGTAGTCTCGGTACGCTTTTCAAATTAAAAAAAACATTGAAAAACCGCCTGCAGGTGACCGGAAGTCCGTTTACGTGTAATGTGTTCGACGTTCAGCGGGTTCGAGTGACAGGACTTCACCGCGGCTACGTTGGCCGAGCTTTGACTTTCGGTGTCGACGCTTCACAAGCTGGAGAAGGCACCCTCGAGCTGGTATGTACTGTTTCCGGACAAACAATAGGGTACTTCAACAAACAATCTACGCGTTATACTTGCATATATATATATATATATATATATATATATATATATATATAAATAAATTATTTTAGTACTAGCACGAAGGCTCTATGAATAGCTTTCGTTGACTGTTGGTGCAAGATACCCGGAATAGTCGTCAGAGTGTTGCAAGCTGGTTCCTTAACACTCAAAGGAAGAGAGTATCTCAAACTCATAAACATTGCCAAGAGGTAATTATCAATGAAGTTAACACAGAACAGCAAGCGCTTACGTAACATATATGCGAAACAGTCTTGCGTACACCTAAGGCGTTTTGATTATGCAGAACCATCCAGAATACCTAACTACCCTGTACGAAACCTCGCATATTCTCGTACGTTCCAAATTGGCTCTGTTGTTTAGTAGTTTTTGTGCCTCTACCTGTAGATCGAAAAAAAGGGGGCTATATTTTGTCTAGAGGTGTACACCCGAGCTGAGAGGGCTTTTCTTGGCGGATTACAGCAAAAAGAGCAATTTGTTTTTGCTGGCGAAGCATAGCACCGTTGTGTTTTTACTGGTGATGTTAACTACGCAAGTGCCGTGTTCCATTTGTCGTTTCGCGCTTAAATGTCATACGTTGTTTTATTAAACTCCAAAGAACCCAATTACGTTTGAAGGATTTGATCAACGATAAAACAGTTTGTAACACTAACATTGTGGGCGCCATGTGAACCTCTGGACGTATCTGTTCGCCTGATGTTGCCCCGACACGTTGTAGGTTGTAAGCACAGAGCGGGCTTCCGTCCGGGCGGAAGTGTCTATGCAGGCACGCGGGGTCTATGATGTAACCTTTACTCCGTTGGACGCTACAGAACACTACGTCAACGTAACTTTCAACGACCTGGAGATACCTGGAAATCCGTTCCGTATCGAGGTAACAGGAAGCTTGTTTACGAACGCGTTACTCTTTTCTCTATTGCTTTTCCCTTGCTTTCTAATGGAGGCTACCCTAAAAGCCAGTATATATCTTTCAGTAATATGTATGATAATACTAGTACGTCGGCATTTTCATTTCCCCCATTTGCCCTTTTCTGTCAGTGAATATATACAATGTATATATATACGTATATATATACTCGCGCGCACATAGGCAAATATAAATATATATATATACGTTTTCGTTTCTTGGTATCGCCTAAAGGTTCTCGACGAGAAAGCATTGGCTTCGCAGCGGGCCGGCAAACCTATACTGAAGGGATCCGCTGCCCAAAGAGGCCTCTGCGGAGCAAAGAACACTTTCGATATCATCGAGGCCGATCAGCCAGTGAGCATTCGGGTTAGCAAAGGTTCCGCCGAGGCCCAATGCGTCGTCACCAAGTTCGCCGATCGCTCCTACAGGTGGGTGTATTTGTGCGCACTTGGGTTCTGTGCTTGTCCATTCTACAGTGGCACAACAGCACTTTGTTATTAAAAAATTCCCACATAGAAATGCAACATTTCCCAACACGCTTTCGACCCTGGGACAAACCTCTCAAAAAGTTGGAGGAGTTCCTTTCATATTCTACAGTCTGTATAGGCTCTACACATACAAAGTAACATGGAAGATAGTGTGTAGGTTCTATGTTTATATGCATTAGCATGTCAGCTGTAGAAAGACGGCGGGGCTGGCCTATTAGAAGGCTTTGTTGCTGTGTTTAAACAAAGCTCAAATTTCCATCGTAGGGCCGAATACCTGCCGCGAGAGGTGGGCAGCCATCTACTGGAGGTGCTGTTGGGCGGTCGGGTTGCGGCCACGTACAACGTCCAAGTCGTGGATCCGACTCGTGTGCGCGCGATGGATATCGAAGACGCAATTGTTAACCGGCCGATCTCGTTTAGAGGTAAGCCAGCAAATAATTCTACACTACGCTATCGTTTTTCACAGAAGCCTGAAAGGCAAGCATGTTTTTAATACTGTTGATACTACTACAACTGCCATTACTGCTTCTGCCTAGAAACTGCAATACATGCCGTTTTAGCAAAAGGCAATTAAAATGGGAAGTGGCGTGGAAAGATGACTGTTTTTAGAAACCATGCTGTTCATTACCCCAAACTTTCAAACAAATAGTGTTAAAACACATGCACAATTGTAGACAGGCCACATCTATATGTTTTGTGAAGAGTTTCCCTATATATATATATATATATATATATACATCTATGTTTTAGTTCAGAGTGCGATTCCCAAGTGTAGAGTATCTAGTGCTAGTTTAAGCAGATGTTCGAATCATTACCAAAGCCTTTTTGTTCTCTGAAATAAAAAAATGAAGTCCTATGCCAACGCTTATGAAACATGTTAATCAGCTACATTGAACGTCGTGCTGTAGTTATGTTATATATTATCCGAGTGCTTTTGGTTTAAGCGATTTCTGAAACTTTTACTCGATCGGGTGTGTGCGATTTCATTAATTTTATTGATTGCAGTGGACACAACAAACGCAGGCCAGGGTACACTAGAAGTCAATGTCTCAAGCGGAGGTACCAAGGTACCGCTTCAGCTGGACGAAATTGCCGTTGGCCTGTACAAGGCAACATTTGCTCCGAAGAGCGCGAGTCCACACAAAATCGACGTTCTTTACAGCGGACACGTCGTGCCCGGTTTTCCACAAGCGATACAGGTCTGTTCCTTTTTCGATGGCACTACGCTTTTAAGTGAAAATGAAAAATGCTCTTTTGCACGCCCGGAGCCCATAAGTCCTCATGACGAGACGAGGGGCTGGTTGGAGGGGCATTACGGTCTATAACAAGGACTTGGTCAATTCTTGACCCATTAGCCTTGTGTGCTAATGGGTCCAAAAGCGGATGAGTTATTTTGATGGGATCCGGTTCTAGGGATAAGAATTACGTTAGTGGCGGGGCACTGTAAAACCGTCTCAGGAAAGACAGCCAGCATCCCGTCTTGCTCTTCTTGCCTTCCCGGACAAAAGAAGTTTCAGTCGGCTGTAAATCTTTTCTTTCACATCATTCTTAAAATAAGCAAATCCTGGGTATCGATATGAAGCTTGCCACTACTATGCTAATGTATCTACGCTTGTAATTGTCGGTATTGTGTGTATCCGTTTTATGACTTCATTACAAGTAAATTCACAGAAGGATTGCCCTAAAATCAAACTTGCGATACGTGCTCTCACAGCCACTATTGCGTTTCCTTCCTCCATCCTCTTTCTATTATTGCTTAAGAATATGCCTCAGAATACGTTGCCTTGCCCATGTTACCAAAAGTGTGTGGTCGTTGCTGCTGTTTATGTTTCTTGTATAATTGTTTTAATTACGTTGTGTTTGTTTTGAGGTTTTTGTTGCTATTGCTGCATCGATGTTACAATTACTGTGTTGTGTTCCTGTTACCATTCCTGTTCTTGTTGTGTATATTGGCGATAACAATAATGTTGTTATCGCTGTAGGTTAGGGACCCTTCGCACACGATGATCGCCCATGGACAAGGTCTGAAAAGCACTCAGACTGGACGAGCGGCACGGTTCAACATCGAAACCGGCGGGCAGGGTGACGCCAAGGACTTCGATATTATCGTGTCGTCTGCAGGTTCGCCGTTGCCGGTCAGGTGTTTCCTTCAAAAAGACAAGAGCCTTCTAGTCGAATGGTATGTACAGTTTTTGTAGTCTTACATGATTGTCTTTATTTTCTCCTAATCTTGATATAGAGAGTTTTGTAAAACATCCGCACGCTTGTTGGGCCATCTAGGAATTGTTGTCACGGTGTAACTGTTTAGCATAGGAGATGAATACGTAGAACCGCTTTCATTGAATCTGAGAAGTATGTGTGTACTACGCTTTAGAACTGGCGCGTTTGAAAACCATTCGTAGAGAGGAAGCGACAATTTGCATTGTTAGCTTTTCAAATACAGTCATTCTAATCTCGCACACTGTTTACGTGCGGTCGGGTAGCTTCTAGATAGCATTGTAGAATTTTTTTATTTACGGTTTAGATTGTATTTTTATAATAAATCAAGACCTACTACGAACTGTTCCCGTAATAAGCGTTGAAGACTGTCGAAAGCGACGTCGTTGATGCAAGGAAAAATTCGCCCACTAGCTTAACACTTAGGAACAGCGAAGCTACACATACTACGTATTATGCCTAACTGCAGGCTAATTCTACTTGTGAGCTTAGGTCGCCTATGGAAATCGGGCCACATCGTATTGAGGTGTACTATCGAGGAGAACCGGTTCAAGGTTCGCCATTTAAATGTGAAGCGTTCGATGCCACCCGAGTTCGCCTGGAGCATGATGGTGGCGAGGTTCCGAAAAAGACCAACGTATGCAACGTAAAGCAACGCGTGCGTTTCAAGTGTAAGTAGCTCACTGATGTGAACAATCTTATATAATTCGCTCCATCGTTAGTACTTATATAGTCGGACTATATATATATATATATATATATATATATATATATAGCTCTTCTTGCTTTATATACGAGTGTGTCATACCAAATTACTACCAATGTCTGATCAATTTGTCTTTTTCGATAGAGAAACCGAATAGTAGACGAAATATCATAAAAATAGAATAGCGGAAAATCAATAAGTGCTCTCCTGAGCCTATTTTCGTTGAACCCAAGTCACGCAATGTCGTTATAGCCAGGCCGCTGCCGTCGATGTTTCAGATGCTGGTGTAGGCAATAGTCTGTGTTTAGTTTAACATAACTGCGTGTGATCAAATCAATAGCTGGAAATAGTAGACCATGAAAATAACTTATCCTGCAAATTGTTGCCTGTGCAAAAGTTTCAAGCTGGTATTTACAACATTGACTTGAGATTATTGTGAGTACAAATTCATTTCCCCTTGGCTGATATAGAATGGTGCTTTCTGGCATTTCAGTGAACCGTCGCGATGCTGGGTATGCCGAACTGGACGTCACTGCAACTAGTCCCCTGGGCAAAAACCTTCCAATTGAAGTGCGCCCCTCGGATGATGGAGAGATTATCGAGCTCACGCCTACAGTTGCCGGTAAGTTAACCCCAATGCTATATTAGATTTACCTACCAGCCAAAGTAGGATACTCTTTATGACTATTTATTTTAACTCATAATTTAGGAAAAGGCGTACTTACTTGATTTAAAGTGCAACTTTATTATCGCAACTGGACTTGTGAAACATATGTGTTACATTTAGGTGCCGTTTTAACAATGTTTTACCGTTTGTACATTCTGCCGATAGAATAACCGTTAATATGAATGCTATGTGCGTATATGCATTAGGTAAATACCGGATAGCAATCACGTATGGTGGCGTGCCTGTCCCGGGGTCGCCAGTAACGTTCGTCGCTCATCCGGAGTCGTCAGCCCAACACGGCCAACACCTAAAAGCATCGGGCGCCGGCCTTGTGCAAGCTCTCAAAGGAATCATGGCCTCATTCAAGATCGAGTATGATAAACGAGACCAATCTAGATCGTTGATCAGTCCCGAGGTTAGCGTGCGTGGCCCGGGCGGTCGTGAAGCCGAATACACCGTCGATCACGACGAAGACGACGCGTCCTGGACCGTGTCGTATCTGCCCGTTGAGGCCGGACTCTACACCATTCGGCTGCTGATTGACGGCCGGGACGTTGCAGGGTCCCCCTACAAGGTCCGCGTTAGCGAAAGCCAACAGGTTAGTTAACCGAGTTAGTGGCGGCACCTCAGTTGCGGTCAATTAAGTCATCCCTGTGTCTCTGATGGCTCATCAGTCACTGATGACATCTACTCTAGTAAAAGAACAAAAGTGTCTCAATAAAGAGGGGGTGCATAAGCTTTCCCTCCTCAATTTATGATTATTACTGACCTGCATCGAATTAATTCTGAAAGCATTTACGTATACGTATATGTAAATGCGTGTATACTAGCAGATTGTTTGTTTCTAGTCTGACTCCAGCCAAAACAAATTTGGACTGCTTAGCATATGTCTGTGTCGTTCCGTAGAAAACGAGCAAAAGAGGGCACACATCTGCTAGTTGTTAAGATATTCTCTTTTTAACCTAGCTGCGACCTGTTGGCGGCTGGGAGTCTGTGATCGACGCGGAGGGTGCTTTGTCTACACTGATCGGTCAAGAATTGAGCATGGCATTTGAGATACCTCCATCAGAAAGCGAAGGCGGAACCGCAGCGTCGACTGGAGGCAAGTTGAGTGCAGAAGCCGAACTACCAGATGGCCGAAGAGCGCCCGTGCAGATCGAGAAAACCGGTACCCGATGGACCTTAAAATACCTGCCTAAGGTAGTGGTCTTTTTGATATTGCTTCTTAATCACTGTAAATCTCAGACATAGATACCTCACGTAGGCAAGTGGCGTCATTCAAACCCGCCGTAGCTAGCTTTCACTTATTACATGGATTATTAATTAGCCTGAAGTGTTTAACTTTTCGTGTACTGGCTTTGCAGAGTAGTAACTAGTAACTTGTGACAAAATTGATTCGTTTGGTTGTCGAACCCAGATGCACTTATACAAAGTACAGACTCGACGAACTAACGAACTGGTTTAACGGTTAGGTATCGGGTGAGCATCGTCTACATCTGGCGCACAACGCGCAGCCTCTGGCCCAATCTCCGCTCTGCGTTCATGTGCGTCGAAAGTCGTCTCGCGGTACAGCCGGTAGCGCCCCTACTGACGTAGGGTCCTCAGGCCCGGGAACAACGCACGTTAAGCAGTCTTCGATGGACAATGACAGAATCGCAAGCTCGACTAGCCCGACCGTAAAGATGACCACTTCGGGAAAGAACTCATCGTCGAGTGTCATCTCTAAAACAATGATGGGAGGCTCGACCTCAAGCGGGAAAACCTCGCCGCTAGGCGGGATCGTCGTCCGAGGTGAAGGCTTATCGGTGTCACGTGTTGGCGAAGTGGCAGAATTCGTCGTTGACGCCTCGGCATGCGACGAAGGCCAGCTGAGAGCTCGGCTAGTATCCGAGAAAGAAGAGTTCCCAGTGGAGGTGGGTGGCGACGCTCTATTGTTAACAATAGAATTGTTTTCCAATGCTTTTACAACTTCGGTAATGCAATTTCACAATGCTTAAGTCCTCAATATTAATAATGTATAATCTCAAATATAATAATATATATGCACACATATATACGCATTCAGGCAACGCGAATGGGTGGCGCTCCAAATACGTTCCGGTGCCAGTACACAGTTCCGAAGCCGGGACTCTACGAGCTGGTCGTTCTGTTCGACGAGCGACATGTTCCCGGCAGTCCATTTCGGGTTCGCGCAGGCCCTGTGAGCGACGCCCAGAGGGTCACCTGTTCTGGAGAAGGCCTTAACGGAGGAGTTGTCGGTGAGTCCTGTACGCATTTAGACGCGTTCGTCTATCTACCTGCTTCGTTTGATCTGCTGGTTCCCTGTGACTCGGCATATGCTTGATTTAACCCGGAACAGGCGTAGGCGTGGCTCAATCTTGTTAGCTGTAGGCTCGTGTAAATCTTGTTAGCTGTTTATGTCAGTAAAGCTAAAAGAACAGCGGTTAGAGAAAGGCCAGAGGACCTTGACCAAGACACCCCCGTCGGTCCTCGCAAGCCGATGCAAACCCCTAACTTTTCTATCATTCTTAATGATTAATTCAGTATAATACCTTTAATATAGCCTAGTCTTAACAAATATCTAGACAGCAACAGCAAAGACCACAATACTAATGTGTACTACAACACTAAGTATTTAACAAAAAGGCTCCCTTTCTGATGAGAGGCAATAGGCATGTTTCGTTATGGTGGAAGCGTGTTGGTCACCACCAGGCATTTTAAACGAGTATGCGTGTGAGTGTTGTTGCCAATGTTTCTAATGCCCGCTTGACTTCTGGATGAAATAGGTAAGCCAATGAGGGCATTCCTGGACACGCGAGCTGGCGGCCCGGGCGAGCTGAGTGCTCACTGCCTGGGCCCGTCAAAGATGGCCCGCTGTGAGCTGATCTCGCACGGCGATGGAACTTTTGGGCTGCTCGTAACACCGCTGGAAAGTGGAAAACACATGCTGAGCGTCAAATATGGTGGCCAGCACGTACCTGGTATGCATACCCGTCTCTGATGAATGCAAAGGCTGACTATTTTACCCCATGTTGGCAGAAATGACAAGGGCAAAAACTGAGGGAGAGAGGACAGTTATTCAAAACGCCTAATAAAATACCGATTATTTAAGTAGTGTTATTGTGTGTATTGCCAATTATATGGCAATATTACAAGAAGGTTCTGTTAAGTGTATTCGATACATTAGTACTCTAATTAAGGCTTCTACCTAAAAACCTGCTATGGGCACTCAGGTCGTTGTCCATACTGATGCACTGCCTGCCCGCTTCGATTAAAGGATTCGTAGATGGCAGTCACTTTAGTTGTTCGATTAGAGGGTTCGCTTATTAATGCTTCGGGTTATGCTACCTCGGCTCGATAGGTTCTCCGTTTACGATTCGGGTGGCGAGCGCCCCGGACGCGTCCCGCGTTCGCGTCTATGGACCGGGAATCGAGGCAGGTGTGTTGGCTCTTTACCAGAGTCGCTTCGTATGCGACACCCGCGGCGCCGGAGCTGGACAGCTCACCGTTCGTGTACGAGGGCCGAAAGGTAAGCACATGAGAGACATGCGCTGCATCTACGAAAATAATGCATACCTATAAGGAGTGCATCTAGAACATTTTGTACTGGATCCTTCAACGATATTGACTCGGTTAGACCTCTCAATAAAGAATTGGGCATTCGATTTGTTGACTTTTAGGCGCGTTTCGAGTGGAGATGGCGAGAGAGAGCACAAAGGATCGAACCATTCTCTGCAAATATGACCCCACCGAACCGGGAGATTATCGAATCGAGGTTTGTATATCCTACTGCTGGATGAAAGAGCCCAGTCTACAGCAAATGCCTAGTCTATACAAAATGTTGTGACAACAAGCACAGTCAGTGATAATAATACACATTATGTTCTTTAGGCAGTTCTGTGATATTCTTACGCCATTGTATGTAGGCTTTTCTCATATTCCTTCATTACATTGTGCATAAACACACCGTGGCCCAAAGCCACGGCATTCCTTGCCTCCGATCACTTATGTGCTTCTTTGCGTTTGTGGTTGCGACAGGTTAAGTGGTCAGGCGTTCACGTACCCGGCAGTCCATTTGTCGTGTTGATCTTCGACACTCAAGACGAGCTCAACAGACACCTGCAGGTTAGTCGGCCAAAGTCGGTCCTCCGTTGTTGGAGCAGTACTGCAACGTCTATTGTTAGTGTTGTTGTTGAGGTTGCCTTGTAAACTATTAGGAACCATTTGTTACTTGTGAACTCTGTTTGTGTTGATGTTGTGCTTATTTCTGTCATGCTGTCGTGCCGTTTTCCATTTCCGATACGCTAGTATCTGGCTAGTCAATGTTGGCTGGTCGTAAATGTTAGTGATTTTTAAAGGAATGATGCGTTAGACGATTTCATCTGACTAGTGTTTACGTTGTCGCGTGTTTTTTGTGTTTGCATTTTGTGGCATTTGTCACTGGCTAGTCGTTGCTGCAGTCGACGGCCGGAAGCTTGACGGGATCAGGAGCTCCCGGAACTACTCCCGCGCTATCCTCGCGAGCCGATAGCGTCTGGGCAGGCGTTTCTCCGGGCCATTCCCAGCCGCAGTCTCACTACGAACCCATCAGTAATCACCGCGCACAACTGAGCAACGGTGGACAAGCCCTTAGCGACCGGGGGCCCATTTAAATGTATATACACACATATGTACAGCACAACTTACATACAGCGGAGACACATAGTAGACTAATGTAGAGTCACACAACACGACATGACCATGTCTGTAGTGTCAAACTTTTTAAGACAAGAGGATGCCACTTACAGAACAGAGGACAGAAGTATGACCTGAATTGTGGTCAAACAGCCGTGCAGTGTTTCTAGGATGCCGCTGCATAATATATGTATAAGTACTGGGGCATATCACACACTTAGATGCAAGCGCATTTGCTACCTTTCGTTAAGGTGTGTCCAATCATCAGTGGGACTATGCGCCCCGTCTACGTAACTAGGCATTTGCAGAAATCTCCAATAGACGATGCTTAGACCATAAACCAGCTTACTACTGCAGATGCTGAGCTGCAGATGCAGTTAAACGGCGGTCTTTTCGCCCCTAAAGATGTGCCTACCGTAAATCACCTTCTTAGTTCAATGATGCTGATACGATGAACATTTGTCGGCACGCACCCCACTGACGAGCCATCTAATAGTACAGCATTCCGTTTGAGAACGGCGGTTTGCATAGCGCAATTATTTCATATATATATATATATATATATATATATATATAAACAGGTGTGCGTTATTTATACGGATTGGTGGCATATGTTCAGCCTGATTACAAACAGCCATAACATATATAATATGAGTTTATCGAATTTGTAGATTATTCTTCCCTAAGCAAAACGCGAAACAGAGAGAGAGAGATATAGTGACCGCTTTCCACGATGGCGTGTGCCAGCCGTACCGTAGGGAAGAAGAACTAGACAAAGCGGATGAGAGATCGAATAATACAAAACAAACTAGAATGTTGCCAAATGTCAGCAAGTGCAGATGTTCAGTCTTTGTGTCTCACAGCGGATCTCACGTGATGACCACGTGACGCCTCCGTCAATGCGCCGAGGCCTCCCTTTGTAACATCGAGTGTGTCTCGCTGTGGTCGCAGTGTCAACCGGCAAACACCGGCGAAATGCTACTACAGCCGATTCTGCGCATGAGCGCTTGCTGTACACACGAGGTGCACAAGTGAAAGAGCGAGCATGATTCAGTCTTGCTTCTCTGAACAGAAACACCTATCGCAATCCAGTTGCAATGCTTGTTGATGTTGTTGTCGTTGTTGTTGTCTTAGTAAAGGAGAAAATAGAATAAGTACTGATGATAATTGAAGCAATGCGTAGCGATAAACTTGTAGTCAGTTACTTTGTTGTTGCTGCTGTTGTGCCGTGTGTGTTCACCTGTTTGCCGCCGCTAGAGGCCGCTACCACAATGGACTAATTAGCTGGAAACAGTTAGTTTTTCCATAAGGATTTTATCATCCATTTGATTGCCGCGCTTTCTATCGCCGATGCCACTCTTTTATTACTCTTACCATCGTGTCTACCGTTAAATCGTATGCTATAGATGTAATTATAGTAATAGGTAGGGCGAGCGAGCGAGATCAAACACGAGTCCACGATTTGTGTGGCCTTGTAAATGCCGTACATATATATATATATATATATATATATATATATATATATATATATATATATATATATATATATATATATATATAAGAAATAAAATAAAAACGCAACAAGCATGGTACTAACCCCAAGTGATTTCTCTTCTGCTATACGTACAGTCTATAATACAATAGTACAACCGATTGGAGAATGGTCGTATTAAGCTTTTTAGGTTTAGGCTTCACATAAAGTCTGACAAAAGTGCATGCATTGGTATCCGTATTCTATTTTCCTATACAGTAGTATCCGCTTTCCCCAATGGAAGCGACCATATAATACTAAACCATATATATTACTTTTATGAATAAAAAGAATGTGGACGTGACTGTGCACAGGGCAGTCATAACAGAGAGAGGCATATATTTAGGGCTTCCTTCGATCCATTTTTTTACATGGGAGATTTTAGGAATGCACGACGCACATGCACAGTCGCCGGAAGCTAGTGGGGTGCATTAGTACCTCCCCTGGCCATATAGTGCCCGCGACTATTCCTCTTGGAAGGGTGGCCGTCCTCTGTGCTGAACAATCACTCCTGTCATCCAGAAGCCTTCCGATTTATTCTCCTGCCAACAAATCCCAGGGCACCATCGGGTATATGGCCAAAGATTTAGCTACTGACGCTAACAGGCGTCGCTTGATATCTACCCGATGGCCAGCGACGCTACGTTACATCCATGTCCGTCCCTAGAGGTATTAAGCTCCGGTTTCTTCGGGGGCCAGAGAAAGACAACGCTCCTCCATACATCTTGTCAACCTTTGGATTTGCCGCCTCTCTCAGCACCCTCTCCCTTCGAGCTGTGACAATAAGGGCCAGATCGTCGACATACACGAGCAACTCCATCTCATTAAAGAGGTTAGACCCAGATATCTCCAGCAGCCCGTCGTAAACAGAGTTCCGACGGGTAATATGATTGGCCCTATGGACGCTGGCCCCCACTGGGCATTCTCACTTCCCAGCCATAGGGCATCGGTCGCTTAAATATAAGAAGGCCACTCGACAATGGGGCGATATCCCCTTTCTATTTAAGACACGCATGATCTTCCCTCAAGTTGCCGTGTTAAACGCGTTTTGCACTTTCAGTAGGATGAGTATGGCGATGTGAGTATGCCGCGGGTCTTCATAGTTTCCACACCAGCCCCTCTTGAAAGGCCATAACGGTCTCCATCATTCCAGTTTTCTGTCGTGTCAACTAGACGATTGAGCTATGGGCGGATGGCCCTGTAGACAAGCTTAGAGATAAGCACTAGGGAGGGCGCTTTTCCGTAAGGGAGAAAGTGGTCTTCAGGCATGTTTGTTTTGCCATGTATTGAGCTAGTTTGAGGAACCGTTTTGCCAGCATCGAAGTCACCTCGGAAGTACCCCGTATGGACCCGGTGCCTTGCCGAATGCTAGCCGCTGTCCCGCCTGTTCCACCATCTGTTCTGTTGCGTCCATGGCCTCAGCGAGCTTCTCGCGGTCATGCCTATCTGCAATTTAAAGGGTAAGTTGCGGTCGCCTAAGCGTTCCGAAAGAAAAGTGTAAACCTAGAGGGCCAATGTTCTTTAAGCAAGCGAGAGAAGAAGCATTCAGCGGAATGCTTGTTCTCTCGCTTGGCGTGGCCCGTACCTGTTGAGTGTCAATGGGGCTGAGTTGTCAATGGCCGTGATAGCTTCTTGCTGGTTGACTCTCGGATGTCGTAGGTGCCTCTAGAGTCCCTGATAAAATGAAAACCTAGGCAGCGCGTCGTATTAGGCCATACCTCTTGTCTCTGTAGACTTATATAGAAAATAAAGAAGGGTAGATACCTTTTTCCGCAGAGTGGTTCCGCTTTTGGCGAATGCGAAAGACAGATCCGCGTTATCCATCCATATATGATGACGTCTTTTTTATGTTCATCCATATACAATGAGAACTTCCATTATATACACCTCGAGTAAATCGGCGATCTTAGCTTGAGTCGTAGCGACAAGGTCCTCGGCGATGGTCAGCATGCTCACCATGTAGAACCTCGCCGTAGACCAAATTCTAGAGAAGCGTACCGTGAGGGAGTGAATCTTGTGGCACTCCGGCCGTTTTTTATTCGAGAGCAGTCTTGGCTTTGTGGAGTGCGTCCAGGCAAGTAGATATTACTAAAACCAGGTATGCGGGGACCATCATTTTCTAAGGTTTCTTTAACAACATTTCTATAATTTATTATTATTATTACTATTATCAATAATCCTAATATGTATATTACTAAGAAGCAATTCATGTTTTCAGCGAATTAACTTGCACATGATTCCTTAAGATTGCCTCAAAACTTTTATTAATGTTGCTTAACAGGCAGATGGGTACGATCTGTACGATTAGTTTGACATTGGCATGAGAGCGAGCTGGACTTCGTTCTAATCGGAAAAAAGTCTGGCCTTATTCGATTCGGAAGGAAGTCGGGTCCCATTCTATTGGGGGAACCCGTCACGTTTGACCCCGTTCTGTTAGGGTGTAGTTGGGCCGCTGCTTCCTGCGGTTCGGTGCAAATAACGGATGTTTGCGCCGGACAAAGAGACCTTCAAGGCCCGACTAAACACGGTGTGAGAGAGCGAGGGGAAAGTATATTCCCTAAAGCTGTTCAACGCTTCCAATTAAGCTACGCTTATGTGCTCCCAGATGGACTACATGGCGTACGATTCTATGAGTATATGTGACAGTTTAATTGAGAGAAGCTTTAGCGCAGTTGTGAGGTACGGTTCTATCGTTTTGCTTGTCTCAAAGGCTTCTCATATGTTTTAAACAATGCGATTCGCGAGTTCCTAAGGTTGTATACGTGAAGACCGAGGTACTTGTACAATATTATGTATCCCAGAAGGCTGAAATATATAGTGGGGACTTGTCGTGACGGCCAGTACGATCAGCTCAACGCAACCTGTACCGTTGATATGCAATACTTTTATCACATATCATTAGCGCGATACATATTATCATATCATATCATATCATATCACCTTTGTTGAAAAAGGGGGTATTACAATAGAAGCAAAGTCGTTTTGAATCTGTGAACGACGTGCAATCCTCCAGGCAAATGTGTTGTTCACAACGTCCACCCGAGCAATCTCGTGGGGGTGGATGGAAACGCCGCTCCGGAGATTATTTGGTCTTAGAACAAAATACCTAGTAATAAGTTTCTGACGCGCTAGTTGTTTAAACATGCGGTAATCGGCATGGGATTGGTATTCACTAACTAGGCAATGTGATACGCTCGCGTGGTAGACAACACCGGCGAGCAACTCGTTTCACAAACTTATCCTGCACGCTTTGCAAAAGGTCAACAACTCGTTTATAGAATGGCATCCATACATGACAGCAATAAGTCCACTTTGGTACCACTAAGGTTTGATACAGCTTTAGGTACACATTATGGTCCTGTATAATGAAGGACCGCATTATGAGATTACATATTCGAGACGCGGCCTTGACAACCTCAGCCATGTAAGGTCTAAACTTCAGTTGGCGGTCGAAGATTACCCCGAGGTCCTTGTAGCGTGAGACTTCAGGAATGGGTTAGTCGTTTAGCATATACTGAGTAGTATCTGGCAATGTCTTGAGAAGAGCAGATTTGGAAGAAGATATTTGCATGCGGTTGTCCTTTGCCCATCGGGATACGGTATCAATCGCTTTCTGTAGTATAGCCATGTTGCTGTCGTTTTTTGCCTCAACATAGATTTTGAGATCGTCCGCATACAGCTTATACGTAACACCAATATCTTGAAGCATTACCCCGAGATCCTGTACAAATATAGTGTACATTAGGGGGCCTAAGCATGAGCCCTGCGGGACACCAGATACACACCTGCCGACCGCGGAATAGCTATTCTCAACTTTGACGACAAATGTACGATCTCTCAGGTATGCTCTGCACCAGTTTATGATTCTGGGGCCGATACCTAACGCTGACATCTTTGTCAGAAGCAGATGGTGGTCAACGCGGTCAAATGCACGTGAAAAATCAAAGTAAACGACATGCAGAGGGATGTTGCGATTTCGGGCAAGCGCCCAATCGTGAGCTACTTCCAATAACTGAGTACCCGTTGATCGACCCTTTGTAAAACCATGTTGTGAAGAGTCCAACAGGTCTTTAGAATCAAGAAATGTGTAAAGCTCAGCCACAATTATTTTCTCCATTAGCAAACCAGGTATTGAACATTGAGGCACAGGTCTGTAATTTTCTGGCGCTGCACGAGAACCCTTTTTGTGCGTCGGGGTGATAATGGACTGCCGAAAGAAACTCGGTACTTCACCGTCTTCGAAGGAGCGAGTAAATATCAATGATAATGGTTCAGCCAAGCTGACAGAGAGCTCTTTGAATAAAATTGGAGGAAGGTTGTCGGGGGTCCGCGAGCATTTTTTCTTAAGACTGTTGAGGTGCACTATTACCTTCTCCTTGTTAAAAACAATGTCATTTATAAGAACGGTCGGGATCTGATTAACGGTGTTGGGAATTCCAGACGGCTGAACATATACGCTCTCAAAGTAATCTTTTATAGCTGCCGCTTTGTCGGAGTTTTCTGTGACCGTGTGCTTGCCAACTATAAGTGGAGCCACTCCAGACTGCAGTGTTAAACGGCGACCAGCATATCTAAAAAAGTATTTGGCATTACGAATGTTTAGGTTGGCCTCCTCTAGCCGCCTTTTGCGGGTTGCGGCTCGTGCCAATTGAGTGGATAAGCGCGAGTGTGCACGGGACGATGGCGTCAGACTATGTAGGCGCCTAGATGCGTCCTCTATGAAAATTTGCAAGGTAGATGGTTTAGGCTTTCTTAACGGAGTAAACATCTACATGAGTAGTATAATGGCATTTACAAATGACGATTAATGATTACCGCAAACATTAAAGCCGGGATTGCAAACCCCGAGTAGCCAAACCGTAAAAAATAGGTGGACAAGAGGACGCTTTTCCCGATGCGAAACTACCGACTGAAGTGCTGCCTGTTCTGTCAACCTCGTCCCATGCAGCTTATCTACCCTATTCTTCTTCTCCTCTGTGTATCGTCGCCTTTTACTCTTTCTGATTTCCTTTGCCTCTGCGTCTTCTCTCTACCGATAGCCTTTCGAGCGCATGCGCAACTTTAGTAAGATTTTCGTCGCACACCGCTAAGCCAAGGTCTTTCACATCTACAGCACATTTACCTAAGTGCGGTTGTCTCTTACCTATGTCATTCAGCACGCATGCATTCATGCAAAAAGCTCAACTTTTTTTTTTTTTTTTTTAAGGGGTGGAAAATGCATTTACGCACACCCGCCGATATAATGACGGGTAGTGTGGGGCTAGACGCTCGGAGAGGGAATACGCGACTCACTCTAATCCGAGCGTACTACCCACTAAAAACCACCCCCCCCGGAACCCCCTCCTGGTTCGGAATTGTGAACCATTACCTCGAGACCAGGAGGGAGGAGTCTCACGCTTCAACCCTTTCCTTAGTCTGTAGGTGCATCCCGAGCAGGTAAGTCCTGCTGGGTTAAATCAGGGGGGCTCCGGGCGACGAATCGCGCCCGGCGATTATTCTCCAGCCGGATCTTTTCGCGCATGAGCCCGTCGAGGTATTTTAGGCCAGCACCCCAATTAGTCGTTGAGTCGACCATGTGCGTGACGATCACTTGCGCGGTAGATGCCCGTAGGGTAAACGGTGAGCTATCGCGGTACGCAGACAACGCCGTGCATGTCTCAATTGTATGCGCGGCATCATCGGGCACTCCGGCGTCGCAGAGAACGCATATGTCCGTCGCGGCTTTTCCGATCTTCATCATGTACGCCTGAAACTGACCATGTCCGCTCAGCGCCTGGGCAGCGCAATATGTCATTGGTCCCTGTGCCGTATACCACTTGCGCAAGTCCGTGATGAGGAAGCGTGTCCACGTGCCTCTCGTGTCTCCGGCAGGCGGGTGGGTCCACATCTCCGCCCAAGCGGCGAGTGTGGCCTCTCGAGCCTCGGTCCATGATATCTCTCCGTTTAATCTCCGCCTACTCCTCTCCTCCGCCAGCATGTCCCATGGAAGCAGGCATGCGAGAACAAGCAGGACGTCCGTGGAGACCGTCCGGTACGCCCGGCTAACCCGAATTGCCACACCCCGTTGGGAGCGGCGCAGAGCCTGGCGGGCCGTGTCCGTCCTGAGTGCTAAGTCCGCCCACACTGGCGCGGCATAGAGCGCGACCGCTTCTGCAACAGCAGCTAGTAGACGCCGTTTGGGAACGGACGCGCCTCCCTCCCGGGGTAGTATTCGGGCCAGGTTGGCCGATACTCTTGCCACCTTTTGCGTAACCTGCCTAATGTGGGGCAGGCCAGTTAGACCTGTGTCCAAGGTCACCCCTAGGTACCTGGCGTGGCGGGACGGCGTGAGAGCGTGCCCGTTGAGCTCCAGAGACATAGGCCCTATCCGCCTGCGTCCTGTTAGAAAAAGGGCCTCGGTTTTCTGTGGTGCTAACTCCAGGTGATGTTCAGTCATCCACCTGTTTATCCGGTCAAGAGCCGTGTTTGCCCTGGCCTCCAGGATAGTCCATGTGCGAGCGGTGACTACCAGTGCAAGATCATCCGCGTAGGCGATTGTCTCCACCCCATCCGGCAGGTCGTCGAGCCGCAAGACACCATCGTATGCCACGTTCCATAGAATTGGGCCGAGTACGGAGCCCTGCGGCACCCCCGCCGTAATTTGATGGGTTTCGCCTTGCGTGAGGAGTGTCCGCTCCTCCAGGTACGATGATAGTATGCGCCGCAGGTACGGGGAGATACCCTTATGCTCGAGCGCACTCATTATTGTCGACCAGTTGGCGGTGTTGAACGCATTGCGGACGTCCAGCAATATCAATAGCACGTAGTTGCGTGACCAAAGTGGCCGCTGCTGCTCGGCGCGAGCCGCCTCTATGACTCGCTCCACGGCGTCAAGGGTGGATCGGCCCCTGCGAAATCCGTATTGGTTATTTGAGAGGGCATCTCTCGCCTCCAGTTCGTCGTTTAAACGCCGAACGAGCACGTTTTCGACTAGTTTGCTTACAGCGTCGAGTAAGCATATGGGGCGATGCGCTGACGAGCCGGGTGAGGCGTTCGGATTCGGTATCAGTACTAAATGGGCACGTTTCCACTGGGTGGGAAAGCGACCCTCTACGAGCAAGCGTGACACTAGCTTTGCAAGAGGCTTGGGATAGGATCGTGCCAGCAGTCGCACCACGTCCGGTGAGACCCCGTCCGGGCCCGGGGCTTTACCCGGTGCTAGCCGCTCCGCCGCTTCTATTATGTCCTCTGTTGTTACTTCCGGGATCTGTTCAGGGTCAACGGGAATGCTGGTATGAACGCGGGCCGGTTGTTGCGGAAAGAGCTTGAGAACTACCCGGCGAATTTCTTCTGCCGGGAGAGGTGGTGGTGGTGCGCGGAGCTTGCCCATAACGATTCGATAGGGAAGACCCCACACGTCCACCTCAACCGAATCCACCAAGGCCTTCCAGGATTCGACTTTTGCCTGCTGAATGAGCTTTCGTAAGTAGAGTCGATGCGTACGATAAAGGTCCCCTAGGCGCTCAACCCTGGCAGTGGCATCTGCCAGAGGGTCGACATTGTGCCCCTGTCGTCTTCGTTTCGCCAGCCAAGAGCGTGCACGTGTCAGTGTGCGGTTCGCGCGTAAACAGTTTACACGGGCTGTCTGAATAACCGAGCTCCACCAAGGTTTAGCAGGCCGGGCTCTCGTGCCGCCACGTCTGGCTGGGCCCCCGGCCGCCCGGCAGGCAGCCGCCAGGATTTTAGCCAGGGTATCCGCGTCTAATGGAGTGTCCGCCAAGCGATTGAACCGGTTTCTAAAGAAGGTCTGAAGAGCCTTTTTGTTGATGTATCGCATCTGCCACGTGCGCCTCCGCGTATCGGGACAACGCGTGATCGGCGAGAGCAATTCAAACGTTAGATAGCGGTGGTCGCTCAAGGTTTCCTCGTTCTCCTGGACCTTCCAGTCTTGTATCCGTCGTAGGGCGCTCGGGTCCGCAAAGGTGAGGTCTAAGAATGATGTTTGACCTCGGCGCGCGAACGTAGGAACGTCGCCATGGTTGGCCAGGGTCATGTTGTGCTCGGACATCCAGTCAAGAAGAGTCGCGCCTTTGTCGGTGGCACGGTGACCCCCCCAGGCAGTGTGCACCGCATTGAAGTCCCCCGTGACAAGCAGTGAGTGTTTTGGGTATCGGTGAGATGCTATTGACACCGATAGCCTATCCAGGTAGTCCTCCAGGTCATGCAGAGTTTTATTAGGCGAAAAATAACACGAATATACAACGATATTATTGTGTGGAAGGTACGCCCACACGAAGCCTTCAGCATGACCCCAATCGGTGAGGGAGAGCGTCGCGTCTTGACGTGTCCACCAGATGGCCACATTGCTTTGTGCATCAGTGTACATGTTAGGTGTTGAACGAGAGATGTACACATTTGGTTCTGATAAGAGGCAAACCCCTACCTGGTGTTGTGTGGTGTATGCGTTCAGTAGGTCGTGGGCCGCCCGGCACCGATTGAGGTTTACCTGGAGAAATCTGACCATTACTCTTCCTGGGGGGTTTCAACCTGGGAGGCATTGCCCGCCGTTTGCCAGTCTTCCGTCGGCGCGAGGGTCCTACGGCAAAATTGTCGCCGCCCTTGATCCAACGCGTGTTCAGCGGGTCTGGATGCTTCTGGTAGGGCGCCACCTGTTTTTGGCTCTCCATGTGAAATAGACTCCCTCCGCTTACGTGATTCTTGTAGCTGTGTGCGGTATGACGGGCAGGCCATACTGTCGGCTCTGTGGCCCGAGACCTCGCACACAATACAGTGTGTTGTCTCGGCTTTACACGCAGCCACCGCATGGTCTGGCGATCCGCATCGACGACAGAGGCGAGCGGCCGTTTTGGGTGCCGTGCAGGTAGCAGCCTTGTGGCCGGGTCTCTGGCAGTTGAAGCACGTGGGCAACCTCTCCCAGACCTCGGGCCTGCACCTGCTGCCCGCGATCAGGATAGATCGCTGGGCCTGAAGCCACCGGGCTGTAGGGGCCGTCACTTTCAGCAACGTGTACCAGCGGGTCGTGGTGCGGCCCTGGCGTGGGTCACTAGCCACTATAGGAACCGCCTCAGTGGATGCCAGTAGCTGACGAATGTCTGTCTCTATCCTTCTAGCACTGGCCAGAGGATTAATGCCCCATAAGGCCACTTCTCGCAAGCCGTCACTGATTCGGCTGTCAGTCTGGTGGCCAGTTGCCTTGCTGATGTCTTCTGCCAACTGAGCCCCGAGATCCTGGGTGATGCCCCGTAGTCGGATAATGACGTCACCGTCATTATTCCTGACGAGGCCGCTAACAGCTGACTCCACTTGTGTGTTGTCGGCCAGATGATCTCGTAGACTCTTTACTGTGTCGGCCCAGGTCTGGCCCTCTCCGACCCTGACCCTGAGAGACAATTGTCCCGCCAGGACTGGGGCCGGTGGCGGCGCTTTACTCGCACTCATTGGCGACCGACCTGCTTGCGGCCTGTCTGCCCGGCAAAGCTCTATAAGGCCATCTCGTGATGACTGGGCCACGAGAGCCGCCAGAATCCGCTGCGTCGTCTCTGATCGCCACTGGTGGGCGACGTATAGGAGAGGGGGTTCCGTGCTCGCTGAGGTTGAGAGCTGGGTCATGCGTTCAATAACGGAGCGGAGCAGAGTGATAACAGCCTCATCGCAGGGCTTGTTGGGATGTAAAATGCCTACTACAAGGTGGCGATCTTCACCTCCGTTGCCTGGAGACCCAGCGAGGGTCTCCCAGGTGTCTGTTGTATGCAACACCGCCGCCGTACCTGGGGGCTGTGTAAGCAGCCGCGGTAGAGAGGGAAACTGACTAGCGAGACCGGCGAGTGCCTCCGAGTCAGCCTTTGCCCCCGGGACGACCAGCACGCCCCTCACTTCTCTGAGGGAAGTGATCCTCTCGAAAGATGGAGGAACCTGCCGAAGGGAGCTCAGAGGCCAGAATAGGCCCGTTAGTTTAGCAAAGTCTTCAGCCGTCGTCGCCGCCGCGATACGCGATTCCAGATACACTCGGGCAGCCTCAGGATCCGCCGGGGCGCAGCGCAGGCATATTGCTGAAGGGTCCGAAGATTGAGGAGGCCGCGCCAGCAACTCATCTCGTTCCCTCTGTGCCGCCTCCAACAAGGCCCGGAGGCTCCCGATCTTCTCCTCCGCGTCCTCCAGTGAGGTCCGCAGAGAAACCTTAAAGGAGTCCACCGCAGTTTCGACCCTGCGGAGATCCAGGTCCAGTTTCTCTGATACCTCTTTTAGCTCCATCCTGGTATTCCTTAACTTGCAGGCCTCTACCACTGTCTTAACATCTCCCTTGAGGACCGCTAACGCCCGGCCGTATGCCGCCTCTGCGTCAAAGCCCCGTTTACGATCAGCCTCCGCGCAGTCCGTCGCCTCCGTCGCAGAGGTCTTGAGTGTCCCGGTGTGTTGGTCACCGACGTCAGAGATGCGCTTCTTGTCGGAGCGAAGGCCCGTCGGGGATGTATCCGCCGGGCGTTTTCTTATGCCGACAGGCTCGGCGCACGACTGGTCCATCTCATTTAGAGATTCTACACCATCGACGTCAATGGCAGGACGGCCCGGTTCCTCAACAGGAACGTTAAGTCTCGTGTTGCAGACGAACGATGCGGACGCATGTGAGATCGGTCCCGGAAAATATCATCGGATAGTAGTACGGGAGACTCCTTCGTTCGTTTCATTGTGTGGAACAGATAAACCTAGTGACTAGGAGTACACTGTGCACAAGAAAGGAGTCGTAGGTGAGTTGTCTCAAATTCTGTGAGTTTCTTATTCTCGTGCACGCCACGAAGTAACACAGCACTGCGTGGGCGCCGCCATCTTAGAACAGTGTAGGCTTGGCTTACAATTGCTCTGGCCGAGCGCTGTGTGCGAGAGAAGACGAAGCCATCTCGTCTCCGCGCGCAGTCCGACGGACAGTGCGGACGAAGACGAAGCAATCTCCTCTCCGCGCGCTGTCCGACGGACAGTGTAGACGAAGACGAAGCCGTCTCGTCTCCGCGCGCAGTCCAACGAAGCAGACCTGTGAGACGATTTACCAAGTAGGCATTGCTTAGTCTAGCACGCCCGAAAAAAAAAAAAAAAAAGCTCAACCTAGAGGCGGCGAGACGCAAGTTACTGGTTTCAAGTTTGTTATACATGCGTTTTTTATTGGCAGGTAAGAGTTTTAATGATGCGGAGGCATATAACAATATATATATATATATATATATAATTTATATTTAACA
The DNA here is from genome assembly GCA_003439945.1 of Dermanyssus gallinae. Lineage (NCBI taxonomy): Eukaryota > Metazoa > Arthropoda > Arachnida > Mesostigmata > Dermanyssidae > Dermanyssus > Dermanyssus gallinae. Next base: position 279,098 of record QVRM01001989.1, on the reverse strand, counting down.
TGAACTAATGTATATATATATATATATATATATACAAAGTGTTTGGAAATGGTTTTTTTCAGCGTAGTACGGAATTGTAGAGCTTGTTAAAGCAAATATTTTTTTCCAATGGAACATAGTCTCTGAAAAATCTTGTTTCGGAGTCAGAGTGAAATGACTTCAATTTGTGACACTGGTGTTTTTGCCCGACTGTGCTGTTGCGAGACAGCCATTCCTCCTATACAGAAACTAGAGAGATGAGAAAATTCTACTTCTTCCGAAGAACGTGTAAGGCTGGTCAGAAGATACGACACGGTCGTTTAGAAGAGAATTTGCGAAAAATTAAGTTAATTAGTAATTTTCACGCCAAATACCTCAAAATCATTACCCTACGACTACTCACGGCGCTCAAAACTAACACGTTCAGGCAAATCCGCATTTCATGACGATTATTTTGGTCGGCATGACGGCCAGATGTCGAGATTGAGTGCATGCAAAAATGACCTAGAGTGCTAGTAGATCATTTATGTATGCACTCAATCTCAATTACACCGCAATCACGGCTCGCATTGCTATGTGTTTGGTGCCAAAATGATCGGCATGAATTGCGCATTTGCCTGAATGTGTTAGTTTTGAGCGCTGTGATTGGTCGTAGGGTTATGATTTTGAGATATTGAGCGCAAAGGCTAAAAAAGTACTTACATTTTGGCTGAATATTTTCTAAACGATTGTGTCGCATCTTCTAGGCAATATTATATGTTCTTCACAAAAACGACGGTGTGCTTAGTTTCTGTATAGGAGGCACCGGTTGTCTCGTAAATGCACATTTTATGCTCTTATGTCGGGCAAAAACACCAGTGACACAAATTGTAGTAATATCACTCTCACTCTAAAACAAGACCCCTTAGAAACCATGTTCCATTGGAAAACAAATTTCCTTTAACGAGCTCTACAACTCCATATATCGCTCTTTAAATCTTTCTGAAACAGAGTCATTTTTGCATGCACTTAAATTCGACATCTGGCCAAAATAACGTAATTACTCCGCAACCACAGGTCGCGTTGCCATAAGTTTGGTGCCAAAAGTTTGGTGCATCTTCCGACCGGCCTTATATGGTCTTCGGAGAAGTATAATTTTCTTAGGAACACGACTGTATGCTTAGTTTCTGTATAGGAGGACTGGTTGTCTCGCAACAGCACATTGTGTGCTCCTATGTCGGGCAAAAACACCAGTGTCACGAATTGAAGTAATTTCACTCTCACTCCGAAACAAGACTTCTCAGAGACCATGTTCTATTAAAAAAAAAATATTTGCTTTAACGAGCTCTACATATCTGTACTATGCTAAAAAACATTTCTAAACACCCTGTATATATATATATATATATATATATATACATATAATCTATCTTTCATCTTCATTCAATCTATCATTGAGAGCTGCTGCGTCGACCGGTGATAGAAGAGCATGTCCGTTTTTGCTACAAAGAATATCAGTTGAAATTCAACGCGGAAACGCCGCGTCGGTAATTGGTTTATTGCTCATGGGCAAGGGACTCCTCTTTCTGCCGTAGCCGAATTAAGTCGGCGTCAAAAAATTATATGTACAGCTAAAGGACCTAAATAAATGTATGCGATTAGTGTTTAAAAAAGCTATCTTTCATTACATTACCTTTGGGTATATTACATATACATATTGTTTATATCGCGATAACATTGCATTTCAAGATGTTACATAATTACAATACAGTTAATTATACATAATTTGAATACTTCAGCGACCGTGCCACCGGGCGAAAAAGTGCAAAGACCGCCGATGCGCCTGGCAGCTCGCTATGTGGTATTTAGCGCATATCTGAGAGCAGAAACGGCAACGACATTGATCGCTAACTTGGTAAAATCCTTGGGTCGAACATACCAAGTGATGATAGCCATGCACAATGTACCTTGTGTACACGTGCCGGCTAGTGCATGCCATTCCATCTTAAAGCTCCCTGGCGAGGTACACATCAAACTGCGCTACCTCTACCGATGCCTCGGTCACTTTTCCCTGCCACTCTAACAAAAATTGCTGAAGTGGTTATTTTTTTTTTAGAGGACTAACTGGAAAATGCGGTTGCACACGCGGGCACCGCAGCAAGGGAGCTCCCTGCAAGTGCGGGCCAGTAGTGTGGGACTCCAGCCCACTAAAAACCAGTCGTATTCCCGTCCCCCACGCTGACTGGGAACTGCTTGCGCATAACATCAAACAGTCGGGGGGGCGAGTCTACTGCTCCAGGCGGATGTGTTCCCCGGGAGCCTCGGGGAGGCGCGAGCGGACTCGAAGGGAGGCCCTTGTCTTCTCTTGCAGTATGTTTTTAAAAGCTTGGGTCACTTTGTTCTAGTCTGATATTGATCCCGTCATTTTCATAGTGAGGTCGTGTAGGTTAAGAGCTAGGTTGTTACTTAAAAACTCCGTTAGGCTCGCGCGCTGCTCCGCCCATGACGGACACATAAGCACCGTGTAGTCTGGAGTGTCGTCGAGTCCATCGCCGCAGTAGACGCGCGTGGGGCTGAGGACCTTCATAATCCTGAACAGGTACGACTGGAAGTCGCCGTAACCTGTGAGGACTTAGGGTTGTGTTGAATGTAATTTTACCCCCCGGCTGGTTGAGCCAGCTTCTTATATTTGGGATCAGGGTGCGGAAGCCGGAGCCTGGAGCACCCTATTCGAGGCCTTCCCACTCCTCCTGCCAGAGGTCGATTTTACGCTGACGTTCCTCGTCTTTTTTAAGGCCTGGATTATCCCATAGACGGCGGTGCTCGGCTGCTTTTAAATCCCACGGGATTGTTTTGGGTTCCGGCAAGGACGAGAGGCGCCGCGGCGCTCACCGTCATGTACGCTGAGATTACTCTGAGAGCTCCGACCTTCTGGGCCCGACGCAGGCGAGTTCTGTTCGCGGCGAATTTTAGTGTGTCGGTGGGCCAGGCCGGAGCTTCGTACAGGGCAACCGACTCGGCCGTGGACATAATTATTTGCCTTCTCAGCTGCCGTGGACCATATGTGTTGGGCATGAGACGTGCGAAGTCATTGGCTGTCTTTGTTGCCTTTTCCGTCACCCGCCGCACGTGTTCGGTACCGCGGAGACCCCTGTCAAAGGTAACCCCAAGATACCTTACGTAGTTGACGAGTGCGATCTCCTGGCCATCTAGACGGAGGTGAAGGTCGCGGCATGTTCTACGGCTCACCAAGCGTATCGCCTTGCTTTTGGCTGGGGCGAGAGCGCGCCCCGCTTCTTGCATCCAGCGGGCGACGTCGACAAGTGCCTCGTTCGCACGGCTCTGCAGCAGGTCCGCGGTCCGAGTCTGGACAGTTAGAACGAGGTCGTCAGCGTAGGCAAGGAGGTTGACGCCGCGGGGGAGATCCCTCAGCCGCAGCACTTCGTCATAGGTTATAATCCATAGCAAGGGGCCAAGTATGGATCCCTGTGGGACCCCTGCAGTCATGTTAAAAACGGACCCGTGGGACAGGATTGTCCTGCCATGTAGATAATTCGATAAAAGCTTCCGAAGATAAAATAGGACCTTCTTCCTGTGGAGAGTCCCTAGGATGACTTTCCACGGTAGGCTGTTAAAAGCGTTCTTGACGTCCAGTAAAATCGCGAGGAATAGTCCCATCTTCTAGGCGGGGACTCGCGGAGGTGTCCAACGCGCGTCTGGATCCGCTTTATGGCGCCGATGGTTGAGTAGCCTATGCGGAATCCGTACTGGGCGTCGGACAGCAGGTCGCTCCCCTCCGCGAAGTCCCGGAGGCGTGCCTCCACGATGGACTCGAATGCTTTAGCCGGGGCCCTTGGGTATGAGAACAAGGTTTGCGGCCTTCCATGCCGCAGGGAACGAGCCCGTCCGGAACATCCCAGTCGCCGCGGCGGCTACTGCTTCCGGGTATTCCGTCATTAGTAGTTTGACCGCGGAGACTGGAACGCCGTCGGGGCCTGGTGCTTTTCCCTCCTTGAGGCGTGCCGCCGCTTCGTACACCTCTTGCAAGGTGACTTCTGGAGGATCCTGTTCTTCCGTCCCTGAGGCCTCCAGGTAGGGGGCGCTGTCAAAGGGAGGGTGTTTTGGGAAGAGGACTGATATTGCCTCTTGGGCCTCGTCCGGCGTGAGGTCCACTCTCCGTTTAAAAGGCGGGCACCCCCTTACCATCTTGTATGGGCGGCTCTAGGGATCGTCCTCCAGTTCTTCGAGAAAGGCTCTCCCGGAACGTTCCTTGCTTCTGGAGATCTCCCTGCGTAAGAGGGCCCCCAGCCTCTTATACTGGCCAAAGAGCCATCAACAACCACCGTGCACTTTGTTAACCAGCTGATCGCGGCGGCTGGCCTGGACAACATAAATATAAAGAAAGCTAGACAAAAATTCTACACAAAGCCGAATAGCGCCATCATCGTCACAGCTGATACCGAAGAAAACGCGCGGAGAGCAATAATTCGCATCGGCGACAGGAACAGGCCGCTTACAACACAGCACGTCTTCCCAACCAAGAGCACCATCAGCAGCAGCGGCAACAGTAACAACAAACACACCATCACAGCCAAAATTGTACCAACATAGAAAAGCATGCAGTGACCTAAAAAAATCATACGATATCACATTTCGAACTAATATTCACATATGTACAGTATACTTGAAATATAAGAAAGGGGAGGAAAAGCAAATTAGATACATTAACAAACTAGAAAGATTTAAATTAGAAACATAAAGTATATCCGGCGGGTAAAATGAAATGGAAAAAAAAAACGATTCTATGAAACTTCACCAAGCAAGCAAGCAGACAATGCTGAGGCAAAGAGACAAAACAGCTCGGAAAATAAGTAACATAACATGTGCATTGTATATATGCATGTGTGTGTGTATATGTATGTGTATGTATATATATATATATATATATATATTTTTTTTTTTAGGGCCTTTGTTTGATTAGCGTTTACATATCTCAAAATAAATAATGAAACACCAGTAAAACTTGAATTTAGCTAGCTAAAATTGCAATTATTCATCTTTGAAGGTAATATTCCTAGTTGATCACACATATCGTTTAATGCTCATATACCCAGACATAACATTTAATAATTGCTTCCACATAGCTTTAAGTCAAATTTCCTTATGTGGTTAATAACTACCTTAGTGTTAATTACCCATTGCTGACTTTTCCGAGGAGAGTCACATACGCTTGGAAAGAAACTACAAATATGTAACACATTCTTTATTTAATATTATTACAAAAGAAAAAAACCAGTACAATATTTAGGGTGTATTTATTAAACATTAGAAGCTTATCGGCCAATTTAGAGCTGCTTCTCGGTATGCTCTCTCAACTGCCAAGATACGAAGCTCTTGTCCTCACGGAAACGTGGGTTCGCCAAGACCAGATGTGTGGACTCAGCATCGACGGCTACTCCGGGTACTTCTCGCCCGAAGGTAAAAGCAGAGCAGGCGGCGTGGCAATATTTGTTAATAGCAAATATGAAAGTACACAAGTACAAGTCGTTATGGAAAATGCAGACGTATGTATAATATCAATAATGGCTGAGAACACAACTATTCAACTTATTGGTATTTATAGATCACCAAACAACATCTATTCTATACCAGGACATTTCAGTCATGAACTACAGAATATATGCAAAGCCAGTGAATCACCGAACAAACTTATCCGCACAGATGCAAACATCGATGTCAGCAAGACAACAGGAATTAGTCAAGATTACTCAAATGCACTGGCAGAAGGGGGTTTCAGACTCTTGAAGACAGGGGCAACGAGAACAACCAGTGGAAGTTCCACCATCATAGATCACATATTCGCCAACATCAGGAAAATTGACATACAAGAAGTCGCAACACAGTCCACTAGAGGTATATCAGACCACAACGCCATTACCCTGAGTATAGAAATAACACGAAAACATACACACTCTAACAATATACCCATTATAACACCGAAAACAATGAACACCCGAAGATTTGCCAGTGAAATCAAAAAAGTTGACTGGAGCAGTACATTAAAACATCTAGATGACCCGGAAACACTGTGCGACACCATCATAACAACACTGCAGACATGTGCAAACAGATCAACGTAACACAAACACCCTTATACAAGAGCAAAACACACTAGACTAAAACCATGAATTACAAAAGAAATTTTCAAAAATGTGAGAAAGAGGGACGAACTGTTTGAAAAATTAAAGACTGAACCGTACCTTACCAGACAACATAAAGTACTAAGAAATCAAATAAAATCACAACTCAGAAAAGCCAAAGACGCCTTCTATACATCTAAATTCGTTGGTGACAAAAAAAGACTGGACGACAATCAATAAATACAGAAGGGGCACTCAGCGTACTGACAAAGTCGACCCAACCAAGCTAGGAAATTGTGCAAACTTAGCAACACTGAAGGAAAAAGTAGATTTAGTTAATATGCACTTCGGTACGGTTGGAGAAAAGCTCAGCCTATCAAATGGGTCGACAACAGATGACAAAAACCTATCAACCTACAGATGTCGAGAGCCCCTCCGGTCACTGCCACCGGTAGAAAAAGAGGAAATAGAAGAAACAATTAGACAAATTAAAAATTACAAGTCACCTGGAGAGGACAAAATGACAAACAATATGATGAAAGCAAACTTGCTCCTAGTTCGGATGGAACGTCCGATAAGACTATTACGCTTGCCCCACTTAAGGCCTTGAAACCGACACATCGCCGACGCAGAATGCCCGCGCCAGGCGGAATATCGTCGAGCTCCCGGCACTACCTGGGTGGACTTGTCGCCATCGAGGGCGCGTTCCACTCGCAAGGCAGACCCTCTTGCAGGGCTCATCAGCGCTGCAAAAATGCTAAGCGGCCTTGACCCTCAAGCAGCCAGCGCACTTCGTAACCTTGCAAACCTTCTCGGACCAGTCACCAGGCTGTTATCAGCTTTCGAAGTGAAGAAATCTGTCGGGCCGAAACATTATGCCTCAAGACGCCTCCGAAAATAGAGCCGGTCCGAGCCACTCGAACAACCTCCCGCAGACGGACCTTTTATTCAGCCTCGGGTCGGATACAGGGAACCTAAGCCCAGCTCCTCACTACAACAGGGTTACTTGCACGCATTGCCAAAGGAACTTTACAAGAAGAGGAATCAAACGTCACATGACGGCAGCACACTCGAACATTGAACACCCATTTTTACCCCCCGTCAGCAATCCGGTCGAGAACACTGATGGTACCCACCTGCGCGAAAAACTCGCCGAGTACACAAAGACATACAAACGGCTTGACACCATCCCTAAAAGTCCTGCAGTTGCGGTAGCGCTGGCCGACACACTTTCACTCGTACATCAAAACAATGACGCGCATAGCTGGGCCAACCTACTGGTTTTCGCGCATACAGTTCTCAGAGCTCCATCACAAAAACAGAACAATCTTAGTTGGACCACATACCTCAGAGACAGAATCGAGGAACATAGATCAGGTAGTGGGCCTCCACCCGAATTAGTCCCAAAGAAGCACTGGAACAAGCGACCTAACGAGGACAAAGCCGCGGCTAGACGAGCAACCAGGTTACTAGGCGAAGGCGACATTGGAGGCGCTGCGAGAGCTTTGCTTTCTGTGGGAAGTCCTGTTTGCGCAGCCGAGGCGTTCGTAGAAATTACTTCCAAACACCCTAGAGAACCGGCTGGCCTTGACTTGCAACCAAGACTATCCCACACCGAGCCGCTAGTCACCAGTTCAGAAGAGATTCGCGAGGCCGTACGAACCTTTCCGGCAGGGTCTACCGCCGGTATGGACGGCCTGCGGCCGCGCCATCTCAGAGACCTCATTGCCACGACCAATACAAATATCGCCAGTCGTCTACTGCGTGACTTAGCAAAAGTGATTGACATTATCAGAAGTGGCACAGTGCCTGAGGCCATCCGCCCTATTATTTTTGGTGGACGCCTCATCGCACTTAAAAAGCCGAGTGGGTCACTTCGTCCAATTGTCAGTTCCTCAGTCTTTCGGAGGATTGCGGCAAAAATCACTGTCAAACAAGGAACAAATATCGTGTGCGAAAAGCTTGGGGCCCACCAGCTTGGCTTCAATACGCCTAATGGCCACGACGCAGTGGTTCACACAACAAGAGCTTTTATGTCTAGCGCACCCAACAATTTCGTCGCCGCCAAACTCGACTTTAAAAATGCTTTCAACCAGGATCGTCGCGACCACATACTAAAAACTGTACAAACGGATTGGCCAGAGGCAGCCCCCTTAGTTAACCAAACCTACAGGTCCAGTTCAGAGCTCTCATTCGGTGAAAGAACAATTTTCTCGTGCAGCGGCGTGCAGCAGAGCGACCCCCTTAGTCCGCCGCTATTCTGCCTAGCCATCAAAGAACTGGTCAATTATATCCAGTCCCCCTTGAATCTCTGGTACCTAGACGATGGCACCATTGGGGGAGAAGCATCTGTGGTACAGGCAGATATCAAGAGACTTCTTGACTTCGGTCAGAAGAGTGGTCTTGAGCTCAACCCCCAGAAGTGCGAAATTATTTACAAAGGCCAGCCGAACGTATACGCCTTTGAGGCACTTCTTCCGGGGTGCACCCCCCCAGGGGTGCTGCCCCAGTCGAGGCAGCAGATACGACGCTCTTAGGGTCCCCTGTGGGGTCGGCCGCCACTCACCCAGAACTCGCAGGTAGGGTAAAGAGCCTTTGCTCTCGCCGAAACCGGCTAAACCTGCTTAATCCCCATAGCGCATATCACCTATTAAAATCATCTTTGGGCTCATCAAGAATTGTCCACTTCCTCCGCAGCACGGACGTCGGAGCAAACCAGGATCTGCTGTGGGAGTTAGACAATAGCCTTAGGACCAGCCTTAGCGACCTCCTCAATCTAAACTTGGCCGACAACAACTGGGCTCAAGACACCCTTCCTCTTAGACTCGGAGGTTTGGGAATCCGTTCTGCAGCAGATCTGGCAGCCAGCTGTCACGTTGCTTCATTACACGCCTCAGAAGCTACAGTCCAGCACATCAGCCCGGCCATAGCCCTGCAGGCTTTTCAGGATGCCAAAGAAGCTGCTGATACAAAATTCGAGAACCTCGAAAGAGGCCTGACGGTCTCACCCTTATCCCTTTTGAAAGGGGAAAGGCGCTTATTTGGGATGCTACAGTCACCGACACGCCGGCCCCCTCGAACATGGAGGCTAACGCATCAGCCGCTGGCTCTGCAGCACGCAAGGCTGAACGTCTAAAGACCAACAAATACGCCCAACTCACCGACGAGTTCATTTTTGTGCCACTAGTATTGGAGACACTAGGGGGACCTGGCCCTGAGGCATGGTCACTTTTACAGAAGATTGGCAAACGAATTGAACTCACGACGGGGGACAAAAGAGCTATCGACTTTCTACTCCAGCGGCTATCTCTGGCGGTTCAGCGCGGCAATGCGGCAGCAATTATGGGCACAATGAGGGGCTGCCTCGAGGCAGCTCGATTGGTAGCACCTCTCACAAGCCCAAGGGTAGTTAGATATTCATGTTCCACTGTAACTACAAAATACGATAAAACCATATGTTAGTATTCTATATATTAAAGCAAACAGTGACATCTTCACGAGGATAATCTGGAGGCTGGCAAATTCAATATTTACGCACGGTCGCTTTCCTAGTGCACTTAAAAGATAAAAACTTGTACTATTATATAAACAGGGACGTAAAGACAACATAAGTAACTTCAGACCAATCTCACTCCTTAGCAATTTAGGCAAACTAATCAAAACGTTAATTGTAAAACGCATAAAACGACATCTTGACGATAATAAAATACTACATAGTAATCAGTTTGGGTTCAGAAAAGGCAAAAACACACAGTCGGCGTTAATGGCTGTGCATGAAACACTGGCTCAAGAGATAAATAAGGGTAACAGGCCAGTAGGTGTGTTTTTAGATTTGTCTAAGGCTTTCGACAGCATTCCACATTGCCGCTTACTGCATAAAATGCAACGTATGGGAATCACTGCAAAGGCACTAACCGTGATAGAAACATATCTAAATAACAGAAAACAGACATACTCGTTCAACAACGAGTCTTCCGAAGTTACCTTAAGACCTTTTGCCGTCCCTCAAGGAAGTGTGATGGGTCCTCTTTTATACATTTTGTATTGCAACGATTTCTTTCAAATACAAGACTGCTCTACTAAATACATGTACGCGGATGACACAGCACTTATCTATACACAACAATCACTTGAGAATACGCAACACATAGAACGAAGCTTAAGTAAAATCAGGACGTGGATGAAACAAAACGGACTTGTGATAAATCACAGCAAAACTAAGTTTATACACTTCGAACTCCGAAGTTGTCCGTCTATAGCACACATTAATTCTATACAACTACACAACTATCTCGAAATAACCAGCTCTATGCATTGTCACTGGCCCTTAGTCGAACGAACTGATACGATAAAATATTTGGGAATGATGATTTCGAGCAACCTATCTTAGCAACCACACGTCAATTATATTGCCAAGAAAATGAGGAAGGGCGTGGAAATATTAAGCCAGATAAGAAACTCAGCGACAGTAGCACTAAAACTCGAAGTATATCGTGCACTTGTGGAGAGTTACTATCGATATGGACTAACGCTATACGGTGGTTATTATCTGACAATATTACAGCCATTAATCGTCCTGCAGAAGAAAGCCATAAAATTGGTCTGCGGTGCTAAACGCAGCGTTAATGCAGCAACACTTATGGACAGTTTAAAGGTTTTGCCGTTTCGACATCAGTACGCAGGATCAGTGCTCTCCCATTTTCTTCTGAGAGAGGCACATGTTGGGCGTGAGATACAAGAGAGACAAAGATCAAGTCACCAATATCTTACCAGAGCACGCCAACATGGCACCCTCAATTTGGAAAACATAAAAAGTGAAACCATGAAAAGACGGGCTGCCAGTCATTTTATTAAGCTATTGAATAGTTGTCCTGATAACATACGACAACAAACAAACGAGACCACTAGACAAATCAAGAAACAAATACGAAAACACATTACATCACTCAGCCAGGAGCAACTGTCCAGGTTAATTAAATAAACCACCATTCCAATAACGTAAAATGTATGACACTCAAAAACTACGCATTACGCACAAACACATCATCACATGAAATGCAAACACAGACAACATGTAACCACCGTAACGAGTTTCCACATGAACGCCCACACACATTTCAGCAGCCATGAGACAGCACAACTACACGTATGCAGACACGCGTGTGCAGATATATATATATATATGTGTGTGTACATGGTGTCATAGTCATACGTGCCGAAGACGTGACATGTGGGAGACAGCGACCCGAGCCGACACATTGCGTCACTTGGCGGCCTTTAAGCGTACTGTCCATGGCCGAGGCGGGTGGCCATATCTGATTATCCACGAAGACTCTGAAATACAACTTCAAGCGACCACTAATATTATATATTTCGGCCAGATCTCTGAACACTCAGGCAAAATATTATTTACTGGCTATTATTATTACTATTATTATCATTATTATTTTTTAACTACTATTATTTTTTAAAACATAAATATAATATGTAGGTAACACGGTGTTAAGAAGATGAAAAGAAAAATAAATCATATGTATTGGATGTTCCAGTGCTGCGTACTACACGACTATCATGTTGTAATACACATAAGATACTGTAAATAAAACGCACTTAAAAAAAAGTTCACCCTGACGTTGTGTGCGTTGGGGTCCCCAGCTCCCGGATCATGTCCGCGTAGGTTTTCCCTTCCTTCTTTTTTAGAAGAAAGGTCGTTGTGGGGTTGGGCTTGCTTTTCTTCACGCTGTCTAAGGCATTCTTTCGTTTCGTGGGGGTGACGGCGAGGTGTAGGCTTTGAGCTCGGGCCAGGCACTCGAGAAGTTTTCCGACTCCCCTCTGCTCCCCCTGGCTAGTTATATGGCAGGGGATAGGTCCAAGGCTTCGTGAGTCCACTAGTGCCTTGGCCTTTGTTAACGCTTGGTCCAGGAGGTTCTTCTCCTGGATTAACGTCGAATCCTTGGGAAGCCGGAGCGCCACCAGGGCCCTCTTGATAGGCTCGCCGTCGTCCCCCGTCTCGCTTATACGACGGGACAGGACTACGCCTGTCCTGTCCCCGGCCTCCCCGGCAATGCCCTGGTATTGACAGGCCATGTTCTGCCATCCGTTACATGGCGCCATGTATTTAGCTTGTTTCGGCATTGCCGGTAACCGACGCTGTCTATGCCCGCGCTGCTTAACGAACACTGCTATGATAGAAGCGGACCAAGGCCGTCGACAGGGCGAGAACGCGGAGCGGGTGGATCGTGCGCGGATGGAAAAGGCACGAGTTCGGGACAGTCGAACAGGCCTTAACGGCCGCGTTACACGTGGAGAGGTGCGTCACGGAGGCCAGAATGGATTGCAGCACGACACGAGGGCCGGCGGAACGAAGCGGACCTAGGCTGGCGGCAGGGCGAGAACACGGAACGGATGGATGCTAGGCGTGCGGATAGACGAGGCACGAATACGGGGCCGAAATGTGTCCGGCAAAACAAGTGAGGAGCCGAAAATGTGGCAAGTTTGGCACCTGCAGGTGGCGGAGGATGCACATGAGGATGAGCGAGCGCGAGTGGACGAACCGAAGGAGCACGCAGACGGGAGAAGAACGGCAATCGGAACCAGGTTCGTGCAGTCGTGCCCGGCGACTGGATACGGAAACCAGCCGCCGCCGGGTGCACCACATAATGGACATGAAGACGACAGCGCACCGCTCTGAAGGACGTCCACGGCGGGTTAGACGAGTACCAAGCCATTAACGGGAGTTCGTGAGTGCAGACGGGATAGAATTCAAAACAAGCCTGCGAAGGGGGGGATAATGTAGGATAGCAGTGTCCGTTAAGCAGCGCGGGCGTAGACAGCGTCGGTTAGCGGCAATGCCGAAACAAGCTAAATACATGGCGCCAATTAGAGGATGCCGCCACCCTACTAGCGAAGACGCGGGAAGTCACTAAATGCGCGGGCAATCTGTGAGTATATCAGGAGGCATGAGAATAAATGAGTTAGTAGTCGTTTGTTCGAGCCAGGCAGAAGACGTGTTGTTTGAGCGAGAGAATGGCGAACTCGTAACGGTCGCCGCCCGGTCATGGGGGTGGTGGACACTACAAGTCGTCACTGTATCCGTCGAGGGTTGCGATGCGTCGATCTGGCTTTTGTCGCGCTCCTTGGGCGGCGGTTGGCCCGAACATGTTTCTTTAGGCCAGTCTTGTTTAAAAGTCAGTAATTGTAAAAATGAGCATTAAAACCTAAGTGGATATAAAACCAATACTTAAGTCAGATAATTAACTAATATAAAAATTAAAAAATTGTAAAAAAAAATTACAACAAAAAAACACTGGGGTTCGAACCTAAACCAATCTTGCCTCGGCGGGTTCACCAGTCACCGGTGCTGTCCACTCTGCCACCCGCTACTACTCCGTAGAGGTAGCTTCGTGCGCACCTGACGATTGTTGGTGGTATATATATATATATACACAAGCACGTTAGTGCACAGAATGTGTGTGCGTTTTCACATCCTACATACACATGCACGTTAGCTTACAGAGTGTGTGAGTGTTCACACCGTTCTGCACCACTATATGCACGAAGCTGTTCAAAACACCGATCACTTATATACACAGCGGTCCCACCGAACAGCGGATGTCACAGGCCTTCCTGTAAACAATTTAGCCTGTAAACAATCGAGCTGCGGTGCCGCCGGCGTTCGTGTTTTCAAACGTTTAAGAATCAGTGTTAGAAGCGTTGCACTTCGTCTAAACGCGGCACCGTTAGCGTGTCCTTTCGCGCCCTCTTTAGCCACCTTTCACGGAGAGAAGCAAAACGTAACCGCACCTGACGACTGCCAAAGGTAGACTAGAGGCCAAAGGCCAAAGGCTGAAGTGGTCTTGTAATAGGTGAACTAAGCCTGACTCTGATTGTTTCCACTGCCGGCCCGCAACCCGCTAATAATATGTAGTAAGTGTATGTATACATATTACATATTATACAAGATTTCCCCAACAACACTGTCAGAAGTTGATCAGGTTTTTTTAAAAGCAAGAGTACGTTAAGTGTTTATACTTATATACCCGCTTGCCTGGTCATCCATGTAATCCACCTGGTTTATACCAACATACATTTGCTATTTGATTAGGAAATGCAGTTAAATAAGCGTAAACCGCCTGCTACTGTGAGGACAATGTTATCTTGACGTTTTCATTTTTGGATATGTATTTTCGCCGATTACTAGAAATGGCCTAATTGAAGTCCTTGACCGACAGCACAAACAACATCTTATCGTCGTTTCATGTAATGCCTAATTTTGTTAAGATATCATTCTAACCATTTATTTTGCTAGGATATCGTTTAATAAGCTTTTTGCCAATTTTTAACACATACATTTATTGCTTGTACCGTAAGTACTGTAGATATATCCGATGTTATATGATGGCACTAAAAACCGTAATAATAGCCTTTAGATGTCCAAAAGAACAAGCACTCTACGAACATGCTTATCTAAAATGCCTATATATATATACTGTTTTTGCCAGTTCTCCTCTACGGTGTCCTTATATGGGGTAGTGGATTCGAGGTAGTTCTTCGTAGGGCGCGTATAATACAAAACGAGGCTCTAAGAGCTATATTTGGCAGGCGACGCAGAGACTCCGTCAGTGATCTCTATGGGGCACATAATCTCTTCACGATCGATTCATTATATTTGCTGAAGGTCGCCGTGCTAAGCTTTAAAATTACTCGGAATATTATTTCCTACGATGTTTCTTTTCCTCTTGTTCCCTTGTTTCGTAGAACCTCGAGGCGTGCCACAACATTCGTAGGGCCATTAGTTACTAAGAGATGTAGTCATCAAGTTCTTGCTTCTCGCTTGCCCGTGATATGGAGTAATATACCACAGCGCATTCGCCGCATCACTTCCCTGAATTGTTTTACACGTGAGGTCCAGAAATGGTTACTCACTAATGGGTGTTGACATGGCGGAGGCACACGTACTATTTGTGTTGTGTTAGGATGTCTGATTCTGCAAGGCTGAACAAACTTATTTTGTGATTGTCCATGGCTGACAGCAAGATATCTTAATTTTATTATTATTATTATTATTATTATTATTATTATTATTATTATTATTATTATTATTATTATTATTATTATTATTATTATTATTATTATTATTCAATTTTATATTTTTTTAAATGGGACCTAAAGCATTGTATAATGCAGTTCCTTTAATAAACCACGACTTGAATCTTGAATCTATATATATATATACAGGGTGTGACAGGAAGGTTTTTAAAGCAGTGCATAGAATTGTAGAGATCGTTAAAGCAAATATTTTTTCCAATAGAACATCGTCTCTAAGACGTCTTGTTTCGGAGTGAGAGTGAAATTACTACAATTTGTGACAATGGTGTTTTTGTCCGACATAGGAGCACAAAATGTGCTGTTGCGAGACAACCAGTCCTCCTAGACAGAAACTAAGCACAGGTTCGAGTTCGTCATAAAATTCCGCTCCATCTGAAAAATATGCAAGGCCGGTCAGAAAATGCCCCATGGTCGCTTAGAAGAGAATTCGCCTATGTGCCGCAAATGACTTTGTGGCGACGTGTCGCGCGACAGCCGCAGCGCGTCATTTTTCATGCACTTAATCTGGACATCCCGCCGAAAAATCGTAATTACTCCGCAACCACAGCTAGCATGGACATACGTTTGGTACCAAAATGATCGCCATGAATTGCGCATTGGCTGAATATATCCGTTTTGAGCGCTGTGAGTGGTTGTAGGGTTATGATTTTGAAGTATTTGGCGTGAACGCTAATAAAGAACTACATGTTTGGCGAATTCTCTTCTAAGCGACCATGGGGCGTTTTCTGACCGGCCTTGCATATTCTTTAGATGGAGCAGAATTTTATCACGAACACGGTAGTTGTCAATAGTTGTCTCGCAACAGCACATTTTGTGCTCCTATGTCGGGCAAAAACACCAGTGTCACAAATTGTAGTAATTTCACTCTCACTCCGAAACAAGACGTCTTAGGGACTATGTTCTATTGGAAAAAAATATTTGCTTTAACGAGCTCTACAATTCTATGCATAGCTTTAAAAACCTTTCTGTCACACCCTGTATATATATATATATATATATATATATATATATATATATATATATATATATATATATATATATATATATATATATATATATATATATATATATATATATATATATATAAATAAATATTATATATATAATATATTCCTGACATTTGATCCCCGGGATCGAATATCAGCTGTAGCATCGACTATCCTTTACAAATAAGAGCTGTGTTGTTAACATGTTATTGTTGCTAATATTTTGCAACGCTGTTTTTTCACACTTTTTATTTTTGTATGAAGCGATTGTGTGACGAAATTAACACCATACTCGCGTTTCGTCATGTACATCATGCATTTAAAATTTCAAAACGTTCAAACAAATCAAACCGAAATTATCACCAAAAAACATGTGTTGCTAATTTTTTGCAACGCACTTTACTTGAATATCAGAAAAGCCTAAATTAGGGGCTACCGCGATCTTGAACTGGACTATACGAGACGCGAGGACATTTGATTGCTGCCTGTATTGTATGTCTGGAGCAACCAAAACGTCACCTGAGAAATCTTCGGATCGTTTAAACTCTGTTGACGCGATCCAGTCCACTCCAGAGCAGGGGGACTGACTCACCGCTGCAAAGGGCAGCAGCGAATTCAGATGGTTCTCTCGCCGGGAGGTCTGCTTTCGTGTGGCGTCCCGCTTTCATTGTGCCTATTAAGCCAAGGAAGCAGGCGTCCCAGTCGGTACCACCGGGATGCTTAAGCGCGGTTGATTGATTGACCGGTCCGGGTTCCATGTGCCGCACACTTCCCTCGTACATTAAGTTAGCCTTAACAGCCCACGAATTAAATGACACATAACAAAGAGCAAGCGCGGCATACGAGAGAAACAGATCAATAAAGCGAAGAGAATATAGCCAGAGCAACGAAGATTCTAGAGAAGTTGAGAGAAAAGTACTCTAGGATGCCGTCCCGGCGTTGAAGCAGCAAATAGATCCTTTGGTGAAATTATGCGAAACACAAATTCCCACGAAGAAGATTAAAGAAGTGGCCAAAAGACTATTTAAGCTATTAAATAGACTAGTAGTGTTAATAGAGGGGAGAGGAAGAGCCACGCAGGATGCAGGGTAATCATCACTATGCATCATGAAAGACCTTCAGGGAGAAATTGGGCACCTGCATAAAAAACGTCTGGAAATTGATATACAACCTTGATACACACTTCTGAAGTGGTGTCGGCCTGACCTCATCGAAACGGACACGTGACAGCCACAATACGAGCCCACTAGGCATACTGGCTTAGTTAATCCATCGTGATACGTATAACATATACATAATGTATTAAATTGAAAAGAAACGATTCGACTGTTGCTTAGAATAGGTGTTTTCCATAGGTATATATATACATATACGTATATATATGAAAGAAGCTGTTTTGTGTGGACTCAGTCAAGTGTCAATAACTTTTCAAAGTTGGTATTCTCGGCAATGCCGGGTTGGAATTCTCCCCTTCAATATCATTTTTGTATGTAGCCTTACTGCCTGGTGTAATTGTCGCACGCCTTTAGCTCGCCTGCTAGACTCACCTGCCTAAAAGTTAAACTTTAGGCTGTGACCTTTTGGCGAGCCTCCTTATTTACTCAACTCGCTTATCTGGCAAAGCTGTGCCGAGGGAGAAAAATGACCACAGCACATCGGGGGGCTGGCGGTGTTCCCTCTCTAGTGCCTTGCTGCCAACTGCCCATTACTGGCAAATTCGCTTATCGTGATGGCTGCCAACTGACCATCACTGGCAAGTTGGCTTTCGTGGTTGCGGTCATCGCTAACCCTTGCCATCTCGGCCATCGGTAAATATCGGCACGTATCGGATCAATAAGCAGATAAGCACAAGTGGGCCATATTAAGAAGGAACATAAAACGCGGGACTCTCGGACCCTTAGAGCTTTGACTGCGTGTGCATATATTTAGAACAAGAAAGAGTTTATTGTATGCCTCAATCGCTTTACAAATAACCCGAACTTATGAAGTCTGTTGACAATATAAAAACCGTTTGCTCGCTTGCTCATCACTAATCATGCTTTCATCTATTACTGCTGGCTGAGTTTAGCGCCTACGGCACAATGTGGTTCCACCTGGCCTTGGCTCTTTGTGTGTTGAGACTTGGAAATGTCTCAGGCGTGACGGACCAGAAGCATCATGCACCCGCAGCCGCCGAGCTTTTAAAAGAAAGAACAAAAATCTACACAAGTTTCACAAAACCAACTGTACGAAACCTTCCCGTTGATATCGAACATATGCCTCAAAAAGGTAAGTGGTATATATTTATACATATATATATATATATATATATATATATATATATATATATATATAACCCAATTCTGTCCGGCGATATATTAGCTTGTCATTATACACATGTACGCAGAGATACGAGTATCTAGGGTATTTAATAGCAGCAGTGCATTGAGGAGTATTTACATAGCTTGTCTGATTTAACGAGCAATGCTCCATGAACGAAACAGATTGCATTGTGTCTGGTAGTTGATGGCGTGAAGTCATAGTGGTGCTCAAGGGTAGGGCTTAGTTCCGTTCGAATATAACTAACTTTGGTTTGTCAGAGAGAAGACCATCGATCTTCAATAGGCCAGTAAGATCTTAATATGTCGCATCAAAAAGGGAATTATACAGGTTGTCAGGTATTGCAATCGGTGGGTTGGATCTTTGGAATGCCTAACCTGAAACTTACATATTTCCGCGTTGTAGTTTCGTTTACTAAAATACAACGCAGATGACCCGGCGTTTGTTCTTGGGCAAGACGCTGTTCAATGTCGTGCTTTATCATCAATCTGCTGTAAGAAGGGATTACAGACGTGCTTCGTTTGCTTTGATCACTGCGTTCAAGAGGCTGAGTCTTCTGGGGATTCGCTTCTCAGAGAGGGTCAACAGCATTCATTTTTTATATGCTTTGACGTTCCTGTTTGTAGACGCCGAAATAGGCTATGACCCACTTGGTTGAGATCGTGAACTCTACACCGCCTTAACGGGGACTCGATACAAGCACTTTCAGATACACAATTTGATTTTAGACAAGACAACTTGACAATGAACGCCTTATGACGAGTCCTACATCGAGCCTTGGAAGAAACACCCAAAAGAAGTGATTAAGTGGGCTTTCTTGCTTCGTATGCTGGTGGCTATAAATGCTCTGGGATGGCGGAGAATCTTTCCCTACCTCTAAAGGATTTCGTTCTCTTATCTCGAAGAACTACACCTTTGACCAAGGGGGACAACGAGATTACTATCGGTGTCCCGCAAGGGTCGGTTCTAAGGCCGATTTTACCTTGCGCTGCTTGTCACAGTTCGAAAAAAGCCCGCTTTGTCTCGCCACGTATGCAACTTGTGGCACTATCATATTGAAACCGGAGTTCACTAGTATCGATTCCGTCCAATTCGGCCAAGGCCAAATACGGATTATGCAGCAATAACTCGTGCGATTCACCGTTGAGTGAAAAACAATATGATCCAATGATCAATTCACTTGCATCAGAGGCCGCATTAAACTGTTGCACATAGCAAATGTAAGGGCTATTTGTGCCTGTATATATTGTTTATTTCACAATAACTTTGCATTTCAAGATAGTACATAATTACAATACAGTCGTCATTATAAACAAATTGAACGTTTTAACGACCGTCCCACCGGGCGAAAAAGTGCAAATACCGCCGATGCGCCTGGCAGCTCGCTATGTGGTATTTAGCGCATATCTGCGAGCAGAACCGACAACGACATTGATCGCCAACTTGGCGAAATCCTTGGGTCGAACATACCAAGTGATGATAGCCATGCATAATGTACCTTGTGTACGCGTGCCGGTTTGTGCATGCAATTCCATCTTAAAGCTCCCTGGCGAGGTACACATCTAACTGCGCTACCTGAGCCGAGGCCTCGGTCACTTTGACACTCTAACAAAAATTGCTGAAGTGGCTGCAATAAGTGACTCAAGCCTGACTTTGATTGTTTCCACTGCCGGTCCGCAACCCGCTAGCGAGAAGACAAAGCGGTTGCTTGCCGTCTGCGGCAAGCAAATAACGCCCTTCATATATATTGTGAAGCATCTTTCTAGCTGTGCAAATTTTGCCGCTGAAAGATGGCCCCACCATTTGTGAATAACGTGAGCATTCACGGTTATCCACAAGCGACACTTTTATTTTTTCACACTTCTTTCCAGAAGTAAAATGGTCGTCGTCGGAAAAAATCTTAACAAAATCGGCATCACGCTTCATTAACTCGAAATCCCAAAATAGTCGAAAATGTTTATCGGCTTGTGATGATATACAGTCTTCAACTTTTGCGTCAGCTAAATCTTATATGGATACAACGCTAGATGACGCTAGGGAAAGGCGGCTCTTTTTGGAGGTACCGCTCTCATTCGGGCGGAAGCCGAGGGCCGAGGCAAATGTGTCATGACAGATAAAGCCCGCGCTCCATGGATTTTAATGTGCGAAGCGTCATTAGAATCGTATATTTTTGACGACACGATTGCGTACGTAACGAAGGCGTCGATTAGTGAGATGATGGCAAAGTGCTATCCTGTCTCTACCGGGAACGTGGTACCACCGTCCCCTATCGGCTTGCCAGCGGTCGGATCGTGCAAAATGAATGGGACGCCATACAGGACGGGGCACCTGGGGCCCGTGTAAAGCCTCTGATTCCGGACATTATGGCGTGGATTAACCGGTACGGGGGCAAGTTGACACACCACGTGATTCAAGTGCGCACAGGGCATGGCAACTTCGATACTTACCTCTTTCGAATAGGAAAAGCAGATACGCCACTCTGCAAACACTGTGAAGGAACAACGGAGGACACGCTGGAACACACAATATTGCTGTGCTCGGCGTGGGCTCCATTACGCAGGGACTTAACCACAGCAAGTGGCGGCAGCCTTACAAAGCTGACACACCTTCTTATGAACTCACGTGATGACTGGAATCTCATAGCTCGTACAATCGAACGTATTATGCACGCCTAAGAAGAGAAGAATCGTTTTCACTTGACAAGGCTCCGCGAGGCACTCCAGGGCAGCTAAGATAAAGATGCTACTATTTACCCCTCCTCAATTGTTTGACGTATTGCTTGCGCAGTTCCCTGTTGAGTGTGGGGATGGGAACATGACTTGCTTTTAGTGGGTTGGAACCCTACACTACCGGCCTACATTTGCAGCTGAGCTTTCCTGCCGTGGTGTCCGTGTGTGCGAACCGCATTTTCCAGTTAGTCCCTCAAAAAAAGCGGTCGGGTCGTACTCGAGCAAGGATGTTGCCCTGCAAGGCACCCTTAGCTTTTTCATTTTGTGCGGCGGGAGGCCTCGACAGCCTCACGTCCGACCATCTAATACGCGTCGGCCACACCATTCACTAACGGGAGATGCACAAAGAGGCGGAGATACGCGCACCTTGAGGATTACGTTGTAATGGAGTTCGGTCTCGACTCATCTGGCGTTTAGAACAAGGACGCACTTAACTGACAAAATAGTTTGGTAAAAAGCTCTTTCAGACCACAGTGGGGCCAAGAACGACCGCGGTCCTCCGACAAAAAGGAGCCATTGAACCTAAAGAGAAGCAACGCCAAGATGATGTTGAGTGGTCACCGACACTCGAGCAGTAATAATATAAACGACGTTGTAGATGTTATATATATGTAATATATTAGTAATTGTGGGATATGTATATAAAGATAATAATAATAGACCCTTGTGCCACAAAAATATTATTATTATTGCTTCTAGTACTAATTATATTAATATTTTTGTAACAATCATTGTGATTGGCATCGTTGACATTTCTTCGTATTTTGTATTATGTAAATGTTGACTCTAGAGTTGGCAACCAAAGAGCCGTCCGTGACCTACACGATCACCCACAGCTCAAGGAACGGCCTGTTCGACGAGGATCCGTTCGGAGGTTGTAACCTTAAATGTCCCGACGATTTCGATATGAATGATTATCATTTTCACATGCACAAGTGAGTACTATTTTCTTAGCTTTGCCATGAAGCATATCTCATGCATGAAATTCATTTCTCTATTACATAAGTTGGCAAGCTACTATTTCCAGTAAACATGTCTTTCCTTGACAGGTAAGGGTTTTAATGAGCTGAAGATTAATATATATATATATATATATATATATATATATATATATATATATATATATATATATATATATATATATATATATATATATATATATATATATATATATATATATACATATATTTTAATGAGGGGCTGCCGCAAAGCTTAACTGGTAGTGCTCCTTACAAGCATTTGTGTAGTGAGTTAAATCGCATATTTTTGTCATCCTGCAATTCAGTAATAGTAATAATAAGAATGTATATATATATATATATATGCTACAAGTGCATATAGTCATGCTGTGAAGCTGCATTACATATTAAGCCGTGCTTCCGAGGACATATTCCTCGGACCGTTTTCTGTAAACAAATTTAAGATACTTTAGTTCCATAAGACCGCATCTACTGAAAGAAAACCTACTCAAAAATTACCTGTATGCTAATGCGGATGATACAATGTAAATATCTGAATATACTCAAGACTTCCGGGCGATACAGTCAGAAGTTAGTTATGCTTTTTTAAAGTGGGCGTAAACTGAGTTTGTATATCTCCCGCTAGCGTGGTCAGCCACTAAATGAGCTTGGTATATGCTGAAAGGTACATTTGCAATATGATTAGGGTATGCATATAGAGAAACAAAAAGTATGCCCTGCAAGAGTGCTTTAAGGAAGCAACAGATTTTGTATATAGGACAGGTTATGCCGCTTAATTGCTGTACACTGCAGCTAAAACTGCGGACACGTCGAAAATTATGCATGCGTAAATCCACATGTTGAATATACTTGTTTCCGACTTGAAGGAATCATACTGACTTTCCTCCTTCTCGTTATTTTCATAAGGTGCAACCAGGGTGCTGCTGACTATAAAGAAAGTCAAGATCCTTTGTACGGGATCGCTCACCGCGACTGGAAGAGTCGATCATAATCCGAAGGGGTCGTTCCATCCACGACAGCTAAAAATGGGTTGATTATAGCCCCTGACCTAGAGCACAAACAACATCTCATCATCGTTTATTGTGATGCCCAATGCACTTATTTTGTTAGGATTTCGTTTCAGTAATTTTTGCCAATTTCTGACACATACATTTCTTACGTGCACAGTCGGTACTGTAGGAATGTCCAATGCTATATGTTGGCACTATAAGCCGTAATAATTCAGAATGAATATGCTTATCTAAAACGCATTAAAAAAACATGTAAATATTTGCTAACTGGAGAGAGTAAGTTATTCGCCTCCGCATTAAAAACTGTTGGATTGTCAGAGAAAGCTATAGTCCCTTTGCAACGTATTGTGATTGAGATATAGGCCCACGTGAAGGCATATATGTATATATATTTTTTTATGAAGACCAATCTTCCTCTATGGCGACAAGTCTTGCTTGCAAGATTGGTGAAATCCCTCTAAGGGATGATATCATATTTCTCTAGACCGTGGTGTCCATAATGACTATACGAAGAAGTAAAATGTATTTAGATAGAAGTGGCTGAGGCAACGAAGATGACGTTCGTAATTCACCAGATCTTCTACGTTGCCCACCTGAGTGACCTGCGCAAAATCTAGCACAGAGGAGAGATAGTGCTTGCACGAGCTCAACAAGGGCCCTCCGCACGTATTGTCTGGGCTCCTAGAGAGGGAATTCACTCGCTTGACAAGCAGCAAATAAAGCATCACATTTGAAATCTTGTGTTCGGCTGTAATAGTTCTGACTCTTACGACTCGATCCTCAACGCGTACCGTATATTGTATACTATAGGCTTGAATCACCTAATACAGCTGTGGATAAATTTTAGAACGCTTTTGATAACGAGTTAAAGGAATGTGCATCAATGAATTCATTAAAGAGAACCACAGGTGCGTAATTTTTAAGACATGCAGGTAAGTATTATTCAAGTGGATATTAATATGTATATATTACACTACGTGTAATACATAAAGGTTTTCCCTGTTATTAGTTAATTTTTTGCCAGACCATGAGGTCTCTAATAAAACAACTGATGATGATGACGTCGCCTTTCTGTTGCAAACAGCCAATGACATTATCTGCCTCAGAAACATGACTCTGCGTTTGTCTATCATTTATATGTTTTGCGGTATTTCTAAAATAAATTGCGATATTAACACTCATCTCCCAACGCAGTGTCTCCAAAGGAATATGCACAATGTGGTAGCTTTTTGATAGCTCAAAATATTCCTTTACTTTTCATAATCTGCGTCTTATGCAACCTGTATCTACATCTAATACAGAGCTGTGGCGAAGGTGTGGTGATGCCGCCGTAAATGAGACAATTACATCCTAGACAAGACCATAACGGTGCGGTTACCCCATAAGAGAATAACTCATTGCCTTCACTTAGACCTTTGGGCTCCAGTGTGGATGGTATCCCTGCTCTTCTTTGTGATCCTCTTGTTATTTCCATTGAGCTTGTCTTGTGAGCCTGCCGGGACGTTTTAGGCAGTCTAACTGGTGTAGAATCGACCGGTCCACCAAACGAGATGCATGAAAACGACTCACAGACGGGGGCGCCTATCCTAGTAGCCGACACCATGCGGCAGGAGCAAAAATCGAACATAGTGCCAAGCTGGCCGGAGGGCAGGCCTTGAAGCCACTCCTCGCTAAGGGAATGCCAAGCCTTTAAAAAACGGCATGTTCTCTAATTGATTTAAAATGATCTATTAGGTAAGTCAAAAAGTTCGTCGGCTTTCTGGGACCACATTTTTGAAATTCCCGCGCTCTGCAGCAGGGCCGCCTGAGAGTGCGGCTGGGTGTTTACATTCAGGAGCAGACCCGTGGCGGCGCGACGGTATACCGGTTCCAACTTTACCGTTTCGTTTGCGGAATTGGCAGCTGTTTGCAATGGAGGACAAAAATACGCATTTTCGACACATTATGTTGTTCTCCTACCGTGAAGGCATAAGTGCAGCGCAAACAACCCGGAGGATATGTGCAGTCTACGGCGAAAACGCAGTACACAAATCCACAGTCGAAGACCCAATGTTGTGGAGACCGACGAAGTCATAAGCCTGGTTACTTCGAACCCAGGTTTGACCATAAAAGAAATTGAAGATGTAACGGGAGTCTCCCACGGAACCGTTTGGAATCGCCTCCATGATGCAGGTTTCTCGTGCAAGCGGAATATCTGGCTACTACACGACCTCAATGATAGGCAGCTTGAAGGGCGAGTCGATACCTGTCACGCACTCCTCTGGAAGAACTCGAATGAGCCATTTCTGAGGAGATTGATAACCGGCGATGAAAAATGGATACTCTACAGAAACGTAACACAGAAAAGAAGTTGGGTCCCGAGAGGTTCTCAGGCCGCAGCTATCCCTAAACCCGAAATTCATCAGAAGAAGGTTATGCTGTGCTGCTGGTGGGACTGTAAGGGCGTCGTGTATTTTGAGCTGCTTCCAATGGGTCAGACGATCAACTCCGTCGTCTACTGCAGACAACTCGAAGATTTGAAGGCTGCAGTAGCAACGAAGCGCCCGGAATTGTCAAACAGGTGGGGCGTCACTTTTCAACATGATAAGGCGACACCACACAAAAGTTTGGCCACCCGGCAAAATTTGGCGGAGTTTAACTGGGATGTGCTGCCGCACCCAGCTTATAGTCCCGACCTCGCACCATCTGATTTTCACTTGTTCAGGTCTCTCCAGAATTCCCTTGATGGCACAACATTTGAATCTTTGGAGGCTATAAAAAATCACCTCACTCAGTATTTCGACGAGAAGGACAAGACGTTCTGGGAAAAATGAATCATGGATCTACCGAAGCGATGGGCGAAGGTTATCGAACAAAACGGTCAATATATCATTGAATAAAAATACTGTTGTCTGCATAAATAAGGCTCTTTAAAATCGGGTAAAAAAGCCGACAAACTTTTTGACTTACCTAATATAACACCCCTTGTATTTTCTACTGTCACAACTGCCAAGAAAATATGTTGCTTTACGTGCTTTTTTTAGAGGGCAGGGACCAAGTTGGCTTGTGGTTGTCGCAAGTCAGCGAGCTGTTTTCTTTCATTCTATTTACCCCCCGGAAACCTAATGAAGAGTTCAGTATAGTCCACATGCTCTTTTCTAAGATAAAGATCGACATCGTTTCTAGAATAACCCTTGTAGTCTCGACGTAAGCAAGGCATCCGGTATAATTAAAAGTCGGGAATGCTCGCAACATGTAGTGAAATCTTGGTGCAATAACACTGTGTCTCTATAGAGAAAGGGCCGCCTGCGAAAACATAGTTGTCAAACATGGGCGGATTTTTACAACAACTTATCGTTTTGCACGAAGAACCGTAAGATTCCTTTACGTATGAGAAAGCACGCAGAACGTCTAGAGCATCCTGTGTCTGAGAGCCAATGATTTACTCGTAGAAATGTCTGCATGATCGTGTGGATGGCTTTCCCTTGCTCTCATGGATTGCCTCCTATGGTTAACACCTCACACCTGGAAGCGTTGAGTGTCAGCCCTCACGGTTCCTTGTACAGTACGGCCTGTATATCATCCGCCACGACGTTTTGCGGGACCACAAAAGATTGCATTATCTAGGTACTAGACGTTAAGGGGGCTCTGTGGACTTGACACGAGGCCGGACTTGCTAAGTCAAAGCAACGCTGACCCTCGTGGATCTCCCTGTTGGATATTGGTACATTCGTTTGGCTAAGCGAGGATAGAGGGTGTCTCTAGCCCTGCCACACCATTGGTCTCTTTTGCCTTTTGTTATTGTCTTAAACTAATTTCGAAGGTCTAATTTAACTAGCACTCTTATAGAACCTTGTGCTTGCTAAGAGGCGCGCGTAATATACACGGTGGTTTCTGTATTCTTTTAGGAAACCCTAATTTAATGTGAAGACATTTCTGGCACAATGGTCCTTATATTCACGTCCATGGCAATCTGGGAAGCCCTTTTTTGTAAAGCCAGTTATTACTTTATTTGTTGCTATTTCTCTTTTAATATATCGATAAACAGAGAACCACTAATAATTAATCATGTTATAGATTACTCGGATGACAAGTACTACGATGTATAATGTTCTGTAAGGAGCGTACTATCTGGACACCGTCTTCACTGCACACGTCAGAGAAGCGGTCGGGCCAACCCAACCCCCTCTATATAAGAGAGGAGGCGTCGGCGTTTCCGCTTATCAGCCTACTGGACGCTTTGGGAAAAATTGTAGATAACGTCCTAGAGTCTACCGCCTTAACACGGAGGTCGACGCCAAGGGAGCGCTTTCGGAAAAGTGGCTCTACGGTCGGAGCCCTATACAGGGTACTGAAACGGGCAGGTGAGGAAACCGTAAATACCTTCAAAACGAGAGGTTTTGTGCTCCTCATTCTGGAATTAGAAACATGTTTAAGGAAGTTGTTTTTAATTCTAGATCATCCTCCGTCCCCTACGGGCTCGGAACTTAACCTGAGGTATATCTTCAATGCACCGAGGGCCGGGCATGTTAAGATATCTAGGGTTTCCCCAACAGTTATTATGGCAGCATGGCCGCTGTCTCCCAGCGGCATGGTTTATCGTCTATACCCCAATGAGCATCGCTCAAAGAAAATTCGAGTCAGTTCGAGGACCGAGTCAGTTCTAGAGAGCGCCACTAATGAAGCTTTGACCCGTGTAAACGAGTAGAGGCAAAGCCATTATCTTAAGCTCAGCACCCGACAAGACAGAGGCAATGTACGTAACATACCAGTTCACGTAATTCTCGATATAAGACTTAAAATCGGCGCATGTGAAATATGTGACTGATATAGTCAAAATGGTAAACCTAGCGCGTGGATCTGTAGAGTGTCAGAAGCCAAAAAAGATTCTTAGCTACAGTGGCCGAATCAACGGCGCTGTACGCGGCCCCGGTCTGGGCGAACATGCTGATGCAGACGCCAAAAAATAGGGGAGTACTAAGGTCAGCCCAACGGACGCCGGCGATCAGAGTACGCAACGCGTTCCGGACGGTTTCGATAAAAACGCTCCTAGTCTTAGCCAAGATACTACCATAAAACCTGCTTGCGGGGGAGAAAAGCAAGCTGCTCAACGAGGAACTGGATCTGACCATGGCGAGGAGTGCCACCATGGAGGCCTTTTAAAAGGAATTGGTCAAGGTAAGATTCGGGGTGACCAGTGCAAGCTGGACCAAGGGTCTGATACCAAACGGAGAGCGGTACGGCTGCTAACATAAGGAGCGATTCTACTGTACGACGCAAGTGCTGACCGGACATGGTCAGTTCCAAAGCTTCATGACGAGAGAGGCCGCTGACCACATGATGATGTCGGCAAAGAAGTGGAAGGAGACAACGAACTGGCTCAATGCCATTTTGGCACTCAAGGGGACCGACCCTGGAAAAAGCCAGGAGAGAGAGAGATGCGAGCAATACAATGGTCGAAACGAGGTGCCCGGGGGGAGGGCAGGCGGGCCCTCGCGGTATCGACGCGCCCACTCAGGCCGGTTAAACTTAGTATTGCACTCACCCACGAAAAAAAGTTGACGGCGGACGGCACGGAGACGCCATCTTCGTGGTTTCGAAGTATTGCCAAAGCAACGCTGAGCCTGGGGTAGGGGAGGCACACGGTCTTTGTGGGTTTACGAGTTCCACACTAATCACGCTAGCTGATTGTGACATATGTCTAATAGCGTTTCCGAAACCTTCAAATCAAACTAGAACATATAATACATATACAGGAAGGTGGGGAACCCCCGTCGACTGTGGCTTGAAAATTCGGCTCTTCATCATTAAGGCTCTTTTACAGCTGGCCCATGGCTCCGACAGATTATAACTACGTATTGAGCACATGATATACATGCAAATATGCAAAATGTATTATTCTCTGTATATTGTATCAGCCGTTTTAGTCACAAAATACACACTTCTAAAATGTACTGTAGCGTACAATACCACTCCGTTGACCGTCCTGTGCTTACAATGTGTTCACCATATTGTCTCTCTGGTTGGAGCGGTATAGCGCCATACGGAAAACATCGATAATTGACCTGTATGTACTCAAATAAATGATCATGATAACAATTCTCTCATTGAGAACATTTAATGTTTGTCTGTGTTGAAGTGTCTTACCTAAGTTATAAGAGTGCTATAAGTGCCCACCTTTAACGTATTTTGTTGGTGTTTAATGTTTCATATAAAGTGTTTGCATTTTATATTTTACTTGTTTTTCGACATGCTAAATCTAATTTAAAGCCTGCTTTTCTCAGTCGGTGGATTATACCTGTTGAATTCGTTGGCTAGACGATCTCTGTCGTGTAGGCGTGTATCGTACTAGGCTCTCTATTTTCACCACAGTTTGTGTAATGTTTGTATTTATCCTTAAGAGATTTTGCATGGGACAGAGCACTAGAGCATTGAGCACAAACGCTGTAAGAGTATTGTCCCACGCTCACCCCTTTGCAGCAAACTTAAAACCGTCAACAAACTTACGGAGCGACCGCTCACTGCTAAAAGTGTATGCATAACATACTCGCGCGTATTTGCACAGTACAGAGCCGCGTCTTCGATTAAATGGATCAGCACCTCACTTTTATTATTGTTTTCTCCGCCATTAATTCTGCTGGTAAAGTTACCTCCAACGATAGCCGTCAATGTCAGATTTAAAACCGGCCTATCGAACTATATATCTGTCATCTCAGCGGAATTAAGAGAAGGACAAAGGGAGAATACAAATAAATTCACTTTCTCTGAAGAAAGCATTACACCCTATTCGTCCTGCCACAGACTCTGACAACCCGTTGTAAGTGACAAGCAGTTCTTAAGCTAAACCGATAAACCAAGCGTCCCAGAATCATTCACAGGTACAAAGCAGCATACGAACAAAAGGTTTCCTCCTTGGCGCACACCATTCAGTCACTCATCAGTCATTATGAGTCACTTGATATAAATATATATATATATATATATATATATATATACACATGAGGAGTCAGCGATTTGCTTGCTTGGCGGATGGCCAAATGGGCGCATGCAAATTCAAATGGCACTCGCCTATTGGCGATTAGTTACGTTTCATTCATATATATATATATATATATATATATATATATATGATTGATTGATTTATTATTCGCTTGGCATGCATACCTAAATACACATGTCACCCTTTTTTATCAAGGGCGCTTAGAGCGGCAGCATATATGTTACCTATGCATCTAAATAATCAATGTACACTTCGATACCTACTGAGTATTTGCTTTCCATTCCCTAGTTAATATCCCAACTCCCCCAAACCTGTTTTCTCCATTGTCCGTATTCCGATTTGTACCGTACCAATTATATCCCTTTAAACCCGGCGGCACTTCCATCTCCCGCAAATGCGTTTCCGTTACTATCATGATATCCACAGACCTTATTGTTAGTAATTTATATAATTCTTCCCACTTTCCTCTTCGTCTCCCCCCTCTCATATTTAGCATGGCAACCCGTTCAAAAGGAACATTACTCCTAGGCTTTCCTTTTGCCCTGCTTCCTCTTTTGCATCTTAGGCCAACCTTCATCTCCTCCCCTCGATGCCACTGATGGCCAACCGTCTGATCACTTCCAATGCCCCCTTGATCTCCGCTGCTCCTATGTGTATATATATACAGGGCCTCCCAGAATTCGTCCAACAAACTTTGGGGTCTAGTACAAATTTTTTTTGCAATGAAACAAGGCGGCGGGAACCCATTTTTTAAGTGAGGGCGAAATTACTAAAAGTGGTTATATCAAGCTTTTTATCCCGGTATATTTAAATGTTGCATTCACGATAATTCTCAAGAAAGTAAGTTCACTGCAATTTTTATATTTTGGCTTTCACACTCAATTATAATTTTTTAAAGGACATCTTTGCGCCGTTGTTCCACTGAAAAAAAATCGATGAGTTGTACTAGATCTGCTCTTGACAGAAATCTGGGAGACCATATATATATATATATATATATATATATTTGCTTAGTGATACGTGGCAACCTTAGAAATGTAAAAGCAACACAAGCATTTCATGCCGACGACCTAATAGATCTCGCAAATACACGAAACCGCTTGCAGTCTTCAACTGGTACAAAAAAACAACTCACAGTCAACATCGGCAGAACAAAAGTACTACGATTTAGTCAATAGCAGATCGTACGCTGCAGACGATTGATGCATTATGATTGAGGGAGTATTGAACTCGTCAATTGATTTTGCTATTGGCGACGTTGGGTTTGCCCAAAAAAAGTATTTGCGAAATTTGCACTTTGCTGCGAGTGCATATAGTAGAATATTTATTACTGGTCAAAATGCCGTTCAGTACACAAAACCTAGAGGCCTACAGAGAAGTCAGAGAAAATCGGCATTTGTAATATGTGTAATAAGGCCTCAATGTCGAGGGGCCTGTTTTTTACAGTGATAGGTGAAAATTGTCATTGGAAAACAGATCAATAATATGCTGAATAGCTTACAACTAAGCAAGATGGCTTAGTGGCAAAAGCCTTTGCCTTGCATTCGGGAGACCTGGGTTCGAGACCCAGACCGGCCACTCCTAAAATTGGTTTTCATGGTTTCCAATTTAAACAAGGTGAATGCCGGAGTGGATTAAAAATCGACCATGATCGAAAAAAAAACGGGGAGCACAGATGTCTCAATAAAGAAACCCCTATTAAGTAAACAAAATGTAAACTCTTTTTAAGTCAACTGCTCGTTTATCTAGCATCTTAAATACAGGCAACTGTCAACGATATTGCTAGCCCACAAAATTATATATGAACGATTGTGCATACCATACCAACAACTTAAGATGAACAAACTTGAAACAATATTATCCAGTTTTTATTCTCTAGCAATTATCTAATTATGGCGGTCG
The DNA here is from genome assembly GCA_003439945.1 of Dermanyssus gallinae. NCBI lineage: Eukaryota > Metazoa > Arthropoda > Arachnida > Mesostigmata > Dermanyssidae > Dermanyssus > Dermanyssus gallinae. The sequence continues at coordinate 246,987 of QVRM01001989.1, read as the reverse complement.
CATTGTGCGGTTTTATCTTGAGACGCAGACGCGTGCATAAGGTGCTCCTTTCTTTGAATGTTTATGTCAATGAGATGGCGTAGCGGAAACAGCCGGCGATTATCGTAAAGGGGTCACGGGTTCAATCCCAGCGCGACGTATGCTTTTTCTTTTTCTTCGTTCTCAATTTCAGCCATCCGTAACTGAATGCACCGAATTATTGCAAGAATAGCACTAATTATATCGATATCTTTGCGATAGTGTATACCAACATATATATATATATATATATATATATATACGCACTGTACATATATCTTCAAAGAACGATTAAAGATAGAAAGCGTGGGTTTCTTAAAACAATTGCTATGGCTTTCAATGCTATTTTATAGTGTCTTACATGTAAACATTTATGCGCGTGGCTTTAAAAAACACACAATACAAGGTTCTAAATTGCATTGGGCGCGATGACATGTTTTTAGCTGTCGTGTGAAAGAGCCCTTTTCCGATTATGGTGCTCGACGCCTCCAGTCGTAGTGCAAGGTACCGTGCACGGGATGTCGACTTCCCTGATCGGAGTTACGGTTCCGCCTTAAAAAAAAAAAAAAGATTACTAAATTATAATGAATAGGTATTATACTGTTAAGTTAGATTATGTAATTTTCATGTCAACATATGCACTAATATTTGTTAACGCCCGAAAGTTCTAGCTTCGCTGTCATAGTTCAGCAATAATAAAGCGTAACTCACGCATTGCCTACCAAGTAAATAAAATTCATCAAGCAAGTTAAGACATTGTTTTTTTAAAGAATCGATGAATTCAGCAGCAAATATCCAGAAATTAAAACGTGAAGCTTAATTGTTGTCCTTGTCGCACAGAACCCAAGTGGGCCACGTAAATTTGTGCCATGTTTTTCCAATGCGTTACATAGATGGGTGTTCAAACACAGAAAATAGATCCCCACACCCAGGATCAGACACGCCAGAAACCAAATAGTTAATTCACTATTGCGTATGTCCTTCTCAGTAGATGCGGTCCTATGTAGATTAAGTGTCGTACATATTTACAGTAAACAGATATGAAAACCGTTCTCAGAAGCACGACCGCATAATTAACGCAACAGTCACGCGACTATTTGCCCTTGTAGTATATAACGATTCCCAAAAATCGAGTCTCAAAACTTGACAGTACTTTAATTCTCATAAAAATGCATTTTCATGCAAAACCGAAAAATAACAGCCTGAAACTTGAATTATGCTCACAATGGCCCATACGTTTTCATGGCAAATCGAAGTAAAGATTACCCACTTGTGGATATGAATGTGATAGTTATCCACATCGAAGCTGTCAGGACATCGAAGGTAACAACCTCCGAATGGATCTTCGGTAAACGACCGGCCTTTCCTTAAGCTGTCCGCAATCGTGTAGTTTATAAACAACTCTTCGAAAATACCTTGTTGACCAACAACACACGACAAGATACAAAAGATACGTTAGCAATATCAATCGAAATAATTACTGCAACAGTCCTAATACAAATAACACTAAAAGTCATCGTAAAACGAAACATAAACATAGCCTAAATGAGACATTCATCATTCAAGCTAAATTTGCACACATGTGTAAGCAGGATAGCTTTTTTGCGAAGTTCTTTGCGATGATGTTACCGAAATAAACACCATATTTTATCGATGCATTCGTTTATTCACGAAAAAATACTTACTTGCGAATATCCCAGATCCAGATTACTGTCATGTATATCGTAATAATATAGAATGTCAGTAATGATAGCTATGGTTAGCCCATATAACTCTGGCTTAGCATATACATGCACAACTACCTAATCTGACTTTTGTTTAGTTTTTTTGGCTTGTGTGAACAACATATGGCATTAACATTTGAATTCACTCTCTGCCTAATAAGGGGGATTCATACGAGCAAATCATTATTTCTAATATCCTATGAGACTTCTTGCTATTATATGACAGTGCAAGTCGCACGGCTGTAAACGTTTCGCTTTTTGCAGAAGTTATGTACACAGCTTCACATATTTTGCAAAAGTTTAACTGGCCTATTTAATTTCCGGCTTAGCTGACTCTATAGAGGATCTTTGGTTGAGCTCCACAATAGACAGATCGACCTTAATCTACTCTTGTGGCCAATTTCACCTACACAATCGGATTGCCTTAGCCAGGCAGATTTCTTCGCACGGAAGATTATCTCGGCAGGTGCCACGTAGTGGTTTTTAATACAGTACAGTAAGTCTTCAATCGTGTGATTTATCATTGAAACAACTTCTAGAAGTCAAGTCAATTAAAGGCGGCGATATCTGATATAAAAAGCTAAGATTCTTTTTAAGATATCGCTAGAGGAATTAGCTTCTTGAAAGCTGGGGTCAATAACGCAAACGATTACTTTCTTACAGCAGTGATTAGCGATAAAGAATGACATTGCTTAGCGCCTTGCCTAAGAACAAAGGCTCTGCTTTACCGTCAAGTGTTATCGGAGTCAAGTACTCTAAAATTGACACCTAACGTTTGCAATCGCCGACAATTGCCTGTAGATTGCCCCCGGTGGCGCCAATCAGAGCATTGGCGCGACAAGGGCAATCTACAGTGGCATACGGTGTCAATTTTAAAGCATATATAGATGCCTGGTGCTGAAATGCAGTCCTTTCTATATATTTACACATAATATACAACTTGCCTTTTTGAGCCAATGATGTGATGTCCACTGGAAGGCGCAGCATAGTCAAGTTTTCGGTCCTTAAGTTGGCTTGAGGACTCTTGTTCACGGTCTCGATGACACCGAGTCCATTGCTTTTCTCTTCCAAAGTTGAGGCACACAGAAGCCTCAACGCGCAAACGGCCAAGGTCAGTCGAAACATGATTGAGCTGTAGACGCACCGCTACACAAAGATCAACAGCTGTAATTGTAAGAAGGCGTAACCAGTTAACGACTCATTGGCCTTTATATGCTCAATGGACCCAGAAAGCGACAGGTGCCTTGTGAGTACGTGCCATTCAAAGAGAGCGGTTGAGAGACTTACAATGCACTGTCTCTATTTGCACTGTCATTGCGCGCTGTCAAAGTGCCGAGGCTCCGTGCAATTATCGTCCCGCGTTTCCTATTTCACGGTTTATTTGTGACACTTAGCGTCGTCTGCGCTTATCTACTCACTGATCTGATACTCCCCATCTACCGATCGTCTAGACGGCAACACCCTCGATGTAAACCCCTCGAGCGGCATCCTGATTAGGCAATGGCGCGGGGTGGGCAGTTGGAACCAAGGCACAAATAGCGGCGACTGCCAGACCTGAGCCGGTGCTTTGCCCCAGGATCTAGGAAATTGAACGCATTCACAGGACTAAGACTGAACATCCAGACAGGTGAGACGAGCAATCATGTTTAAGGTAGACGACAAGCCCACAGAGGAACAAATAAAACAATCTTTCCAGGAACGGATCAGCTACACTGCCCAGCGTACCAACTTTGAACCGATTATTGATACAAGCCTATATATATATATATATATATATATATATATATATATATATATATATATATATATATATAATGGTTGTTGCCAATTTAGATAGGTTCTCATATGGTCTTGTCATATGAATACCTTCACTGGGAACATTACGCTTACTAAACGACACGACGACTTAATGGCTTTGTGCGACTCGGGGGACACAGCGGAGGACTAACTAAAGTTACCGTTCCCGCTTATGTTTTGACAGTCCTGAGGGATTGTGAGTCTCGTGGTGGTGTGTGTATACCTATATTGATCAAAAACCATCTCAAGTGGTGTGAGACTAAACTAATAAAAGCTGTCGGTGGTGGCGTCCATGCCACATTTCCTGCTGGTTTTATTAGATTTGTCTGGGCTTATCGCCCCATGCTGGTACTTTTCCCTAACGTAAAGACCGCATTATGTCATATATTATTTGATATATTCTTGATGTTTATTCACAATTATTGGTAGATTCTCACATTATTTACGGGCTATCCCGCTCAAGTACGTCAATTACAGCAGCTGTTAATGAGCTGGTGTTCAGTTCTATACATTTCATCACGTGATGTCGATCGATGTCAATTTCACCACAATATTTACAAACACATTCGTTGATTTGGAAACATTTCCCTTTAGGCAGAGGTATTGGTGGTATCCGTGCCAAGTTATTTTGCAGATCACTGCTCTGTTCTGTCGCAGAACTTTTTTTCATCTGTTGCCCTGAAAAGCGGGTCCCGTCTGTAAAATTGTTGATAACAAAGTTCCAGTTTTGCCGTTTTCTGTGTTGCTTGTATGCATCAAGCGCTTCGTGATCAAATTGGTAATTACGGTACTCTAGGTTTTCTATTAATGTGGGCTCATTGCACATTTGCACCACCAGCGTAATTGAGGCAGTTTTTGATAAAGCAAGCGCTCTTTTAAAAAACATAGTTTTAATCTTGTCGATATGCTTGAGGTTGTTTAATGTTAACTTGGAGGATATAGGTCTGAGGCAATATGTTACTGTGGAAAATAAATTGAGCTTAAATATAGTGAGTACAGTCTCAAGGTCAGCTTGCCGGAGATCCTTCAACATCATGGTTAAGGACACCGACTTTACTCTAATTTCTTCAATATGTCTAGTATATGCCCACTTATCTTTATGTTATAGTCATCTTGAGCACATGCTCCTCCTCTGCTAAAACGCATTACTTCTGTTTTCGACACGTTGATGTTCAGCTTATTTTCGCAATACCATCGTACAGTCTCATTCAAGTAAAACTGGAGGTGCTGTCTTGATTTTCCTTTTTTTATTTGATATAAGTAGGTCATTATGCTTTGTGTGATTTTAGCTTCCCAAATATAAACTGATCAAACTTTACTTTTCTGGACTCAGAGACAATGGAAGACAATGGAAGCAACTTTAATAAAAGCATGCGTTTGTAACGGGATGCACCATGTGGTTGACTCAAGTACTCGATATTCGTTTCAGCGTCGAAACAATTGAAGCAATATAGAAATAAATACCACGAGAAATATTTCATATATTTTGGTTCACCTTAATAAAGCGTCAAGAGATACAGCGAGTCAGTCAATTACTAATAGGTTGGGCATTATAATTATTAGCCGTAGTCATCCACCTGAAAGAGGCGTTTCTGCCAATATCATAGGCAATCATCCTACCAAGATGGGTGAGATGGGTGCACTTTTATCAATCTAGTGCTTACAACTAACACGAATATACTTGACGATGGAAATGATTCTTGTCTTTGTTGATTATTCTGCTTGAGTGGATTATGGAGAGCCATCCGAACCTACGGAATGAATCTAAACTCCGTAAAACGATCACCAGACTCAGAATACTCAATTCTTGAGTTTAATGATTATAAATCTATGTTTAGGTTGTGTGCAGTGAAGTAAAACAGGTTATGGCACAATATATATATATATATATGCCGTGGTTTTCAGGAGCCTGCTACCTCGCCCACAGTGACGTGAATTATTATTATTATTATTATTATTATTATTATTATTACGCCAAGATGATGTTGAGTGGTCACCGACACTCAAGCAATAAGAATAATATAAGCAATATTGTAGATATTATATAAGTAATATATTGATAAGTGTGATACATGTACATATTGATAAAATAAACACTTGTTCCAAAAAAAAAAAAACATTTTATTATTATTATTATTATTATTATTATTATTATTTAGTTAATACAATTGTGAGGTATGAACGTTTAAATAATGTTTATCCTGCTCTGTATTATTATTATTATTATTATTATTATTATTATTATTATTATTTTATTATTATGTGGTAATGGCGTTTGGTCTTGAGTCATCTGGCGTTTGGGGCAAGGATGCACTCAAATTGACGAAAGAGCTTGGGACGAAGCTCTTTGAGGCTACAGCGGAGCCAAGATCAACCGCGTTCCTCCGACAGAGGGTGTCATTGGAGCTTCAGAGAGGCAACGCCAAGATGATGTTGAGTGGTCAGCGACACTCGAGCAATAATAATGATGTTATATAATTAATATATTCGTGTTGTGATACATGTACATATTGATAATAATAAAACCCTGTTTGCAAAAAAAAATTATTATTATTATTATTATTATTATTATTATTATTATTATTATTATTATTATTAATATTTTATAATTATAGGACGATGGGAATTATTTAATTCGTAATTGTGTTATCAAAGTACAGTTGTGAGGTTCGAACGTGTCACGTCGATTCAAGCACGTATTTAGCTGCTTATCCCATGGCGCCGATTATAGAAGCGGCATTGCCTCTACACACCGCGAGAGACAGAAGCTGTCTCAGATATTCGCCTTCGCGTTGGTCCCCCGTTGTTGCTATCATTCTCCTAGCCAGATCCCGAATGAATTTTGCTGTTCCACTGCTGATGGGTCCTAATGTTCCCATAGCCACCGGTACGAAGTGAAAACTGTTTTCAAGGTCTGCGTATTTGCGTCTCTTTTCCTGTTCGACGTACTACCCATCCTGTGCTAACGGAGCTATGGCTGAGATACGATGGAGCTACTGTGCATACGGAGCTATGGCTGAGATACGATGGAGCTACTGTGCATACGGAGCTATGGCTGAGATACGATGGGGCTACTTGCCGTGAAACCATAATGGTATGGTCACGCCGTCAGGTCTCTTGTGGTTGTCTTGTCCGAGGCCCCGTGGTTCTAGTTTTGCTGGCAACCTTGCCTTCCTAAGAGCTCCTTGAATGATTTCATTTAACTCCATGTGCCGTGAAATCTTTCCATTCTTGGACAGCTCAGTGGGTGAAGATCGTAAGCATCGACCTCATTTCCGCATGCTGCGCAAGGAAAGGGTTTGCAAATTGGAGCTCCTATCCTGATAGCAGCAGCCATGCGGAAAGTGGTTGGGTCCAGCATGGTGCCCAAATGTGGAGATGGCAGGGCTTTAAGCCAGCCTCCACCAGAAATATCTCTGGCGGCTCGGAAAACCGCCTGTTCACGGCGCGTACACAAAGAGTCTTGGATGTTTCTTGCTAGCTTTCTGCTACTATATCCGTCTAGTTTGCGCTGATATAGATGTTCTTCTAACGGGCTGGAGTCCAATTTTATTCTGATTTTACATTCAGCCTTCACCTTATGCTTGTGAATTAGCCGTTGCACATCGTGGCTCACCAACGATTCTGACAGAGCTCCGAACCGGTTTAGCGAAGCAGCGTGGCATACTGGAGCCAGGTCTACTGCACTCCTTAAGCCAAGTTCACCCTCCTTAATAGGTAAACTTGCCCTCTTCCATATCTCGTCGTTAAGCTTGACGTTCAGCACCTCGCTCGTGATCTGTCTGGTAGAAGTATCATATGCTTCAAGTTCATCTGGGCAGAGATCTGTCGGTGCACTACGCAGTATGTAGTTTAAACGGGGTGCTCCCAGGCTGTATCTCCACACGCACATTGCCGCTTGTGGATGCATTCGCTTGAGCAAAGGTGATACGCCCTCGATAAAGGCTGTTTGGTCGTTTAGCACTTGAGGGATTCTTCGCCTACCTAATAGGGCCCCTTGTAGTTCCATATCAGCTTTGTTTAGTTGTCTCGCTAAAGGTAGAATCTCTAATATTGTGGTCATTGCGCGTGCTCTGTCTTCGTGGGATCCACCGAAAGCAGTAACTTCTCATTTTTCTGCATTAAGAGCTAGGCCTCCTTGTTGTTGAAATTCTCTATTTTGGCGTATGTCCGATGCTACGATATCTGCCGGTCCTCCGAGTGTTCCGTCGTCTAGGTACCAAACGTTGAACGGGCTTTGCATTTGGGCGATCAGGCTTGATATTCCAAGGCTAAAGAGCGCGGGTCCTAACGGGTCTCCCTGTTGAACTCCATTTTCTGAAACGATAGGCGTCATCGTATCCCAGGATAGCAGTGAGAGTTCTTTGTAGCTTTGCCAGACCAGTGGCAGTAGGTCCGGAACATGCTGTTCGATTTTCCGTAAAAGCAAATCTCTTCGGATTGAATTGAACGCATTGCAAAAGTCTAGCTTAACCATTACGCGCGCCGGTCCTTCTACTTCAACGTAGGCTCGGTCCGCGTAAACTGCGGTCTTCTTAAGGTCAGTCCGCATATAACTGGCCGTATAGAGCCTGTTTTCTTCCGAAGAGCAGTAAGGTTTGCTCCGTAGAAGATCGAGAGGCAGAACGGTGGTAGTCTACCATTAATTGCGTTTTCCATAAGAACTCTGAGCCCCTCCAACAATCTTGTTGGATGGAAGATGGAATCGTTTGGTCTAGCATATATTTTAGGTGTCGTGGTCGTAAGCCATCCAGCCCTGCTCCTTAAGCTAGCGCGAAAGATCCCACTGCCTCCAATACTAGAAGGTCTGACACAGGTCTATGGTAATCCATTGAAGTCTCATTCATTGCTTCTATATTATCGCTGCTAATATTATCAAGTGGAGGATGCCTGCGCTTAAGTTCCTCCTCTGTGTTATGGTCGACGGGGGCGATAACGTCAGGAGGCATCAGCACACGTACTGCGGCTCGTATGTCGCCTTCAGCCAGCTTGCGCTCTGCGAGGCCTACGCGTGGTCTTTATTGCTTTTCGTTCTATGCGTTGTTTTATATCTATCTTCTGTGAGTTACATCTTAAGGTTAGTATTTTCTAGGCTCTTATGTTACGTCGGATTAGCTGGCATAGCGTTGAGTCAACAGTTTTATGTCTCGGAAGGGCAAAGATTAGTGTTGGTATTGACAAGAGCTTCACCCATGATGTTACGTCTATATTTTGGTTGAAGTCACCCAGTGCTCTTGCAAACGCTGCTGCGCATGGTTCCCTGACGCCTCTGAGTATTATTCGTATCAACCGAAGGTGTTTGCGCGTTTGGGCCAGAAGTTGCAGGAGAACATCGTTGTTCAGAGCAGAGCTGAATGACAAGTTACGTGGGAGATCCGCCGGAGCCTGGTTTGTCTGTCGCTCTGTTCTATTATAGGTGAGTGCGGAACGATTTGGACTATGAATTCGCGTCGTGTGTGCTCGTAGGCCCTGCAACATTTGTAACACTCGTCCACATTGATCGCATGTATGGATTGGCTGTGTCCACGTGTGAATTTACTGAATATCCCGGTTATCTACGCTTTCGAATTGACTTAAAGGTTGACTGGTCATTTCGATGATGGATTACTTGTTGGCTTAGTTTCTGGAAGAGGGGGAAAAGCGTTTACGTCTGAGCCCTCGAACACAGAGGTCTGAAACGCTTTTCCTGGTTCAGACTCTAGAAAATGAAGTAGGTTATCGACAACTGAATTCTTCTTTAGCCATTCAGAAATGAGTGGCCTAAATAATCCAAGTATCTTTAAAAAGCCGTTGATTAATCGAATACGACGGGGTGCTGGGCATCAACAACTACCTAGAAGGGGCCGAGCTGTTGGCCTATGTGGATGACTCGGCCCTGATGATCACGGCGCGGACAGAAGCGGCTGTACAGAAGACAGCCAACGAAGCTTTATCAACGGAAGCCCTCTTGGTCCTGGCTAAAATGCTGCCATGGAACCTACTTGCGGGAGAGAGAAGCAAGATATTTCTGGAGGAAAATCTTGATCTCGCCAGAGCCAGAAGTGCCATAATTGCGGTCTGGCAGAAGGAATGGGTGAATGTTACGACGTTATGGGACGCCGTTCTCGGTCTTTTTAATTTAAGGATTGTTCACGTATATTGCTGTTCTGGAAAGACGGTCTCCAGAGTTTTAAACCTTAGACCGAAGGACGCCGAGCGGGTGAACAAAACTTATTTAAAGACACTCCTCTTATTGTGCCTCCCCGAAACCACAAATGTCTCACAATTGAAATGTAGACCGATAGAGCAGACGCGATCTTCGTTGCGTTAAATCAGAAATAACAAGAAATTCGTTAGCAGCTCCTGGGAGATCGCTCAGAGGGACTCAATTTCGACAGGCAACAAATGGGAGAGCAGAACAGACTCGGCGGCTTGGTCTATTCCTCTCAGCCCAATTTCTCACGCGATCGTCGTCCGCTGCGCACATACGATATACAATTGCAACAACACACGCAACTTGGCAGAAAACAGGCTGTGCAACCACATATGCAAAAATCGATTCAGCAGCAGATGCCCAAACCTAACTGAACGTCAGTTCAGGCACTCGATGTGGGTTATGGGGGTTTGGAACCTTAAAAGATTCCGTTAATGTACCTGAACACACTGTGACGAGGGCAACTACCTTTTTAGAGTTGCCAGCAGGGAACTATTCTTTGCAATCGGAAACTCAAGTCCGCATCAACCGTCTATTAAAACAGATTGCATCAACTGTTTATCTAGGACATTGAATTTCGATTCCGGTGGCCTCATAAAGTCTCTGCAAAACACTCACTGCGATAATCCTGCAATTTCGTGGTCCTGTTTACCGCTCAGCGCTCGAAATCATGGTTCAACAGACAGTGCTACCAGACGAAAAAGTGTATAAACCCCAAGAAACAAATAAGTTTTATGTAATAGAATTACAGGCCTACAAATGGATCCACCAGACAAAGAAAATAAATGCGTGCCCCAATTTGTCCACACTTCTTGTCCAGCATTTCAGAGATATGTTCTCGTCAGCGAACATCTTCCCTCACGGACTGCCAGTGTTTCAAGGCCCTCAGCGAAATAGCCAGCACCGTCCAGACCAATACCGACGAACCATTCACATTACAAGAATACATACACGGTTGCAATTTTGCATCTTGAAAATGGAGAGGCGCCGAGACCAGATATGATTAGAAGTGATCATATCAAGCAGTCGGATGCGCTGCAACCAGCGATTACTCACTTACTAGATACGTGCCTGGACATAGGTGATATAACGGCTGATTGGCGAGATTGTATACTGGCCGTTATTACAAAAGGCAAAGGTGACGTGCTGGATCCTTCAGCATAGAGAGGACTTTCAAAAAAAATCTGTGTATAAACTACTATCGTGGCTTTTAACTTGGCGCCTAAAACTTTTGCTCGAGTTACAGGGCTTCACACCAGAATAACAGCATGGATTTAGGCGCTGCAAGCCAACACACACCGTTAGCGCAATATTCCTCGAGCCGTTTCGGGCGGTCAATGTTTGCAAATCTGCCTTTGATACTGCACCTCGCAACGCTGTTTTTTGAAAGATGGCAACATTGGGTGTGCCACCACGATTTGTCAAGCTATTGACGGCTATTCTTCAGGAAAACCTACTCCAGTGATACTGAAAGACGGTGTTGCCGAGCATCCCAAATTTGGACAGACAACAGGTGTTGTGCAGGGCGATAACCTGAGTCCAGATTAGTTTTATGTAATTTTCAGTGACCTGCCAGCGTTTGTGAAGCAGAAACATCCATCAGTGTAACTTATCCAATACGCTGATAATATTGCTATCTACTCTATGAAAGTCGCTTTCGTATTCAACAAGCGTTGGTCACTTTTGCGAGTTTCACCGAAGCAGCCGCAACTGATTGGTATATCTGTGTGCGGGCACCCCACTTTTCAGAGAAAACCTCCAGCGCCGCTTTAACCAGCGAGTATCAAGAGCCTTTACTAAAGTGGGAAGCTAAGATATGTCAAGTGAACATGGACTTCCATCAAACGCAAGCTATGATAATTAACTTATGGAAGGATGCCCAATTCGAAACCCGACACTCTATTATGATACATAAACCTTAAATGAAGTTATGTACACGAAATGGGTTTTACAAAATAATGATCGAGTACGAATGCAAGATGTATGAAGAATCGTGTGATTTGTGTCTTCTCTAACAGTATGTACGTTAAAAATAAATAAATTAATATAAAATTAATAATATATATTTTTTTATTCTGAGTCAGTCAGGAAGTTTCGTCGACAAGTAATATCCGCTTCAATCAGCGGGTTCTGGTGGAAGCAAGCGCGCTTTCATAACAAGCGTTAAATCGCGTAGCTCGCACAAAGTCATGGCCTAATTCTGTTAAAGCAATACCACAAACATCATGGTCATTGAGGTCAGAGGACCACCAGGTTTTTAGTGGGTTTGAGTGTCCCACACTACCCAGAATAAAGAGTGTGCTTTATGTTTTTTTGTTTATCCTCCCATCCCCGCGAAAGAAAGACTAACTCTGTTACGAAAGCAGGCCCTTCCATTAAAAATACCATGCTGTACGGTTAGTGTGATTAGAATGACGGCGGTTGAGAGTAACGAAACTATTACTTAACAGTGAAAAGTTCTGCTGCATACTCGATCGTATGATATATGTATCGCAAGATGTCCCCGATAAGCGTCGCGAACTATGCAATCGTAGAAGAGTCGTATTCCACCATGACAACTCCCGCCCGCATACATTTGTGACGACGTGCCGCAAATTTCTGGATTTTGTCACTAAGCGAGCGTCGTTGTACGAGGTATATAAAAAAGATTATTATTGGTTATCCCTAACTAAAGAGCGTATAATACATTTTCTGAGTGGCCCAATAGATATGTATATATATATATATATATATATATATATATATATATATATATATATATATATATATATATATATAGATATGTATCTATATATATATATATATATGTATATATATATATTCTGAACCACGACGTGTGCCTACTTAACCTCAACTCAAACTTGCTTATCGATGTTGTTAATTGAAGTGCTTCTGCCGAGCGTTTGAGAAACAACAGAGAAGATGAAAAAGAACAAAATAAAGTTACAAATGTAGGCATACGATGCAAACGCAGAAAGCAGCTGTATTAGGGTGTCTGTCTGGACGCTGACGCTGACGACTTCGTCGTAGCGTATCAGCTGCCCCGGCATGCTTGTCGCCACGCGCGTGTCATTTGGGCCGCGAGAAGTGCGTAATGATGGAGGAGGTTCGACGCGCGCAGTCAGCCAGGCCTCGCATCTGGCGGGTAAGATCGCGGTTTGCGAGCGGCGACGACAGCGGCGTCAGCGGCGTTTCTACGACTCTAGACTTGCTTGCGCCGTTCCCGGTACCCGACTTTGCTTCCTTCTTCCCCTGGCCGCCTGTTCGTTTCAGCCAGCCCGGTTGGTCTGAGTCGGCGTCTACTACGCCCGTCCGTCACCAGCAATTCAGTACGGCATTTCTGCCGGCTTGCCGACTTAACTAGCATTGACAGCGATTGTTCGACTTTTCGAGCGAAAATAAGCTAATGCTCTGTCACATCCACATATCGCGCAAGAGCTAATCCCTGTCAACCAATCCCTGTTGTTGTGTTGTCGGCGTTGTTGTTGCCGGTGTTGTTGTTGCTGTTGTTGCCGGTGTTGTTGTCGGTGTTTTTGTTTTTGTTGTTGTTGTTGTTTTCTCTATTGTGATATTCGATTTCAATTCCCGTAAAATGATTTCCTAAGCGCAACGTTTCTTACCATTCTGTTCTTACCGATGTTTGTTGTTGATCTCGGTCTTTCACCTCGTTTACACCTGGTGGTGCTGCTACAATAGTTTCATTTCAACTCAAGTTATTGTTGTTCTTGCTGTAGCGAGCAGTGTTGGTCAGTTTGTCTTGTCCTACTTCTCATAGTTATGATCACTAGTATTATTTATCTAACCTACAACACAATTATATTAGCTATCATCAAGTGAGGGTAAGCCACACCAGTCGATTGTCACTGTTAGTCGATTCGTATCGCCATATTGTACATACGTCGACAAAGCCTCAATTTTTGGCCGTATTATGAATTCTACTGGCTAACAGTATATATTAAGAATAATCATGGATCGGAAGATTGATGGTAATGCACCATTTCTTTCATTGGGACATTTGTGCTCCCGACCTTTTTTGTCGGATTATGGTCGACTATAAACCGTGTGAAAATCCGGTATTCACTTTAACTAAATTGGAAACCATGAAAACCCATTAAAGAGTGTCCAATCCAGGTCATTTAATCCCATGGCCTGCTAATACAAGGCAATGTATTTTCCGCTTAGCCGTCTTTCTCGGCCAATGGTATTAATGTTAATAGTTGTCGTCTTTCTCTGGTCGTCATCATTTTTTGGTTTTATTGGCATACTGATTGTTTTCGTCTACCATTTTGGTACTATTTAGAGCAGGCAAGTCGATAATTTATCTCTGTTTCTGTTGCACTTGTTTTTTTTTGCACTTGGTGCTGATGTCGCTGCTGCTGCTGTTGTTGTTCTTGTTGTTGTTGCTGTTGTCATTGTTGTTCTTGTTGTTGTCGTTGCTACCGTTTTCGTTGAGGGTCGCCCGCATTGTACAACTGCTCGGTACTACTACTACTACTACTACTACGCAGAAGTCGGCCGACGATCGAATCCATGGCACAAGCGAGACAGCCGAGCCAAACGCGCAGAGACCCACATACATACACATATATTGTATACACACGCAATCAAGCACTCGCTCGCTCGCACACAACACACGCATACACACCCTACAGATACATACAGAACCACACAAAGGCCGGAAGAAAGTGTGACGGGTGGAAAGGAAAAAAGAGACGTCACGTAAAGCAGGTGGTTCGCTGCATAAACGAAAAGAAGAGCCGTTCAATCAAAGCTGTAGCAGCAGCATCAGCAGCAGCAGCAGAAGAAGAAACACACCAAGAGAAGACACGCGGCCCGTTGGCCGTCATTCTAGTATCATCACTACTTCGAACTTCATGTTATCTGAAATAACAACGACGATGTGGCGTTGTTAGCGAGTAAGATTTGGAGCTGCTGTTTGACTTCAGTTTGACTTCATCGAACCTCGAACCGAAGGCACGCGACCGACCACCAACGAGACGGAGACTTGTCGACGAGACTACTGACTGATTGTTTGTTGTTGTTGTTGTTGTTGTTGTTGTTGTTGTTGTTGTTGTTGTTGTTGTTGTTGTTACGATTGTGGTTAATGCTGTCGTTCTTACGATTGTGGTTGTTGTTGTTACGATTGTAGTTGTACTTTAACTCAACAATTGGTTCAACCCACAGTGCCAGTTCTGCTTACCAAAAATGGCCCACTAAGCATACTCATTTAAGAGCGTTCTTCAATTGAGAAAGAACACTCACACCCAATAAAAGTTTGAGAATAGGTTCAGGCTCTATACGCCCCAATACCTCTAATCATTCGCTGCACGGGATGAAACTAAAAATGTACGCTTGCAATCCTGTTGTTGTGGTTGTTGCTGTTATTGTTGTTACGATATTGTGGTTGTTGTAGCTGTTGTTATTCTTGTCGACGTTGCGGTTGCTTTTGCTCTCATGCGTGCTCGTATTTGGGCGAAGTCTTGTTGTTTTTGTTGTTGTGACAGTTCATATTGTTCGTTCGGCCAGGAACACTGCATTACGACGGCGCGCACGCTGACCGGCGACGCCAAGAGCGATTTCGATCCAGTGGCTAGTTGGCTGTCTGGCTAAGTGAGTGACTGACTGAGGACGGACTCACGAAGGAGGACATACGCGCGCGAACACGCCAAGGTGAGCCATTGCTCAAGCTTATATGTATAACGACAGCATACGTATAGCATGCGCATAACACAACATACGACATACATCTGTTATGTCATATAGTATACCATATAAGCCATAATTTCATTTAACTTATAACGGGGTGTAAACAATTGCCCCCAGCGAACGTGACGACAAACTACACCAGCCCTAAGTCCAGGCCTCTGTTTGTAACGCCGGCCTTTCTCTATCTCTCTTCCTATATATCTCTATCTCTCTCTATCTATCTCTGTTCGGCATGCACATCGATAACTATCGAGCGATGTGCCTTGTATACCTCGAACCTTAGCTGTGTCTAGCGCCATCCATTGTGCTGGTTGATGTTCAATACTTCATTGTATCGTAGTAGAGCTTTTGTTTTTTTGGGTGTATGTGTGTCGTGAGATTCATTCATTCTCGGTGGTCGGTCATAATAATAATAAAAATAATTGTGTGGGGACGCTTGTGTGTGTTAAACGATACCATGCTACGTCAAGTTGACGTGAAAACAAGAAGGAATTAGGTTGGAGCATCCATTAAAATGCAGATCGGCTTCTAGTTCATCGACATTGCTAAATGTTACTGGTTTTATATTTCGCGTTAAAGAACTATTGCTGTGCGTTGCAAGCATTTTCATGAGGACGATGGTTTACTTTTACGTTAAAAGTAGAGGCCACTCCTTCTATGCGTTGCGTTTATTATTATTATTAGTGCTCTCTTCTGCTGCTCCCTTGTTCAGCCACGATTTCACATTGTAGTGGGTTCGTCGTTCCAGCTCGATCCTCTTTCTCCAGCTAGCTTTCCTTCTCGAATCAATCTATGAGTACACGCTACCACTGGTAGCACTACTTCGGATGACGGAACGACAACAACCATGACAGTAACGCAACCAGCTGGTCTTGTCGATCTTATAGCGTTCTGAGATATTTCTGAGAGGGACGCAGGACGAAAGCAGCAGAACAAAAATGAAGTTTGTAAAAAAGGAGGAGTTCAGAGGAACGTGAGGATGAGAGTGCGCGCACCCGATAGAGGTAGAAAGAAAAGAAAGAGAGGGTCCTCTGGACGACCACGAGTCAACTGCGTATCAGCGTCACCATCATCACAAAGAACGTGAAAGCGGTTGTTGTTGTTGCTGCTACTACTACTATTGTTATTGTTGTTGTCGGTGTTGTTGTTGTTGTGGGTGTTGTTGTTGTTGGAACCGTCATCGTCGTGGTCGTTCATCATTATTATTGGCAAGGCGACGCTTCCAGAACTGATTTTCATTCGTGCGTGGTGGTAAGGTATTTCTATGTATTCATATACGAAAATACTACGTATATATATATATATATATATATATATAGAGAGAGAGAGAGAGAGAGTACCGTGAAAAGGAACGTCTTACCATCATTCGTATGCAATGCATAAATATATTTCAAGCAAGTATTGCTCTCGTGTTCTCGTATAGACACGCAAGCAATACCTGTAGAGATGAAGGAAGTGCCGCAATGCGGCAGTAATGGCTGGCAGGTATATCGTCTTTAAATGTACATACTCGTATATGGTCAGGCAAGGTACAAACAACCTCGCCTTAGTGGGGCGTAACTGCTAATAATACTTTAATAATATTACGAGTATCTGTCATCTCATGGTAGCGAGCTTGGTGGTGTCATAGAACATTCATTTCTGTTAGGCATACGACGACGCGTAAGGAGAATGGATTGGTTAGAGCTAAGCAGACCCCAATAATATCACAATCCTGGCTTATGGTTAACATCGGTAGCAGCCAGTTATGTTAATGTTGTCACGCGAGTTTAGGAAATTTTAAGTAGGATAGCTGATAATAGGAACCTCAATTTGAGTTCTCTTCTCCGTACTTTTATAGGTAGGATGTTTGCGCAGCGTGTGATTTCCGCTAGCTCGTTTAGGTCTTTGAAACCACTGGTATCGCCTACTGGGTAGAGTAAAAACATCTAAAAACGAATTTAGTAACTTGACAAGCTCTTCTCAAAATACTCATACAAATCCGCAAAAAAAAAACCGAAAACGGCGAAAGCTGCGCCGTTCTTTACTACTAACTAAGTTAGTTACTACTGAACGTCCGCGTACCCTAAGTGCGCTTTGACACGACTATCTCGTAATAATAGTAACAATCATCCGTGTCTTATTCTTGATAGTTTATAATTTGTATAACGAATAATCATAGGAATAATTCTAATATTGCTAATAATGATTAATGAGTAAGATTCCGACGGTCGTTTTTCGTCACGCTGTGGTTCCCGACTTCTTCTGTCTTTAGCTCTTCATATTGCCGGCAAATGATTTATTCACGATGGCAGTGAAGACAATGGCAGTGGTAGCACCAGAGATAGATCGATAGAAATGATAGGGCTAATAACTCTATCATGTCTTTTTGTTTACGACGTTTTGTTGGGCGTGTTTGTTGCCCAACATCCATCAGACTGTGCGGCAACTATATCGACTATGCATTGGGCGCATACATTACATATACAGCCAGTCCTCATTTTGACATTACGCCAAAAATACCTTCGTACTTAGCTATCTTGTGTCGTTGCATATGTCTGTTTATATATATATATATATATATATATATATATATATATATATATATATATCTTTTTTTTTATTATTGGGGACAATGCTGGCGAATTACCATTATTTGTCGTCGTTTTATTAGCTTTTTGGCTAAATGTCAATCCTAGACACACACACACCTCTTTGTTTCATGGATGGCAAAGCGCCTCCCAAACAGGCGTGCATTGATTATCATATTGTGTCTCGGTTTTTGCTATGAAATTAGACATGGTTCGATACAATTATTCTATGAAAGTACTCTTTAATATACACACTTTTTGTGGGGTCGTATAGTCTCTGGATTGATCAAATAAAGTTCCGATTAAGAACCGTTTATTACTTGCGCGTCTAACCCTTTCGAATATTCTTCTATATTTACTGACGCAGCGTTTTTTTAGGGGTTTGTATATTTAATATAATAATATTTGTATGTGTGTTTTATTCCTTAGAATAAGTAGACCTCGAGGCGAGCACAAAATATACTTTCCGAATGTTTCATGTCTGGGTGTGCGTGAGATACAGGGTGTGGCAGCACGTGGTACACTTCTCTTGAAGTGGAAGTTGTTTGTTTAACTTGTTGCTAGTTGTTAAATAAAGCCTATCGATCAGGCGATTTTTAGGAGTTAAAGCGCAATTACTAATTTTTGCTAGACTGATGTGGTTGACAGGACATTACTTTAAAAAATATGCCATTGTAAGGGAGCGAGTTGTACGGAACACAACTGCGTGTTCGGAAAAAGTTCTGCTTCGTCCGAAGAATACCCATGTTGGCTACCGGAAAGCAAATAGTCACTTCGAAAACAGTTTGCAACATCGGGGTTCTGAGATATCAAATTATCCAAATTTCAAAAATAACAGGAAAGCAAGGATCATATTGGTACAAAATCGATGGAAATCGACTCGTGTTACGATTATCGTAAACGATGATTTCCCGCGAACGTCAGACGTTCGCCGATCGGATACAGAACACACAACAGCCGCCAACATCTCTTTTCCGGCAACACGCCCATGGGTGGAGTCCTACATTTGGAGGCGGAAGAAAAGGGCTTACGGTAATCATATCACGAATCGAACCGCAATCATTTGCCTACCAAAGAGATTTCTGAAAGGTGGACATGCTCTTTGCTGTTCATTTTTGTTTTGAACGTAAAAGTAAATTATAACGTTATTGAACGTAAATGTTCGACAATTGAATATCCCAGGACCCTGCATTTTGCGAATCGTTCTCAATGTGACGATTTGCCTTCCGGCAGCCTTTACTTCATCCGGGGCGGGTAAAGGCGGTTTAAGATAATCATGTCACGAATCGAACGACCATCGATTTGATACTAAATTGTCTCCATGAAGTGCACATTGTCTGAATATGCTTAATTTATAAGCTCAATGGCAAATATTTCTTCCAAACACACCGATAGGCTCGGTTTCTTAATCGAACATTTCGTTTCCTTTCAGTTGCATAACTTGTGAAGCAATATCCGGCCAGGCAATATTTAAACAAGTTTTGTCACAAGCTTGCAATGTTCACACTCTCTCTCAGTGACAATATCGATACTTTTCCACCTGTTGACTCGTTATGTGATCAAGTGTTGTAATATTAATTACGACATGGGTGGGATATTAATATGTCAACGTTCCAAAATGTATATATATAGAAAATATTGTGATGATTTATTAATTATTTACAATGCGTTTGCACACTCGGCAGTGCTTGCCGGCAGTGCTACACATGTTTAAGATTCACATAAGAGTGTTATCAGCACCCTGTGTCTAAACAAACAAGCTTGTAATTTGACGTCATGTGATATATATATATATATATATATATATATATATATATATATATATATATAGGGTCATTCAGGGAGTATTGTATTTCTTTCGAGGTTTGATTTTTGGCAAGAAAATAATTTCCCTATGGAGGGAGGACGCGGAAACGTCTTGTTTAGGAGTGAGGATGAAATTTATAAAAATCGTTATTCTGCTTTTTTTCTCCTACATAGTTGTGCGAATTCTACGTTTGCGGGAGAATCAGTTAACGCATCAAGAAACCGATTACACCGGCGTGTTCGGAGGAAAATTCTGCACAACGGAAGACACTAGCTTTCGTAGCAAAAAGCTAATACACAGGTTCAGAAATGTCATAAAAAGTCGATATGTTGTTATGTCTTACGTTAACGCTTTTTTGTGAAAAATCGTAAAATTTTTCCATTACGACCAAAACTGTATGTCCAAAGGACCACTCTCACGCAATGGCAAATTTAATACCCACCACTTTCGTACCAAACCGATGATGCTGCGTTACGTAGTTGTCAAGTCACTAAGCTTTTTCGATAGCCATATCGAAAGCGAAGACATGCATATTTGCATAGCGCGTATGAGAAAGTTAGGTACATATTTTGAGGTTTGGTAGAACTTAGCAAGAGAATAATTTTTCCTAGTGGAAGGAGGGAGCGAAAACGTCTTGGCAAATTTTTACGGTTCTGAACGTGAAAACTTGCACGTAAAACATAACAACTATGACTGTCGAAAACGCTTAGTGACTTGACAACTACGTAACGCAGCACCATCACCTTGGTACGAAAATGATGGGCATTAAATTTGCTATTGCGTGAGAGTGGTCTTTTGGACGTACATTTTTGGTCGCAACGGAAAAATTTTACGATTTTTCATGAAAAAGCGTTAACGTAAAATATCGACTTTTCATGACTTTCCTTAATCTGGGTATTCGCTTTTTGCTACGCACGCTAGTGACGTGTTGTGCAGAATTTTCCTCCGAACACGCCGGTGTAATCGGTTCTTTCATGCGTTGACTGGTTCTCCCGCAAACGTAGATTTCGCACAACTATGTAGGAGAAAAAAAGCTGAATAACAACTTTTATAAACTTCACTCTCTCTCCTAAACAAGACGTTTCCGCGTCCTCCCTCCATAGGGAAAAATTATTTTCTTGCCGAGCTCTATCAAACCTCGAAAGAAGTACAATACTCCCTGAATGACCCTGTATATATATATCAAAGATGCGATGGCGTACGTAACCATTTTCTTGATTTTTTTCGTTCTATTACTAAGAATTCTTTCAGTTTTACACGGTTAAATTTATACGTTACGTAAACGGTAAGATTTCTGTTTAATTAAATCAATCAGAAGCTAATGTTAATTAGTATGGTTTATGTGAACGTATACGTGTTTATCTATTGACTACTTGTATGGCTCGCGGCTTTATTAAGGTAGCGTCTGCGCTTCTATGGGCACGGATGCTGGGTTATTATTAGTAAACAGATTAATATTATATTTAATAATAATCTGAACTCTCGGAAACTGTCTCCTATACATTCAGCAGTGAAATTTCATATTAACAGCGGTAGCGACACCGTCGCGTACCTTTCTTTGAGTTCTCTAAATGTATGCAAATCTAAATGTAAACAAAACTGATATACAGTTTCTTTGAAACGGGTAGTGTCTGACAACTGCAAACTAAACTGTTATGAAGTAAATCTCCGAGTAAGCTCACAGTAGACAAGAATAGAGCGCGATAAAGCGCAGGTTTGTTCTCGCTTTGAACTCGTGTGAACTAGGCTATGAAAGATAGGCGCCATAGACATTTTAGAGACAAAGTCTCCGTTCGATAAAAAACCGATTTGGTTTTTCGAGGCGATATAACGTACAATATCGTGCTACAAATCTTAATTCTGTTTATTATTCGCACCCCTGGCAAGCAACATGGCGCTCTATCGTTTCGCTCCATGTTGTTTGTCAGTAGCGCTTTATATTGGGCAGGACATGATTATAAATATAAATATATATATATATATATATATATATATATATATGCGTGCGCCTGCATGGTCTTTCTTTTTAGTGCCAACAATGGGATCATCTTGCGGAGTCCTTCTTCTTTTATCATGCGTTCTGTTCTTCTCGCTGTACTGCAAGGCGGAGCCCATCAACATCGAGAAGACGGTTGTCTTCCAAATTGCAAAACGCTTGTCCGCGGTAGGTACCCTCTCTCTCTCTCTCTATATATATATATATATATATATATATATATAGCGCATTTTAAGCATGACATTTACGTAGCAGTCATGGTAAAAAATTGAAATCAATATATATATATATATATATATATATATATATATGGCAACTACCTGTACAGATTTACACATTATGCCGCTGCTGCTAATAACAGTACGATATTTCTTACATTCGTTCTGTTTTCTTGACAGCAAACGGATAATGGTGGATATTATCACATGTATGTCAGTACGAGGGATGACCGCTGCTGTAAAGTGCGCGTCACGATACGGGCCAATGTGGCCCCCGAGACGGACTCGGAATGTTGCAATCCGGGCAAGTGTAATGCGTCGAATCTATGCCAGTAGTAGCAGGCCAACAACCGCAATCGTCATCGACCATCCGAAGACCATATCCAGACCATTCGAAGGGTGGGAAGGACATCTTTAGAGAGAGAGAGAAAGAGCAGAGCCCGAGACACGGGCATTTCGCGTTCATCATTGACGGGACCGTCGGCAGTCCCGAGATGTGTTTGTTTTATACGTAAGTCCCGGGCACTAGAGTTACGGCCTAGGCGACACTTACTATTTGTCGGGCTAACCAACGTACCTACGCTCTACGAGGACTACGCCAATAGGACAACCTGAGATAACAGTGAAAGAAAGCTAATAGTCGTGCAAGCTATTGTGAAATTGTTATCCACTCGGCTGTCGACCTACAAAAAGTGCAAACGATGCAGTGGTACTAAGCGGTGACATCCGATAATTCGGGTCGATGCTCACACATGTCTTTTGGCTATAACAAGTTTTCCCTGCGTCCACACTCACTAAGCTGCTCGGTAACGAAGTCATTCGTATGATGATCGTATTCTGTCGTATACAGCGTTACCACGAGTAGTACGTGGCACAATACATTGTATCTGCAACAGGCTGTAGGGTTTTTCTAATAATTCTATGAACATCAATATTATGACGATCGGTACTGAAACGCGTTGTTTTGAGTCCAGATAGCCATGTCTGAAGCGCTTACGCTAAAAGGTGCATCTACTTCTACACAAAGCAAAAGGTACACACATTGTTGGGACACGTAAACTAAGAAAATATTATTTATCACTGGTGCCCTAACAATCTCATCATTTTCAATGGTACAAATAAACTATTGTGTCGAAGTTTCAAACTCAACGGCAGAGAGGTGAGCACAACCGCCAATGTCAATGCACACCGCAACTTCGTGTTGAAAACTATAGATACCACATAGAAAAAAAATAAAATTGATCTGGAATGTAAATGCGTATTTTATACCGTTTAAATGTGTTTTATTTTTTTTATTTTTACAATTTTTTTAAACTCGTGTTTGACAAAATTAATATATGAACGAAAATAGCGCGACTCAAGTTTTGAGCGCTTGTGCACACCGAGATTTCAGATTTCAATGTCATATGTCTTTTAAATAAGCACGTAATTACCAAGAAAATTCAGTGTTTGTCAAAATAGCAGCGCCAGTGCAGCAAGACGCGCTTTCTGTGCGCGCTTCTAGTATGCTAAATTATCACCCAAATCTTGGTTGTTAATAGACAGTCTGAGTCAGTGAGTGACGGTGAAAAAGCTACGAGTTGGAAGATTCGGTTTCCATCTCGAGCAGTGTGGGACTCGACCCCAGCGGATGGATATTACGCCGCTGAGACCCATACTCACTAAACGCACCTCCCCCCTTAAGTTTCACTCTCTGATTGCCCAGGTCTCCATAGAACAGTGCTATGGGCCATCAGGAGAAGCGGTGAGTGCCCCATCGGATCCATTGGCCGGGGTCGCTCACGGGTTCCCCCACTTGTCAGGCGCACTTTGTCCCAGCCCTTGCAAACCCGTTTGATTCAAAGTTGCGTCTTTCTTCAGCCGTGCTGGCCTCAAAAACATTCTGCCTTTCCATGTATCTTCTGTCGACCGGTCAACCGGTCGAAGGGCGTACAATGTGTGAGAGTTTCACTAAACCATTGCACAGACACTGATGATTACAAATGCTGGAAAATAACAATAAACCGGGACGCCAAACTACAGACCAACTACCAACATGAGCTGCAGCAACAAAACGTAGAGCCACCAATACAATGTCGTAAGTACGCTAAACGGAAAACTTACACGGCGCAATATGTTACCATGTTGGCTCCAGGAGCATCGATGGCAAGCAAACTTATGATGGCCCAAGTACTCATTAGTGCAGAAGTCCAGTGGAAAATATTCCTGTCCCACAATTAAAAACGACGATAGACGTATAATGTCCGTTTTGCATGGTTCAGTTAAGTGCTGTAAATAATTTGCGACTTAAGAGATATTTTCGCTAGCCGCGTTGAACTGTCACACACTGTGGACACGATCTAAGACACAGAAGTGAAAGTGACCAGGTATTTTACGATTGTTATCATCACCCGTCCGAGAGGCCAGATGGTACTCACTGTTGCCCCGTCCTGCGGCCATTCACAACAGTACAGAATTTCTCGCACAGTAAACGAGCGGTGGGCTTGAGCCTTTGCACCGGACGATACAGAGCATTTGAAGACAGAGACTACAGCAAATACAATAAAATAAAGACAACTAAATGACACAATAGTCAAACAGGGTTTGTAACCGAGAACTTATGACACTTCTATAAAAATATCTGCTATAAACGCACAGAGATGGAAGTCCCGAGACATAAAAGTCATAGTTTGAAAATGCTGACAGATGAAGCACGCCAGTGACGAGCCTCCAAAACAAACAACATCGGCGCTCCTCGACTATTATTAGAAACTAGGTGCCTCTTTAGGGTCCGTCTTCTCAGTAAATTATGCCTAAAGCTTCGTATAAGAGGTACAAACATTTTTCTAAACAAGAGCCAGAAAAACATGCGTTTTTTTTCGTTCAATAACAAATACTAGGTGCTCCAAGTTTCACATGCTTAGGTACGGTTGGTGTGATACCGAGATATGATGATCTCTATGCTCGCAGCATATTTTTAATTATCATGTCACGCAAAGTGGATCAAACGCGACAGCGAAACGGAGCTGGATACTATAATATCAGGCCAACGAGGCACATGCCAGGCAAACAATCATTAAAAATAGCTTCTCTTATGTGTTTAGTAGACCAGCAAAGACATTGTTAATTACGAGTTTTTAAAGCCTTACATGTTCGCCAAGGGCGAAGTCAACTGTAGTTAATTGAAAAGAGAAGATTTTTAAAAAGCTGCTAGTCCCGCACAAGACGAGGCAAGATATTTTATGACAACGCATAATGGCACATAGAGCAGGTTGTATGTAACAGTGTCACGGGTAATCCTAAATCGTGACACTATTACATCTGCATTTGATATTTTGGTGCATAGGTGGTAGTCCACCAACAAATTTTACCAAAGGGAGTAAGCTTGGTACGAATGCTTCGATTATCCAATTATACATGGCAGGTCTAAAACTATGTAACTAAATGCTTATTAGATACATTAAATTATTAAGAATATTAAATTAACATGCATTTTGTTTATCATCGGCATTACCATCATTGTTGCTTATCAATTTTTTTTTATGTCAGACTGTATAAGCAATATGTTCTCCCAATCTTATTATACGCTTTCCCCGTATGGCATCAAGGATTCGCATGTAATGAGAAGATTCTGGCCACAGTTCATGAAAAAT
This sequence comes from Dermanyssus gallinae, assembly GCA_003439945.1. Classification (NCBI taxonomy): domain Eukaryota; kingdom Metazoa; phylum Arthropoda; class Arachnida; order Mesostigmata; family Dermanyssidae; genus Dermanyssus; species Dermanyssus gallinae. The sequence continues at coordinate 221,326 of QVRM01001989.1, read as the reverse complement.
TCACAAGGCATGTTGCCTACCGCTGCAACATTAGCAGGAATAATGTTGAGTGCATGTACATAGTCGTTATATTAGATCATATTGACAAATGTACGTTTACAAGCATATGTAAGCAGAGATAGACTCAACAAGTTATTTGAAGTCATGACGACTATAACTCGCTTTGGTTTAAATATTCAGGCTAAAGCTGTAGCCAGGAAAGAAATTGTAAATAGAATGTTCGCGTGGCGCACAGCCGGCAAGTGCAATCATGTACAGTCAAACATCTAAATCGCCGGATGGCGCGTTTGGTATCAAGTTTCGAGAATCCTAAATAAAGCCCCCCTGCCAACGGGTGTGTAAATATATATAAAATGTACTAAGGATTTTGCAAAACATCGTGCTATGACGTATTTTCATAGTAAACGCCCCAATATAAGCCAACTCGATATTACTTTGGCATTTCTTCGAAGTCGTGGGAGAGACGTCTATGCCGTTCTCTCTCACTCTTCGCAGGTATCGCTGATGGCCCTCTTAATCCTTGGCATGTGACTTTGGAAGTGACCGGTCAGAACCTGAGTCGTCCAGTAGGGAAGTTCCCCGTATCGGAGGTCGTACCACACGCTGAGTTCCGGTATCAGACTTTGTCCAGCTCCCTATGGTCACAACGGGTCTTACATGCGCCCATTCCTCGTTCCAGGCCGATAGTGTAGTACTCCTGGCCCTGGTGAGATCCAGATTTTCGTCTATAAACATTTTACTTCGTTTAGCCATGGCAACGTCTTGGCCAGAACCAGAAGAGTTTCAGTCGAGACCGCCCGATACTGCCGACTTACCCTGATTGGCAGCATTTGGTGGGTCAACCTTAGGGCACCCGTATTCTTTGCCCTAGACAGTGCCATGCCCCCCAAACTAGGCTATGTATAACGCCGTTGATTCAGCTACCAAAGCCAGAAGCTTTTCTCCTTATCCACCCAACCGGCCCTAGGCATGATCCGCGATAGGTTCAGGGAGGCCTCTTAGGCAGTTTCGGACCCCATTGGCAAGGCCCTATTGACGGCGCTCTCCAGGGCATTCTAGCTCCTGGCCCTAACCATAAATGCAAGGCCGTCGGAGTACGCCAACGTCTCCACCCTCTACGGGAGACTTCGAATCTCAAGCACTCCATTATAAGCTATATTCCAGAGAACGAATCCTAGAACCGAGCCCTGTGAAACTCCGGCAGTAACCTCGTACTCCCGCCCCCATGTAACCATACCTCTGTCAACCAGGTAGGATCCAATCATTCGATGGAGGTAAGGGGAAAGCCCCTTCTCTCTTTGCATCCACAGTAGTATTCCAATTCGTTGTTTAAAAGGCATTTTTAACATCCAGGAGGATCAGGAGCACGAATCCCTTAATTTTAGGGCTCTTCATGGTCTCCTCACCCCCCCCCCCCGTTGCATAACCTTCTTTAGAGCCCCCAGTGTGGATCTGCTAGAAACCGTAGTGGGCATCTGATAGGGCGTTCTTTTCTGGATCTCATCGTTCAGTCTATTGACAAAAACGTTCTCCAGAATCTAACTCATGGCATCAATGAGGCACATGGGCCTAAGCTGAGGTTCCCGTCTTTCCTCCGACTTTGGGGATTAAAACAAGGCTAGCTACTCTTCTACAGCCTTGAAAATCTTCGTTCTGAGAAGCATGTTGGCGAGGTCTTGGAAGACCTTAGGCCACCCATTGACCAGTAGCCTTGCTGCCTCTGGAGGGATTACATATTGGCCGAACGCTTTGCCAGCCACTTTCGGGTTTGTCTGACCACCTCTAGTATTGTCTCCGGGATATTTTCCGGGGCAACCGAAGCTCCTCATTTTATCTCCGCGGCTGTGCTAGAGAAAGACCGGTTACAGTCTTCCGCAGCACATTCGGGGGGAGTTTCGGGAGAGGCCTTTGATGTCTGGCCCCACACGTTGCTCTCCATTGCGTCCATCAGCTTCTTTACGCTCAACCTTTACTTTTGGCGATGAGTCATCGAAGTCTCACCCGAGCAGCTTTGTACTCTGCCAATTAGGATTCAGCTGTTGCGGCCCCTTCAGCTCTATAGGACCCCTTTCGTAAACCTTTTTGCGTCGCGACCGCTGCGTGTTCTCATGTAACGTACAGATGGTAAAACAGATATATTTGTGGTCAATCTTGGTCTTCTCTACTGCCTTACTCGCCACTCCGCTACAAGTGCAAAGGCCACCTCGTTGAATACTGGTAAGCCAATTAGGGCTGTTTGGCTCCCTCCTGGAAAAGGTGAGGACCCTTTCGTCATTGAAAATCATTATACTCTGTTCAGCCGTTCACTCCTGTATAGTTTGAGCCCGTTTAGTTGTGGTCCGGCTACCACATGCTATGCTGGCCATGCTTGAGTCCCCATTAAATACTACTCTCTTGTCTGCATGTGCCCCGCGCTTTGGACAAAGTCGTCGAATTCCTCGAATTTCCCCTCCTCTCTGTTGGGAGAGAACTAGCAGCTGTAAAATAATAAATGCCATCCCATTAATCTCCAAGCAGAAAATCCTTTCGGCTCCCCGCCCTTTAAATGCGAGGTTCTTCTCGGAACCCGTACACAATTGCGCTATCCGCCTATGCGTCAGATATCCATTTTGCCTTCGGTTAAGTGATCGCAATGTTTGACTCGGATAACAGGCAGAGAACTCGTGGCCTCTATAAGTACTGTTTTCCCGAGCATATCACCCCCCCCCCCCTACAGCGGTTAAAGTTTACCTGGAATCTCTTTAACATTGGATGAAGGGCCCCTGCCTTCTCGATTCCAAACTGCCTTGCCATCCTCTGTCGGGATGAAGGCAGTCTTCTTTTTCTTAGCCCCTTTGTCTTTATTCCCTTTCTTATTGCTATTATTTTTAAGCCAAGTTTCTATGCGGGTCTCGTTCCCATTTTGCATTACTCTCTGGTCCTTAGAGATGCCTTTTGGGCCTCCTGCCGCTGCTCAACTTGCCCTCTATAGGTCGGGCAGGACATCCTATAAAGTACGATGTCGCTTGAGCTCGTTGCATTGCGACAGACTATCAGGTGGTCGAGCTCACCACATCTCTGGCATACCCTGGGCAGCTGGGCCTCTGCTTTGCAATCCTGGGCCTTACGACCTGGCCTATGGCACTTGTAGCAGTTGGGGAGCCTGATCCACTCCTCAGGTCTGCACCACCTCGAGCCCAACTTTAGAGTCTTATGGGAGCAGATGGCTCTTGCCGCCGCCAGAGACGCTGTAACTTGTACGATCCAAACCTCAGTTCTTCCGAACCTTGGCTTGGCCATCTTAATCTTGGTTCCCTTTCGACCTATTCCCCGTCCAGATGTGGGTCAATCTCCCGCAGGGCGATGGTTTACCCCTGGTTTAGCTCTTGGTAATTGACCTGCATCTTTGCAGATTCGCAAACAGCCCAGAACCGATTAACCTATTGGCTTGCCAGAATTACGCCGCTCGTTAAAGATTTGGCCGAATGCCAACATGAAGCCAACGCCTTACTATCCCTGCTGGAGTTCCGTCGGTGCTTTTAGCGGAAGGTATGGAAAGTTCCGGAAGCATCCACATGACGCTCGCCACAGATTCCATCATACATTGTGTCGCCATACTGCATTTAATGCACCCCTGTAATAAAAATGGTGTAAAATCGGATATATTGTGTAAAAGCTTTTATATATGTATATATCACTCACAGAGCAGACGCATAAAGCCCCTTAGATATAATAAAGTGTAATACAATATATACCTAATAATTATACTAAAAGTTGACATAATAAAGTGTCTCCGGCTTGGGATCCTACAAGCCCCAGTAACGTCACCCCAGTGACGGCAGCCTTGGGATGGCCCTGCAAAACATGAGGAGACGATGAGTGAAAGCTGTAGTGCCCAGGAACATCGAAGCCGTTCACAGAACAGGAGTATGTTAATGCCATGATATCAAAGCTAGTTAGTGTGTCGCGAAGCTTGACCTCAATTTAATAAAAACATATATTTTATTATTCTGCAAAACCTGCATACATTTTATTAGTCTACCTATGCATGTATGATCGTATAGAGTCTTCACCTCCCACAAAGTGCGTACATATGGCTATGACTTTTTGGCATCAATGGGCGTATCCACATGGTTAAAGTCATCGTTGGAGTTCCGAAGAAACTGAAGTCAACTTTAACCTGCATTTTTCTCTTGACAAGTGCAAAGACTTTATAATTCGCTATCTCGGTATGTTCACATTTCCAAACATAGTTTTCGTCACCGCCAGCAGATGCGATAAGAGAGATACAATCACCAAGAACCCTCTTAAAGACAAATCTGATTTAAATGAGTGCACAATATCAGACAACAGGCTCGACGCCGTACTCCCACTATGAACTTTTTTGTAAGGTCTCAAATAAAATAATAATTTGACATACATAATATAACGTAAAATCACTTATTGAAATACTGAAAAAATGAGCAAAAGTCCCTAAAGTTCAGTCTGGACTTCTATAAAGTACAAACTCTTTTGGTCGCCTTCATTGTATTTGAGACTTACCCCATTTCAGCTAAGGAGCAAGATTATTTTTGTAAGTCTCAATATCCGAGTCAATATATCACACTGGTCAGCCAGCGGAGTAAACGAGTTCAAGAAAAATTAACAATAATTAACAAACATGGTGTACATGTTATTTACATTGGGACAGCTCATAAACAATAGCCGAGTTACAACGCCAAAATGAGACTTTTATGAGAAGAGGTTACGTAATTTTTTTTTATTGTACGAAAAGAATATGGCTGTCATTTGAGTATCGATCAGCTGACCTTACACGAATATATTACGTTCGCAGAGCGGAATCTGCTAGTCTACACACCGATCTACTATGTGTGTGCGTGATCACAATCTCTGCTAGGCTGAGCCGTGATGCGCATGGGACCGCACATCTCAGACAACGTCCAATAAATGTGTTCATATCTGCAAACAGTATAACTTTATTTTTGTTATTTTATTAAGTGTAGTTAATGATTAATGTTGACGCTATGGTTACGTCCTGGAGCAGCAGTTATAGTGCGATGCTTATTATCTAGAGTTTTAAAATAGAACCATCTCTTCTGGTTCTTTTTAAAGCTAACTAAGACTAGCTGCTTTTCCTGTCACATCAAATATGTGAGACTTAGAGTAACGACTGAGAAACGACTTGTTGGTTTAATAACAGATTTTGTATCGAAGAACCATAGTACCAACTACACTGATACAAGACAATAGAGCGCTGTCATGGATTTACTTGAAATAGCAAATCACAGAATGTTTTTTTCGCTAGCGGTTCAGGTAGATGGGAAACTGCGCGAAGGGCTCTAACAGACCAAATGCAAAATACTAACCAACCCAGCCGCCTGTCCGCGTTAGTTCATTCCAGTAAACTCGTAAGCATGGCGCTTGGCGAGACAGTGCCACACAGAAAGAGCGATGCCAAACATGACGAAAGCTGAACCGAATACCACGAGGCTCTCTGCAATTACTCGCTGTAAATGAAGACAAAAGTAGACTTCTTATAAGCCTTCGGGACGTGTATACCGCTTGTAGTCTAGGACGCGGTCGTCTATTGTTAAACAACTTAAGGTTGTCTGCCTGGAGCAATCAGGGATCTAATAAAACAAAAATATACTCGTACATATATAACTTTTGTTTGCTCCCTATATATATATATATATATATATATATAGGGTGTATGTGAATACTTGAGGAGCGGTATATGGAATTGTAGAGTTTGTTAAAGCAAATCTTTTTTCTAATGGAACATAGTCTTTAAATGTCTTGTTTCGGAGTGAGAGCGAAATTGACCGTGCCACTAGTGCCTTTGCCCGATATAGGAGCACAAAATGTGTAATTGCGAGACAACCTTGTCCTATACAGAAACTAAGCACACCGTCGTGTTTCTGAAAAAAATCTGCTTTCTCCGAAGAATATATAACGCCAGCCAGAAGATGCGAAATAATTGTTAACAACAGAATTCCCCAAAAGGAAGTTATTTTATTAGCTTTCACACCAAATACTTCAAAATTATATTCTACTACCACTCACAGCGCTACGACACATTCAGGCAAATGCGCATGCGTTCTTCATGGTGATCATTTTGGTATCAAACTATAATCAAATATGGCAATGCGAGCCGAGGTTGCAAAGTAATTAAAATTTTTCGGAGGGCATGTAGAGATTGAGTGCATGCATAACTATTCAGAAAAATCACTCGTCATAGCTCTAAAGAAACACACCACTATTTATCAGTTTACAGTAAATGCTCGAAGGTGTCCCCGCCAACCGCTATATACATGCTGTAGCGCTTGCAGAGATTTCGTTGGACGTCTTGAAATATTACAAACGGCATCAGCAGCGAGGTTTATCCTGGCGACCAGCTCTTCACGTGACTCGACCGGAGTCTTGTAAACTAGATTCTTTAGGTGGACCCCAAAGAAAAAAGATCGAGACATGTTAAATCAGTCGATTGCGGTGGCCAAGTAATCGGCCCGCTCCGGCCAAACCACCGATTCTCGAAGGTCTCGTTGAGGTAATCGCGCACCGCAGCGGTGGAACATTTGAGTATCTAAAGTGAAGAAATAGACTGAGAGAGAGGACGGGTCCAGTGCCACCTTCTTTGAGATTTTGCTACGTGGAAGACGTATCCCTGTGTATTGTCCTCTCTGTTCAAATCGCTATTGTCACTGTATCGGGATGGCCCGGTACACAGAGGCCGAGAATGTTGACATCTCTCACGTTTATGTTGAAGCACGGTGTAACGCATAAGAAGCGCGACGGCTATACCAGATGCGTTTTCCAAACAGACGCTTACTACAATAAATACTTACCAAGAATCGTATTATGGCTGTCACTACGACGCTGGAAGACCGAGAACGTAGTAAGAACACCAGCTATGGACAAGGGCATCCTTCATGCAGTAGTCGATCATCCCGGCAAGTAGAAGTAGAAGTCAATGCGAAGTTTCCTGCCCATGTGTTTTTCACGGATGAAGCTTGCTTTAAACCTGACGGTGTGTTTAGCAGGCACAACACCCCTTGTTGGGCAAGCAAAAACCCGCATGTGATTCACCAGCGTGGACGCCAAAGTTGTTTCTCCGTGCATGTGTGAACTGGCATGGTGAACAACTACCTCATAAGCCCATACATACTTCCTAACAGGTTAGATGGAGAGTCACGTGAGAAGCTGGTCGCCAGAGTAAACCTCGCTGCTCATGCCGTTCGAGCAACGCCTGGAATATTTCAAGACGTCTAACGAAATCTCTGCAAGCACTACCGAATATGTATAGCGGTTCGCAGAGACACCTTCGAGCAGTTCCCGTGCAGTAATAATTGTGGTGTGTTTTTCGCTAGAGCTATGACGAGTGACTCATCTGAGTAGGTAATTTATGCATGCACTTCAATCTCGACATGCCCTCCGAAAAATCTTAATTCCTCCACAACCACAGCTCGCATTGTCATATTTGGTATGAAAATAATCGCCATGTGCATTTACCTAAATGTGTTAGTTTTGAGCTCTGTAAAGAGTCGTAGGGTTATGATTTTAAGATATTGGGCGTGAAAGCTATTAAAATAATTTTATATATGTATGTATATATTATATATGCATACATATACGCTAAGAAATGCCTGAGAACTGTTATAATCCCTGATTTAAAACTCTCGGAACAAAGTAGAAAGGTGGCATTTAAAAGCGACGACAAGGTGTAATTGGATTTTCAAATCCTTTGTTCTAAGAGTGGCAGTGAGTGCAATGCAATCTCCTCTCTAACAAATCTGACACTGGGCGATTTTTAATATCAATATCATTACGAGGCTGTAGTGATATCGATCGTACCATTGTATATGTTACCCAATCTGGTGTGTAAATAATGCATGTAATGCGCGGAGTAACTATGACTCTCTTACCGGCCTTGGTCCGCTGGTGCGTGACACGCGCTGCGGGGACCTTCACTGGCCTCTATGTAAGTTAGTCAGACGGTACAAACTCCCAATAGTAAACACTCCCGTGTTTTAACAACTAACCGGGGGGCAAGGCATACGATAGAGATTGGTTGGCAACGAATTCATATTGTCATCCTGTCGTGGCCCATTCGAGGGCTGTTAAGGCTATTGCCAATACGGGGGGACCGTTCTGCACGAGGACCCCCGGGCTGGACGGTTAATGCCCCGGGTGACACACGGTAGTACCGTCAGGGACGCCTGCTGCCTTGGCTTAATAGGCAAAGTGAGTGAGAAGTGGCCACATGAAAGCAGACCACCGGTCGAGAGGACCTTCTGGCCCCGTAATCACGGGGAACCCCTGCGCTGGAGTGGGTCAAACTCCCCTTCGGGGGGGCGCGTAATATTCTGGTGTGTAACGCGGAATCGCGAGGTGAACGCGTTTAATCGGTACGGTGGAGTAGTGTGGTACCCCCATTCCGAACCTCGATAGGGGGGAGGGTGGGGGAGCTGCTGGCCTGTCTATTCGGGCTGGCGGGCACTCCCGTCATAGGCTCGCGCGTATTAAATCGCGGGCGGCGGGAGTGTAAGTATTTCTCTCTTTTAGTAGTGTCATAGATTTTTAATCCGCTTCGGCATTTACCTTGTCTAAATTGAAAACCATGCAAACCAATTTAAGAGTGGCCGGTCTGGGTCTCGAACTCAGTCCTCCCAAATGCAAGGCAAAGGCTTTGCCACAAAGCCATTTTGCTCGGTGTATGTATATAATTTTGTGCTTAGAGCATAGTTGCGTCTCTCTTCAAAGAACTGACGCAGTAACCGTGAGCAATGTTGAGGATAGGTCAAAGGAGTCATTGATCAATAAATATCATTACCTTAAGATGAAAGCCTACAACGTTAAAGGGTTGCGCAGCAGCACTTACACGTTCAATTGACCAACAAGCTTACTAGCAAGCGCTGCAACACCTAAACAAAAAATGAGAAGCACGAATAGCTCCACAAAAATACGGTTAATGCGTCAGTATACATATTTATAGTCACGCGCAAAAGCAACGTATCAAAATCGCTATCGATTCTCGTACGTTGACGGTATATTGAATCTAAGTGACACTAAAGGTTTTAATCATGCAGTGTTTCGTCGACGGCGACAACGACAAAGACAGCACCTGTACTTCAACTAACCTGACCTATCTTTGGCTGCGGTGCGTTAACGACGGGCCCTCGTTGCTGCTTTCTATTGGGGGGAGCCGGGACCAATGGCGTCGGATACACAACCGGCTGAAGAATATTGTTATCTGTAGAGGATCTTTGGACGCGCGATTGGATAGCGTCGCGCGGCTGTCCCTGAAGGAAATTCTCCCTGTCGCCCTTTGAGGAGAGTTCGCTGCTAATCGTAATACTTGTGACGCCGTGATACGGATCTAATGAGCTGTCCAGTTCCCTCATCACAGACGCCGTAGACATGTGTCTCCCATCATCGACCATGGCTGACACTGAACGCGATCGTGCTGCGACACTGCGTTCAGCAAGCACACTTAGTGGAATTATGTGCAAATAATGAATAAACATACAGCGAAAGAAGAACAAGAAAACACGCACGCACAAACTAACTCAACTAGACATTTACGAAGCTCTCAACCAGAACGAATGTTTTCTTCCTAGCGTGAACAGGCTCATTGTATGCTCGTTGTACTTCTGCACGTGTGCAGAATTACGCTGCAGTAGGCTTTACAAGCAGGCTCGAAGGTTCAATGCTGCTTCGTTTTTCTGCAGAACTCGTGTGTCAAGAACTCCATCAATGTATAACAGAAGCTTCATAGTAGTTACTAATCGAACTTGACTGTTTGGATGATGTTTGATAGATAGGAACTAATGGTGCGGAATGGCCGAAGCTGACGCGGTGGTCAATAATCCCGCTATCGTTGTGATTATACGCTAATAATCAACTGGAGTCGAAGCGTATCGATCTTAATCTTTTCGTTAAGTGATTTGCTTTATATTGTAACGATGATGTTACGCTAAGGTAACTGGAGGATTAGATTCAGCAGGATGGCGACTACAACGCGAAGAACCTAGGAAGAGTAAACGACAATACACAGCCGCACGTCGCGTGCTTATTACGGGCAAGGAAAGGATGACTTGAGCTCATCCTTTCCCGGGCTATTAGTCGGCCTAGACTCAGGTATGCGCAGAGTTCACTGATGGACATGGTTTAACAGTTAGAATGAGAGAAGCAATGACGCCATCTACCAAAGCAGTTGCATGCTGCTCGCAGTGCAAATTATTGTTTTAGAATTGCAAACGTTTCTTTGGGGCTTTCTAGAGCGTCTGGAGCGAAAATGTGGACAATGTACTCTTGACCGAAACTTTTATGCAAGAAGAACTGCATTTCGATAAGATGCGAGGTGTTTATCTGCTAGCTGTCTGTCTTCAGAATGAAGGGCAAACCCGTAGGTGGACTTTCAATCTACTTTCGAGCAGGGTCACCCCGAATGTAACGTGTGTATTGTCAAGGAGAGTGTTGTATGACACTCACTTCAGGTAGTTTCAACCCCGCATTGCTCCTGTTACTTGCTACCTCACTACGATGATGTTGATGTTGCGGTCAGCGGGACTAATCCTCCAGCTACCAACTCTGGTCGGCGGCGACTTCAACTGTCGTATTTATGGTGGCGCCACCGACAAAAAGAGCGATTTTTGAGCTTCTTTGAGAGCAGAGGCTTGCATTGTGCCAAAGAGCGTGAAACTCACGTACGGTTGCCAAAGCGGAAGAAGCTCTACCGAACTCCTGTTTTACAACCTTAAACATTCGACGGAATTTCAGGGATGCGAGGTTTTTCATATTCCAGCCCAGAAGCTATCTTTTTGTGTATTAAGGCGCGAATCAAGACTGCTGAGATTAACTTCTGACGTTGAACAGAGCAATCACGCTTTGGAGGTCACCGTCGAGGCGGCTGTAATTCAGAAGGAATACAGACAAGGAAGGACGGGCACGGCCCTGGTTTACACCCTGATCCCAGATCGCTGCTGATCGTAGGGTGCTCATTGACCGACAAAAAGCAATTTACAAGAAACTGCTTATGGAGAGTGAATGCCGGTATAATGAGTAGCAAAAAGTTTGTTTAAGAGAACAGAGCGCAAATTCCATGTCTACATTGTCCGCTGGCAGGAGAAAAGCATGCATATCTGCGTGATCTGTTTAACCATATACCTAGCGTAGGACACACCTTGAGGGTGTTTCCAACTGTGGAAAAGGCCCTATCTCCAGATCCATGACGCGGAAGGCTGCATCCATTGTAGTGCGGCGGTTGGAACGTGCTCCGGTAGGTCAATTCGGTTTAAAGTGCGCCATATTGCGTAGACAGTGTCATGCGCAGTTGTGTCAATGTTTTATTTTATTTTGTAGCCTTGTTAAAAATGTTATTTATACATTATACACAACATATTTTTAATACATAATCAGATAAGACCCAGTAAACCACTGCCTGAAAGCAGCGAATAGCACCACAGCCGCATTTCTCCGTTGCACTTCAATTAATATTCTCTGCAGCAGAAAGTCCCCTACCCTCTTCTCATCCTCCTCACTTGCCTCTCGTTTCCCTTTTTTTCAAAAATCTTACTGTTGATTCGTCTATGACCCCATTGTTTTTATGGCAACTGGCTGTACTATAAAAGACGCCTCCAACGCGCGGTACTTCAAACTTTTCCGCTGCTCCGCTAAATTGGCTACAGCGCCAGCTGATTTTTAAGCTCGGCTCCTAAGGCTGAGTCCGCTGCCAGTCCGACTGGCTCCTTTCTGCAGGGTACGTTAGTACAATGCAACGCCCTTTAAATCAATTCATTTAGGGCGGCGTGACGCTAATGTCTTCCGCAGCTCCTAGGACAGCGGAGGCCATGCTTTCCCGTCGGCGACACCAGTGTGTTGCAAAGGGAGCAACTATGAGGCGCACATACAGCCTCCCCTAACCGCAGGACAGCAATGATGCGGAGTGTTGTCTTGTCCAGCATTGTTCCCAACTGCAGCGAGGGAATGGCTTGAAGCCATTTGGCGCTCGTATCGTTGAAAGCTGCTAGTAGACGTGCCTTGCCGAGTGCATCAGCCGTGTTGTCCAGGAGTTTCTTTTAAATGGCTTCGACGGCATCCAGGGCATGTTGGCGTGTGTCGTCGAGCACCACGCGGTGACGAGCGGCAAACTCCTCTTTTTTGGACTCCATGAGCCGTTCTAGAAAAGGCTTGGCGTTCGAAGGAATGTGGGAAGGGTAGCTTGGTCCCGACTTGCCCCATCCAGATTCACATTTAACACCCGCTTTACTACTGTCTCAGGTTTTCGTCAAATTGTTGTTGAATGCCCCTTTGGACCGACGCGTTCATGCAGCGAAGGATTTAAATTAGCCTTGGTGTCGAGAGGCTAGTTTGCATCAAGTATAATGCGGTATGCGCATCTAGGGATTACAACCTGAAACACCAGAGATCCATTAGCTCACACTTCCTGTTCAGGGCGCATTTTGCGGAGGCCGTTGTGAGGGGAGCTCCAAGAAGCTCGATGTTTTCATCAGTGCATAGATTGATGTCAGGAAGCAGGCCCTGCGTCCGGCGCAAGCAATCGTCACGAAAGACGTAGTCGGATGACAAAACGTACAGCTCACACTTTAAAGCATTTAGTTGCAGTCCATAGGTGACACCGAAATCGATTATCTTTCCACATCACCAAGGGCGGAATCAAGAGTACCGCCAATCGAGCCATCGTCTAAGAACTACGACTTAAATTCCGATTCCAAAGCGGAAAGCAGTTGGCAAATCGCCAGGCAGACGAGGGCGGGCCGCAAGGGTCCTCTTGCTGTACCCCACATCTGGATGAGTATGATCTCTTTCCCGAAAAGTGATTGGAAGGGTTTCTGTACATTTGGTAGACTGCGGAGTACATTGCTGGAAAGTTTGATTTGACAGCCTCAAGAATCATATCCATTCGCAGGGAATTTAAAACATTTTTTAAATCGAGTTTTATCACCACCTTATTTGACGCCGAGTTAGTATTTACAAAGACTCCTGCAGCGTGCACAGCAGCCTTGCAGCCTCCTTTAACTCCACAACCCAGTTGAACGGGGGCAATCCTGTCGACAATCGGCGCCATGTATTTGCAAATGACCACCTTGAACGCTAGCCGCAGGGTATTCCCGACTGCTATCGGGCGGAGACCACCGTCCTTTTTAAAGCTATAAGATTCGCTTCATAGAAATTACTAAGTGCGAACCATTCACGACAAGGTTGCAGAAGTCCGTCCGAGCAAAGAGGAGGGGCAGATCTGATCACCCTTTCCAATAAGATATTTTAGATGCCTGAGCTTGAGGCCGTCAGGGCCTCTTTTTGAGATATTGGGGCAATTTTGGATTGCTGGTCGGACTTCACTGGGGGTATCGTTGATTTGATCGGCTAATGGATCGTCTCGAGACGATGGCGGGTATGCCGTTGTTTCTAGCATATTCGGGTATTTACCGCTAAGCATGCAATGCGTATCGGCGTCTTATAGAGCCATCGAATCCGTCGAAATAAGAATGCGCGCTACTGCAGAAACATCCCCCTGAGCTAGCCCTGCCTCCCGAGCCACCCGAGCTCTTTGTCAATCATCGTTTCTGCTAGTCTTCGCCGCCAAGACATGGATAGCATTGATGGCGGCATCGAGTGGGGCACGACTCCTAAATTTACTGAGGTTGTCCCGAATAAGTGAACATAGAGACTTTCGTTTCGCCTTTTGTCGTAGGATAGTGAGGACCGTTGTTGAAAAATGAGCCAGACGATACCACGAGTCCAGATCATTCGCCGAGCAAATCGACTTGATCTGTTGGTCAGTTCGGCAGCAACTATGGTTCTCACACCGTGAAGAACGATCGAGAGCATCCTGAGCGAGTCTTGGCGGACAGCGGATAGTCGTTGAGCAGTGCGAGTGAGGGCAGTTGATGGTGAGATTGGCGCCGGAATTCCTGTTGGCGACGTCGTGGTTGGCGCCACGGTGTTGTTCTGCGTCAGCGGCGTTGTCCACTGTCGAATATCTAGTTGTCTATTCATCATTAGGGTCACGAGAAGACGACCCCGTGTTGACACCTGTTCCATAGCCAGGGTTTGCCGAAGGCGACGATGCCTGGAGTGCATGGAGCGACGGCATCACTGCGGAAGTCGTTGATGGAGCATCCGGCTGAGGTTGTTCCACCATGCTCGACTCAAGTGCTGAGCGGAGAGTCAGTTCCAGCTGACCGCGAAAACCGGCCAACGACACCTCAAAGACGCCGCCAGGCGCTATAGGTGGCGCCGCTTGGATGTGCAAACTGGAGGGAGCAGTCCAAAGTGTTCTTTGAAATTCTGTTCCGATTTGCGTGGCTATGACGTCGATTATAATTGAAAGTATTTTCTTCGTGACACATTTCACTACCTTGTCAATCCCGTTGATTTGGTGTACGTCATTGGTGATGTGCTTCTGCTCTTTGATCACTGCGGCAGCAGGGAGCTGACCCTGACTTTCTCTGCGGGTACCTTTACCCCGTTCTGAACAACAGCAGAGAAATATTGCTTGTGATACGAGGATGACGGCTGAATATCGGCCACGGGTTCGCAGATCTTGACTAGCATGGCCTCAGGCTTTCTCTGTATAACTCGTATAGCTGACTTCTTTAGCTGCTCCGTACGGCGAAGTCGATGCGGGCAATTGCCGTACGTAGCTTCATGGTTTGATTTACATAGGCAACACTTTGTTGCAGTCTTTTCGTCGATGGTTCGTGGTACCACAGCGGCGACGACAAGGTGCCGCCCAGGAGCAGTCCGGCTTGATGTGGACCAATCTATAGCTCCGGTAGCACTGGTGTGGCTTCCTATAGAGCATCACCCCGTGTGATTTTAGGCCAAGACGAACTTCCGTCGGAATTACTTGGTCAGAGGCCATAGCTATGCCAGTTTAGGAGTTCTTCGCTCCGACTCGAATGACCTCTGTGACACCTAGAGACCCCAAGGCGTTAACAATAGTTTTGTCGCTGAATGACGGATGCACACCGCAGATTTTTCCCTTTACTGTCGATCTTCGGCCACTCACTCCAGACTGAACCGGGATACCTTCGACTGAGGTTCAACTCAGCAATGTCGCTCTGTGTTCGGCTTCCTCGGCGACGATAACAAGTTTACCAGCTCGTGTAGAACGAGGTTCTTCAACTTTTCCTTTAAGTCGTCTAGCGACGTAATTGCAAATGACATTAGAATTGGTCTCCGGCTAATTATTGTCGGCGGCAAAAATAATCGCCTCAGGTCGCGGATCATGGTCTGGTGGCGACGTTGTTGTTCTTGTTGTCGTCGATGAACCAGGTTGATTAACCTGCCGTGACGTTTGTGCCGGCGTATCACACCTATCTCAATGTCGCTTCACCATACAACTGTTTACTGGATGTTAAAATTATTGCTCGACAAAAACAGCACTGGGCGAGTTCAGCAAGACCACCAAAAGACAGCTTTTCGCAGAGCTTGAAGAAAGTCGACTGCACCACTCGACTGACCACATTCGACAAATATGTGACAATGTTGTACTGCCCCGAGGATGGAGTGCTTCACCACAGCATCCTAGAGCGTAGGCAAGCCAGACTCATGGCTTACATCGCGAGGAGCGCGTACTATCGCTAGACTTACAAATATAAGACATAAGTAGGCATACATTTAATAATCTTGTTTTCTTCTGTGAGTAGACGTCTACCACGTTCGGCGTCTTGTCTGCATCAGCGAGATCGACTTTCTTGAAACCTCACGGTAGTACAGACTGCAACCTTAATCATTAGTACACCTAGGCGCCTCTCGCCTTAATCATTAGTACACCTCAGCGCTTTTTCAGCACTCAGCCTGTGCATAGGTGCTTCTGTCACATTTTGCTTGAAGGTTTAAATAAACCATCTCTGTACTTTGATATTCAACAGACCGCCACTAGTTGTTAGTGCTTGTTTATTAACCACGAGCATTTCGATATTTGTCCATTCGTTGACATAGAAATCGATATATCGAATCGAGGATAGCCTGACACCCGGAGTTGTCACAGCTAGGGAACTAGCGAGCAAAAGCACCCGTCTGTGCCCATCTTGGCGGATACTGTTTTCCATAAACAGTGCACTAAGAATCCTAAAGTAAGTTAACGCAACGAGGTCGGCTAAATGGTTTATATATATATATATATATATATATATATATATATATATAATAGGGTTCGGATAAAAACAATGCTCTTGAGAAGCACACCAATAAATGCGAAGTACCTTTAAGTCTACTAAAGGAATAAACCGGATTAGCTCCTTAAGTCTACTAAAGGCGGACTAAGCGTTTTTATGCCTTTGAAAGTTCCATACTGCTTGAAGTCATGCTTTATGGATGCGTATTATACACCAATATTTGTACTTCAAAATAATAAAACAACACGTTGTGAACATATTATAGTTTCCTTGAATTAAAATGTTTTTTTTTTTTGAGAACTATAGCACAATGAATTACACTTTTAAAGTACTGCCCAGGATACACTGAAATTACATTATACTAACCCATCTGCTGTCATATCAAATAAATGCAAACACAAAATATGTAATGACGGTGCTTATATTGCAATTTAAAAATCGCAGAAGCGAAAAACAACCAGTATGCACAATGCACAAACAGTACGTGCACAAATACAGTATCTTTTTGCGAGTACTCTGCATGTGTGTCTGATTGTGCATGGATAAGTCCTCCAAGAATTGTATTAAGTGGGCAGTTAATGCAGTCAAAACTATTGGATTATATTAGACTCACCGTAGGGTCTTAAGCGCTTCTGAACGCCTTGATTGGTGCCTTTTGTCCCCCATCTCTCCTCTCAAGCTGACTATTCTAGCGTCTCGAGAAAAAACGTCGCTCGGTTGAAACGGTTTTCATTTTTTTGTTTTAACCTCCGTTCACGGGCGAAAGAAATATTATCAAGATCTTCCATATATGGTGGACCTGGATGACAATGATGGAAAAACGACAAAGATGACTTCGACCGTAAACAATCACCGAATTTGTAGTGACCCACTGGTGGTGTGATGAATAGGCCGTGTTGCATGATGACGGTGACTAATCGACGCATTCGCCTTAGGCTGCACCAATTGTTCATAATCTCAGGTATAGGCTGGCCCTACCGAGAAACAACGGCTAACACATTCACTGGGGCAACGATGGCGACAACAAAACAAACAACAACAACCGCAACACCAACAACAACAACAACAAAACAAAACAACAACACCACAACAATAAAACAACAACAACAACAACAACAACAACAACACCACCAACAACAACAAAACAACAACAATGTTACTGCTACGAACTAGTGCCAGAGCTGATAGTTGGCCAGTGCCAACACGTTTTCTAAGTGATGTATTGCGTCCTACTCGAGCCAGCCACCAGCTCCTCCCACGTGACCTGTCACGTCTACGTGCCATACGGCTGTAATGCTGTGTTGCGTATCTATAATATGTGAGGTATGCTTCTACGTTTTCTCCTCCCCTGAAACGTCGTCGCAGATCCTACTTGTTCAACCTTGCTTCTTTTTTGCGTTATTATTATTATTATTATTATTATTATTATTATTATTATTATTATTATTATTATTATTATTTATTGTCATACAGTTATTACAATTGTGAGGTATGAACGTTTATGCCAGGTTGATCCTGCTCCGGTCGCTTTCTATCAATTCATGGCGCCTATGATGGAAGCCACATTTCCTCTACAAACGGCCAAAGACATCATCTGTCTTAAAAACATGGCCTCGCGTCGATCGCCTGTAACTTCAGCTATGCGTTTTCCGATATCTTTCAGGATTTTCGCTGTACCTGAGCTGATTGGGCCGAGCGTCTCTAATGTAATGGGTACAAAGTGGTAGCTTCTAGATAGCTCGAGATACTTCCTTCGTTTTTCAGAATCCGCGCGCTCGGCTACCCATCCCGACTCAACGGCGCTGTGGTGTAAATACGATAAGGCCGCCGTGCATGAAACCGTTACATCCCATACAAGGCTTTTTCCGTGTGACCACAACGGGATGGTGACCCCGTCAGGCCGCAGCTCACTACTGCCATTAAGGCCATTCGGCTCGGGTGTAGATGGTATCCCTGCCCTTCTAAGAGCTCTTCTAACTATGGCGTTAAGTTCAGCGTGTCTTGTAATTCTGCCGGAACTTTTCAGACAGCTTAACGGGTGTAACCCGTCAGAGTCAACAGGTTGGCCGCATCGCAGACATGAGAAGGGCTGGCAGACGGGAGCGCCTATTCTAAGGGCTGACACCATGCGGAAAGAGTTTGGGTCCAGCATAGTGCCAAGCTGACAGGAGGGCAGCGCTTGAAGCCAGCCCCCGCTGAAGGGATGTTGAGCCGCTAGAAAGACGGCGCGCTCTCTTGCAGATGTTAGGCTATCTGTTATATCTCGTGCGGACTTCTTAGTTTTGCAAGCGTCGAGAAGATTCTGACTCACGTGTTCTCTCAGAGGGCCGGGGTCAAGTTGACTTCTGACTTTGGTATCCGCCACTATTGCTGCCTTTGTAGTTTAATCTTTGCTTCCTCGTCAATGAGTGATTCCGCCAGGAAGCTAAATTGATTCAGGGATGCAGCATAGCACACTGCAGCTAGATCTGTGGCTTTTCTTATTCCAAGGCCCCCGTTTCCGATAGGAAGGCTAGTTCTGTTCCACGTGTTTCCTTCTAAGTCAATGTTTAGTATTTCGCTTAGAATGTCAATATTATGTCATCATTATTATTATTATTATTATTATTATTATTATTATTATTATATTATTATTATTATTATTATTATTATATTATTTTTTTTTATTATTACTTAATATGTCTTAGAGCAATACAGTTGTGAGGTGTGAATGTGTTTCCTCATTATTTTATAGTTTCTTTCTTGATGTCGTCAGCCCATCGCACCTAATATCGACGCGGCGTTTCCTCTGCAAACTGCCAATGAAAGCAGCTGCCTCAGTCGCCTTCGCGTGCATCTCCGGTGTTTGCTTGTATTCGATCACTTAGGTCTTTAATAAATGTCCTTGTTCTTCTGTTGACTGGGCCCACTGTCTCCATTGCAACCGGCACGAAATTGTATCTAGACTCTAACTCTGTGTATTTACGCCACTTTTCTTTCTCTGCGTGTTCGGCCACCCATCCCGCCTCGGTAGCGCTGTGGCACACATAAGACGGTGCGGCTGTGCAGGAGACTTATTATTATTATTATTATTATTATTATTATTATGGTATCCTCCTTGCCCTCAGTCACCTATTTGCGTTTTATCGATCACCTATATGCCAAACGTAACAACTGTCGTTGTGTCCTGTTATCTCTCACCCACGCGGACAGACAGGCAGACACACTTTCACTCTCGAGCTTGCTCCTATGCTTTGCGCGCTTTCAGCAGCGTGTGGTTTCTCTCTTTGCGGCTGTCGTAAAGACTCAAGAAGAGAAATTGTGCCTTAAACACACGTCGCTTGGGCCATTCTTGCCCGCCGCATTTGTTGGCAACAACCGGAAGTGCAGCAGCAATACCGGCAGCATCGACCGTGAATAAAAAACAACAACTACCACTACTAATACTACTACTACTACTACAACTACTAGAATCACGAATACAATCGCATTTGTTGTTTTGGTGACTGTAGTACTTACGACAATAGAAGACTACAACCCAACTAAGCCCCTTTTGTATGCACTACACGCAATAGTAACGTTAAATACGGTAATTTTGTTGTTGTTATTGCTGTCGTTGTTTTGATTGCTGTTATTGATGTTGCCGTTGTTGTTGCTGCTGTCATTCTTGTTGTTGTTGTTGTTGTGATAGCACACAGTCGCCGTGGTCGCCATTGCTGCACCGAGTGTCAGGACAGCACGGACGTCATGCACATGATGATGAGCTGGCTTCGCTAAGAATTACTGAGATGACAACCACCAAGGAGAATAGACGAGAGGAAGAGAAACGAAAAGTGAACATAGAACAAAATCAACCGACATTATATAGACAGATGGAGATACATATAGCAGCTAGAGGCGGAGATAGAGATATAACTAAAGAGAGAGAGTTAGAGAAAAAGAGAGAATCGGAGCGGAGTGAGAGTGCGAAAGAGAGAGCTCTGTTCTTACCTGCTGTTAGTTCTTACCTTAACAGAGCTTGTACTACTGCTTTATAGTTTGAGTAGAAGTAGTAGCAGTAGTAGTAATTGTTCTACTATAGCAATAACAATTGTCGTCGTTGTTGTTGTTGGTGTTGTTGTAGTGGAAAGATACTTTTCGGGCTGAACCTCAGCCAAGATTTAACGTCCACGGGGCTGCTTTGCGCAATGCGTCATAGACGAACCCCCACACATACAAATCAGTGCAACGGTGGGGTTCGAACCCGCGCACCTATGTGTCTTTTCCGGTCGCAAGACGCAGGCGAAATGCACCACGCCACCGGGCTGTGCAGTGGAAAGATCGAACAGATTTATTCGTACGGGCAAGGTAGAGAAGCTATCTATGTCCCACCCAGTAGTTCGGAGGACAGTGGCTCTTCTACCACCGTGACGAACGAGAGATTAATAAAGCAGCATCGGCGGCATCCCTTGCACTTTCTTTCTCGAAAACGCTTACTTTCGTCAATGGCACGGTTGAACTAGAAGGTAAAACAACACCAAGATTATCTCGTATGTAAAACGTATATACGTGCGTATATATATATATATATATATATATATATATATATATATATATATATTTAAGTGCTCTTTTATTTGTTAATTATCAGTGCTCCAAAAGCTGTTTTTACAAACAGTCAATTGCCCAAACATGAAAGTCCTAGCTCGACTCGTCGGGCCGGGTTCCTAAAACACCCACTAAATTCCCTCGTTGAAGGTATATAT
The DNA here is from genome assembly GCA_003439945.1 of Dermanyssus gallinae. Classification (NCBI taxonomy): domain Eukaryota; kingdom Metazoa; phylum Arthropoda; class Arachnida; order Mesostigmata; family Dermanyssidae; genus Dermanyssus; species Dermanyssus gallinae. The sequence continues at coordinate 200,475 of QVRM01001989.1, read as the reverse complement.
TCACAGCTCATATAGCATAAACGTGCAAGTACATGTTTCGTTGTATTCTTATGCACTTGCGATAGTTAAGCATTTCAATATGTATGATCAATAAATCCTGTTTAAAAACAAGAACGCAGGTATTCAGGCTTTATTGTGTTCAACTTGACCTTTTTGGTTATCCCATCTAGCATCTATATCTCGACAACCTTTATTGACTTCAGTAGCAGACGACAGTTGTTGACAACGCTAGACACAAATTGATTATTTAGACCATCCACATATGGACGAACTGGTGCTTACGATTAACTGGCAAAGGACATCACCAGTTAAGTTTCGAGGGTGTGATCGACCGGCGAGAGACAGCGTTTTTCGAACTAGGGTTAATGTTGTAAATTTTGTAAATACATGTAGTTATCTGGGGCTCACTATAACGTCGAACAACAACCGATTCAAAAACCATATAAAAATCAAGTAGGGAGAGCAATTCGACGACAGTAGCAGTTATAAACCTGCAAGTGCTGTCAATGCATACCGCATCCTCCCTCTTCAAGATTAAAGTAGAACCAATAGCAACATTCAGGAGCTAATCTAATTAAGGGAACCAGATCTACAGTAACTAGATATAATTGGATTTATCTTTCTGAAACGAGTTTTGGAAATAGGTAATTTTGCAACAATACACAGTTCATAATATTTTGGGGGGAAGGGACTTAAATGACACATGAACTACAGTCACGATGAGGTTTACGTAAAATGAGGGCATTTTAGTTATATATATATATATATATATATATATATATATATATATATATATATATATATATATATATATATGCCAGAATCAATTGTGGGGCCAACGATGATAAAGGCGAGGTGCTGCTTCAGGTGATGGAAAATATTGGTCTAAAATGTGCCAACGCGCGTGAAGACTATACACATTTAAGTCACAATGGAAGCAGCACCATCGACCTGTTGTTTCACAACCTTGTCAGCCGTGAAATTGAAAGCTTCAATGTTCTCGATGAAGCGGCCCGAAAACACCAACCAGTGTTGGCCGTTGTCGATGTTCCCGGTATTTGGCGAGACCGACATAATCCGCCGCGCTGGTCTGCAATGAGACGGATTAATCTATCTCTTTTGGACAGAGCGGTGGGCGGTCTTGAGGTTAGCCCTGACATCGATACAACCTGTGACCAGCTGGAGAGGACGATGAGAAGTGCAGTGAAGTGGAAAAGGTTATGGCAGAAGAGATCACGCCCGTGGTACTCTCGAGCCTGCTACCTAGCCCACGTTGAAGTGCTTGAACTCCTGCGCCAAGCAAGAGCCAAAGCAACATCATCACTGCAAGCCAGGCAGGACTATTTTGAGCGTAGAAAGGCCTATATAAGACTCTGCTATGATCATAAAAGGGAACACGCGAGGCGGGAGGAACGACGGCTGCTTGAAAGAGCAGAACGAGAGCCCTCAGCTTACATCGTGCGACCTCGTAGGGCGGGGAATCCGCTTAGTGACGGACAGGTAAAGAGCCACCTAACTAATCTTTTATTCAATCGTGACGTTGCGGCCGTATCTCCAATCGTACAGCATCCGCTTACATTGGAGCAGCACAACATGAATCTGCCTTTCGGGGTGGAGGAGGTGTGGAGGAGGTCCTACGGTCACTCCCGAAGAGAAGGAGCTCAGGGCCCGATCAGGTCTGCTATGAGCATTGGATCCAGTCACTCCCTCTTTTGGCAGAAACTCTTTGTGATTTCTTTAATGAAATTATTAAGAGGGGGCGGATGCCTAAAGTCTGGCATGTCGCCAGGCTTTCTCTTCTGTTCAAGGGTAGGCATGGTGATGACCATCAGGATCCAAATTTCTACCGTGGAGTGGCGTCAGAACGCACATTGAAGAAGATTTTCTGTAAGTTGGTGATTCGGCGGATTGAGCACGTGGCTGAAGAGGCACTTCCACCGGAGCAATTCGGTTTTAGGAGAGGCCGAGGCACCCGTGATGCAATCCACGTTCTCCAGTCAGAAATCGAGCGAGCTGTGGCACAACCCAGAGGTCATCTGTATGCAGTCTTTATTGACTGCGTCAAGGCCTTTGACAAAGCCCCTCGCTATCTGCTGGTTGAAGCATTCCAACGAGCAGGAGTGGGTGGCTCTCTCCTGAGTGTAATAGCAAGTTTCTTTGAGGAGGACACCTTGTTGGTAGACGGTGAGCAGGGTGTATTGGAGATTAAGCAAAATGTGGGAACTCCGCAAGGAGACCCGCTGAGCTGCGTCTCGTTTACACTTCTCCTTGCTGACCTCGTCGGTTACGTCCGACAGGAGTACCAAAAAGCCGTGGTGGTGATGTATGCAGATGATATCGTGGTCGCTCATCGCGACCTAGGTGCCATCAAGCGCATTACCTCTATGATAGAGGCGTTCCTTGTCTCGAAGGGACTTGAGATAAACACCAGGAAAACCAAAGCCATGAAATTCAGGCGTGGAGGTCGATTGGCTGCCAGAGACGTTATATGTTGCTGCGGCCAACCATTGGAGTTTGTTAACTCTTTCCAGTATCTTGGCCTTCGGGTTCATTATACGGGAACGACGTTCACAGCGCATATAAACGAAACAGTACGGAAGGCACTTGTCTCTCTTTACGGGGAAGTAGGCAATGTCCGAAGACTGTCCGTTTTCTCAGCAGTGAGGCTCTTCATGCTTAAGATTGTTCCGGGGCTGATGTATGGCCTTGACAGGGTGTGGAACCACCTCACACTGGCGAATTTTAACCAGCTTGAGAGGTGTTTCTCATTATATATGAAGCGAGTGTTTTGCTTGTCTATTCGAGCAAGGAGCCGCTTTGTGTATCTCATGTCAGGTTGTCCACCGGCTACTGAAACCATCCGACTAAGGCTGAAGATGCCGCGTACAGTACCATACGAATGTTTCATTTCTGAATGGGAAGCTAAAGTCGAACAGGCCAGACGGGAGGTCGGTGGTTTGGACGTTTTCAATGTCGTGCACCTTTGGTCTGGTCCTGCATGTGACAGTCGCCACGTATACACCAGGTACATAGTGCATGGTTATCACTACCTGGTATGTTCAAACGCAGCCTTTCACGAGGAGTACGAGTTGTGCACCTGCCGGTTCTGCCTGAAGAGGTGTGCCAAGTACCATGCAGTGGGATGCACAGCGCTGAACAAAACATCGTTACACTACTTCTCTCGCCGAAAGCGTGAAGAAGATAGAGTATTATGAAGAAACATCGTGAACTGTATATTATACTCAATCTGAGTGAAATAAATCTAATTGGAGTGGAAATATATATATATATATATATATATATATATACTGCAAATTTTAAAGACAGTTTCAAACAGTTATTTAGATAAGGCGCGAATTGATTGCTGTGACGTGTTGGGGTTCGGAGTAACGCTTCAATAACATGAAGTGGGACACTATGTGTATACCGAGATTATTGACCCTTCGATAAAAAAAAACGACGCTGGTTAGAGATGATTCACGGCCATATCAAACAGATCGAGTAAATTTATTCACATATCCGATATCATGCTACTCTCGGCGTTCTGCTTAGGAGTACTACATACGCTACTCAGACACATTGTCAGTCCGTCAGTTTGTCCGCTGCATAACCACATTTGTTCATTTAATGGTAAATCTTTGCACATCTGATACGTGATATTAAGTCACATCTTTCACCTATGGTGTTTCGAATTGTAAGTTTCGTATTACCTGTCCGCCCTGTTAATCAGCTCTATCAACAAGCTGTGTAAGTCTACTTCTATACACTGCACTTTGTATATATAAATATACATACATTTATGACTTGTGTTGTCGCATGCAATCTGTCACGTAGCGCATTGCGGGGATAGTAGAGTACAGATCTTGTTTCAATGTGTGTGTGTGTACATTGCTGCGAACATTTTTCGCCTGGAGGGACTAGTTTTCTGGCTATCCCGAGACAGTGGTGACCTAAATGTCGATTAGTATCTTGCAAAACTCTTATCAATTAACGTTTCAAAAGAAATCACATTAAGTATAAATTCAGTAACTTCCAAAAAGGACGTGTTTATATATATATATGTATATATATTACCTCTCCTTCACATGGCATTATAGTAACTTTGAAATAAAAATAAATCATATTAAAAAATAGCCGCCATTGTGATAGCCTTCTCCTCGAATACACGCGGGGCAATAAGAATGCGAAACATCGTATCCCTTCAACTGGTTAGTACTTCGCGTCTTCAATAAAATAATCTAGTTCCCTGAAACAAAACACTGATATATATATATATATATATATATATATATATATAAACTTTGTATATGCATCCCAATTCAATTTGGGAATAAATATTAATTGTGTCGCTCTATATAATACAGTTTAATTATACATATATAACAAAAATGACTTTAGTCGCCTATATGAAGTTACAACTTTCATGTGCGACAATAAAGCTTCCTTCATTGATTGGCACTAGCCCAGCGATTTTGTTACGGCAAGATTTGCATAAGCAATTACAATATACTTAGGTTCATTTTTAGACTTCCTGTTTTAGGCGTAATATATATATATATATATATATATATATATATATATATATATATACAAATATTGTATATATATATATATATAATCTTGCATTAACTTCTACTATTGAAGCTCTATACTACAAGATAATATAGACGTTATTTGGAGAAAAAAAATACGTCAAACGTCAAAACAGATGTTTGTTAGTTTTTCATATCATATATTTGTAAAAAGGGTATTGTATTTTCATAATAATAGATTTGCAAAAAGGGGCACCCTAATGATTCGATTGATTAAAATCGAAAGCATAAGTACATAATAAAATGTGCCTTTTCTTGATTTCAAATTCAACTTGCATATTAGAAAAAAAGAACAAAAACATAAAAACAACGCATTTAAATGGTAGGTGAGTATTCACCGTCTGCATAGCTTTCGTTAAAACACATGGCTATACCGCAGCTGTTTAAAGGAAGAAATAAATTAGAAAGGCTGCATGTATTTGGCACCTACACTACGCACGTCCCAACACCTGAGTAGCTTTTTGGCGGCAAGCTTCTTTTGCACAATCAAGCAGACAACCATCGAAGAATGGCACACATAGTGACACACACATGAGTGACATAGAAGGTCGTTTGAAGACTGCTTAATAAAGTAGCTGCAGATAAGGCTGTTGAAAAACAGGATACACAGTAATAAAAAAGAACCAAACACAGACTCACGCGCCAAGTGACTAGCAAATTACTAGAGCAAGCAAAATATATAACCGTAAGTGGTGGCGTGTACTCGCCAATGGCAATGGAGGGGGGGACACTGTGCGCTACAAGGGTGAAGAGAGGACGCCTCTGCCCGGCAGAGGTTCGCGATCCATCTCCCCGACGAACGCGGAATTCCGGTGCAGAGGCATCAACGAGTCCCGTTTCGTTGGCGCCGGAGTCGACCAAAAGCTGTACTTTCGCCTGTCGTAGTAGTGCAATGCGATGGCGCACGGAATCCACAGCAGCGACATGCTCACGATCACGATCGAAACGAGATAGCGCTGTAGAACGCCGACGATCCACGACGGGCTCACCGTTCGGATGATGTCCACGAGCCGCGAGACGACATCTTGCACCTTCTTCCGGCAGCGGCCCGCCTTACAGAAGCCGTCCTTGCACAGCGTTCCGTCGACAAGCTGGTCGAGCGGCTGCACCGGGACGCACGCGTCCAACGGGCTCGTCTGACAGCAACGGTAGCACGCGTTGCCGTGCTCGCACAGACACGACACGCGGCCGATCGACTCACAGAACGGCAGGCATTGGCCTGACACGCACGTTCCTCGGTCCGAGCACGATGTGTTGTCGGGCAGCGCGCGCTGCGGCGGACACCGCTCGGACTCGCCCGAGCAGAACGAGTCGCCAAGACACTCGTTCGGCAGGCGCGCTTTACACAGCGTGCCCTGGGCCGCCATCTGGCACTCACTGCAGCACGCATGGTTGAGGTCACTACAGATGGCCGTTTCGCGCAACCGGCAGCTGCTCGTGCAGCACGGATGGTTCTGAATCGAGCCCACATCGCACTCTTCGTCGTCGTTGACAACGAAGTTGCCGCACGTGTCCGGTACGTCCTCAACGAAGCACGTCGACTTGTGCTTGAGCATCACCATAACCTGGCGAATTGTGCACGGCGAGAACTGCCGATGGTTGACGTTTCGGCCGGAATTCGCATGAGCGTTCATGATGTACGCTCCGCCATGACGCTCGTCCGGAAGGCACTCGGGCGTGTCGGGGTCGTGTTCTGCGCCCCAGCCGTGGCCCAGTTCATGCGCCACCGAGATGTCCGACAGCCGCGTCAGGAGGCGGGTGCCCATGATCAGCGAGGTTGTTAGTCCGACGTTCTGCACCATGAACTTACGCGTCGAGCCGTCGTCGAGCGGCGTCTTGCCCGCGCAAATACCTCGTTCCGCCGTCACGTGGCCAAGGAACGCCTTGCCGAGCGCTCCGTCGTCGAGATCGCGAGCTGTGAATAGATGCGCCAAGCACACCCACTGATTCTCCTCGGCCTCCTCCGTAGCAAACGAGTAGAGCATATCGTCGGCGCTAATGTCACCCGCCGCATTATAGTGGGTTCGGCCGTCGACCACTGCCGTTGGCTCCGTGTGAACCTTGACGCCGTGTATCACAAAGCCGGTATTGAAGAAACCATCGCTATCTTTGTTCGCGAACGCCGTCCCATTGAAGATCACGTTCACTCGCTGAATCTGCGTAACCATTTTGTCAATCGTCTTACCGGCATTGCCCTCACCAACGATGCTGAAGTACGTGTGGTCGGCGACCAGTCGAATGGGACAGCGTTTCTTATCGGGTGATAGGTCTGTGCCGTAATGGTAGTGATTTTCGTCGTCTACGGAGTAAAGGCTCCGTCGTCGACCTCTCGCTTCCGCCGTACAGCCGGACCGGCCGGCACCACTGATATGATTGATTTCCGAATCCTTGTATACGGTCAGATGCGACAGACCCTTCTGGTGTCTCTCTCCAGCGTGTCCGTCTGTTGGCGTCGGGCGTAGCTCACTGAACGACGCATCCTCGATCGTGTACACCTCGTCTCGCAGATATATGCTACCAGTAAGGGTTTCGCCGCTGTAGTAGAGGGCGGCGTGCGACTGAGGCTCGCCCACGACCTCGCCCTCAAGGTAGCGCCTGCGTACGCGGTCGAAGTCCTTAGCGTACGGCTCGCGTACGGTGCCGTTGTTGTACCGCTCGTAGAGACGCACATTTCGGCCGAACAGTCCTTGAGTCGGTCGAGCCCTGACCGTAAACTGTCTGCCATGTGACTGAAACTCGATGAACACCACATTCTGGTCGTCACGCGTCTCGCTGTTCACCAGAGTACGATCGCGTGACACGCCCGTGTCGACACTTCGTACTTTGACGCTGTTGAACAGAAGCACGTCGTGAGATGCGAGCTGCTCGTGCAGGGAGCTACGAGCAATATTCGCCGCAGCCGAATCCCCCGCCGCCGCCGTCACTGCCGAAAGCAATGTCGACAACAATAACAACATTGACGGCATCAGCAGCAAAGGTATATGGATGGTCACATCCATAACGTTTCCACTAGCTTTACTACTAGTTGCGGGTACTCCGTTAACTACGAGTACTACAAAAATAGAACTACTGTGATGATCACTAATCACTACTGTTACCCTACCGCCGCCACCACCACCACCATCACCATCGGCGATACAACGACCGCTCACTGCCGGCACAACAAATCGCTTCGCCCCGTCGATTCGAAAAGCTATTTCTGTATAGCGCGCACTTTTCCATAGCGGCGGCGCCGCCCGAGCCGGCGGCAGCAACAACAACAACAGCAATCACAGTGCAGCAACAACAACAGCAATCACAGTGCAGCAAGCCGCTAAGCAGTCGCCAATGGCCGCGAGTGACAACGACAAAGTACGCTTTGCGTCTAACGCCCACGTTATTGACAACGGACTCCTACTTCCCTGCCGCACCTCACTCACCACCGCACAGTCTGTCTGCGACTGCCTGGCTGTCTGTCTGTGTGTGTGTGTGTTTGCGCGCGCGCGTTGACAAAACTGATAGACTAGAAAAAGATAGAGCTCCATAGACAGACACACGGCCTCCATGAATGAGCCTAGGTGGAGCTGGCGTCAGTGACGAGTGCCGCGCGATGGCGGGCCGGCGGCGGTGCACCGCCCGACAGGGAATGCAGGGCTGGCTGCCACTGCAACAACAACAACAACGTTAGCGTTGGCGACCGCTGGCAAGCCTGCGTCCAGGACGCAGGCCGTCGCGTCGGCAGTCATGTCACAGCCTTGTGTTACGTCCACCATCCCGTGTGCTACGAACAGCAGCAGCAGCGGCGCGAAGTCTTTTGTTTTTAATGCTGAAACCTCTCAGCATTAATATGGGGGATCACGGGAATCGTGATGTATTGGGTCTACAAAAAAGTTTTTTCGTTTTTTTTTATGATTCTCTACGGACAAAACCGAAAAAACTTGTTTGTAGCCCTAGACATGCGTCACCACAGCCAGTGACTAGTGTGCGACTCACAAACCCACTCACATCCGCCTCCCCTCCACCTCCAGGGAACGGTAACTGCTAGGCATCGCTTCGTATAGCGCAAAGTTTGCAAACGGTGAGCTAACCATCAGCAATCAATGATGGTGCCCGAAAACCGTGTAAATGTGGACCGCATGGAGCTCAAGGCCGTTGACGACTCTTTGTTTCATGTGCACTCGACACTATTCGCATGGTTCTGAGGAGGGGGGAGGCGGAGGGTCGGAGGGAAGGGAGTCTGTTTTTGTTGTACATTAGAACTAAATGGCCTAAGCATGGTGGCGGGGCTTGGCTGCAGCAACAACGCAGCAATGCCGACAAAAGCCTCAAACACAATGAGAAAAGCAATAGAAGAAACATCATAAGAAAAATCTTGAAGAAACTTGTTTTCGTCCATATATATATATATATATATATATACACCTAGATTCTTATGTACATCATGATTTATTTAATTCAACTGAGTACATAGAGGCAAACTATTTGTTACCTTCTGCATCGCCTTGTTTACCGTTCCTGCGAGAGAGATATTGGACTAGGCGCTTTGTAAGTACCGGAGTGTCAAATAATAAATATATATATATACATCTCGTATAGCACAGATAAATAATTATCCCCGAAATAAGCGTGTATATACGCGTGCGCAGGTTCCACTATATGATTCACTCACTACTCAAGGGCTTATGAGGAGCGCTACCAGTCGAGTTTCTTCTCGAAGCAGACCCTTATTGTGCCCGTTAGTGCAACTGCATTGCCGCGCCGAATCGCCAGCGAGAGCCATTTAAGCATCTAGCCTAGAGAGCTCTTTTCTCCCCTTACTACATACCTATGTATCTATACGGTGCCGCCAGCGCCAGTTAATTCACCTGCAAAGTGGAGTGGGCGAATGATGATTGCACTGCCTCCGAAACCACCTTTACCAAACACGCTGTGGAATGGGAGTGCCCATGACAAATGACAAAGGCATTTCAAGCTATATTTACGCATGATTGCATCACACTACAAGAATATATTTATTATATATCTAAACATTGATTCTATAACTGTAGCGGTTAAGCCTATCTATCAATATATACACACATCTCTATATATACTTATACACACATTAATATAAATGACACATTTGGAAGCGTCAATCAAGTGGCAAGAACACTCCACACAATGAGATAGGAGGAGCAATTCGATCGAATAACACGCTACTACCAATATAATCTAGAAAGCAGCGACCCTGCGATCTGCAGATTTTACGTCACACTGAGATACGCGGGAAACTGATAAACTAAATTAATAATAAAAAATGTACTTTCTTTTTTACTAAACATTTTAAAAATTGTAGTTTAATATTCGAATAATGCTCAAGGGATAATACAAACGTAATGAAATTGCCTAAAACCAAGCAAGATGGCTTAGTGGCAAAGCCTTTGTCTTGCATTCGGGAGTATTGGGTTCGAGACCCAGACCGGCCACTCTTAAATTGGTTTGCATAGTTTCCAATTTGGACAAGGTAAATGCCGGAGTGGATTAAAAATTAGCCATGACTTGAAAAAACGTACACGGGCAATAGCCTTACGGAAAAATATGTTTTGAAAAAATACTGCGCTCACTAGAGCGTGCGAACATTACGCAAAGCTAGAAACAATAACTGCGACAATGAAAACGACAGTTAGTTGTTTTATGTTCTATTTAGGCTCTGTGTAAATGCGGGTCCCACGTTTGTGCACAATAATCACTGGCCATATGGGAACAGCTCGCCGACAACACGCCACATTGCCAATTGAGGATTAGTCTCGCGTTGAATAGGCTATGGCAGACAGTCATATCACGATACTTGAAAAGAGATCTAGTAGGTCTAGCTATTAGCATGGGAGTTTCTGCTTACGACAACAGAGAACTGGAATTTTTGCTTAAGAACGACCGTGCCAGTAGTTTCTGTGTCATATATATATGTATGTATATATATATATAAACGAACAAGTGTATTAATTGTTCTCGAATGCATTCGTAACATAGGCAATCAGCAAGAACGATATCCTATATTCTTAGAACTTTCCGATAGCTCGTCCGTTTCTTCTCCTCCTATTGAGGCCAACATTTGGATAGCATTCTCTCGTTGGACGTCTAAAATAAAAAAAAAGCTGGTGCAAGAAATACTGGCTACTCAGGCTATAAAGGAACTGTAACTACTTGCAGGTCGTAGTTGCTTGACAAGTGAATCTGGGGCGTGCAGGGACGACACGTAGCAAGGATACGCTAGGTATGTCGGGCTTGTATTGCCTAGCCGACTGCTCTGCAATGGATGTACGTATTTTTCCCGGAACTTCCTATCTAATCGTATGTTGGGAACTTTCTGGGAGATTTCCTTGATAAAGGTACATGATCCTGGACGCTAAAATTGCGTTTTTTTAGAGGGTAGAGCGCTTACTGTGGGTACACGTGCACGACTGCCTCGCAAATCCTGAGCAACATTCGGCGTTTCTACTTCGAAACTTGTTCAAGGCCTTCCTCGAAAATAGGCACCTCGAGCAATATCAGCTCGTGCAAGCTGCGAAGTTTTACTTATACTTCTAGATTGCTCAGGATAGACGACTTTTCTTTTCGCAGATAAATCTCTCACGTTTGTAGCTATTAAGTGCCAAACTACTTTCGGCTGCAAAACGTTATACTCGGCCGGAATCAGCTAGTACTGTAGTCGGTGTTGTAGCTAGCGTTACATCGTTCAGATGGTTAATCATAATTTCAGACTTTAAAAGTCAGTGAATTGTTTCAACGATATAACGCAAGAAAACAGATCATACAGTCTCTTTACTGAACCTCACGAATATGGGCTTTTACTCCCCCTTTACCGCACATCCGAGTTGTGAAGGAAGTATAGCATCCCTGACTGTGTTCACTTCGGACTAGTATCTTTGTAGCTAGTCTCCGAAGAGCCAGTAAGCCTGCGATCGGTTGTATTCCTTCATCCAGCAATTTAGCTGTTACAAAAGCTCGAACATGTGTTAGTGGCAAAATCTCATCCGTTATAACCATTTCGCTAAACAATACAAGGAATGATGCAGATCAGTACCTTCTCCTTTCATATAGCTTACTGGATCTCGAAGATGACGAAGTCTCAGAGCGTCAAAACCTCCTGCTGATTGGAAAGAGGATATTGCAAGGACCTGTGATGCTGTCACTCTAATAGTTTCCGATGCCAATAGGACCTCGGGCATAACCGCACCCCATTATTAACGGACGTGACTAATACGTCGTTTCGGCAAGATGTCTTATCGCTTCTCTAACGTCGTCCCCTTCAAGCTTATGTCCGCCTGGCTTAGTCGTGGCTCGTAGATGTTTAATATTGTAAGCAATAATATTGTGTAACTGCTTTTGTTTCCTGTGATCAGCTGGGAAAAACCTTAACGTAAAAATCGCAAAAGTGTATAATTTGCCGCGTCTTTTATAACTTGTACTAAACTCTCTGTGAAGGCTTGTCGTCCTAATCGGAGAACAATTCTTATTACACGAATTTTCATCTCGCCTCCTGTAAGAGCAGGGCCACATCTTGCAGGCACTCTCATGGATACCCCGGCCGCTGACCGGGGGCACGGAATTCAATATCTCGACCTTGTCATGAGGACGAGGACCTGGCAGGAGGTGGTCCGGAGAACCAGACTAGCGTGGGAGTCAATCCCATCCCCTAGCTCAGTACCCGAGCGCCCAGGAGAGGGTTGAGCACGGGGATCCCCTGTCTTGGTTTCGAAGTGCTATTTTGCAATCCCGAGCCGGGGGGAGATTTGGCGGTTATTACACAAGGGCAAAATACGAGATGTGTGCGGGATCGTAGTCACTGTTGCATACGCATCTGTTTAAAGACGTCTCTATGCCGAGGGATTTGTCACGAAGTTGGATGTATGAGTGCATGAGAACCGCCCCTTTATCCGCACCATGGTGGCAGTGGATGAGAAGTGAATACTCTATAAGAACGTAGTCCGCAAAAGGGCGCGGCTTAAAAAGGGAGCGAGCTTTAAGCAACTGCCTAGCCCGGACCCCATACAAGAAAAGTGATGTTGGTGTGCCTGTTACAATCAAACGAAACGATCAATCGATAAAATACTGTCAATATTGTCATATGTTTCAGTCTCTTCAAAATCCCTTAATGGCAAAGAATCCAATTCTTTGGGTGCTTTTAAGACGTATATATGTAGACCATTACTTCGGACGCCAACTTTAGGAAGGATAGTATCGTGAGATTACCTGAACGTTGGGCTAAGGAAGTTGAACAAAATGGGCAATACAACATTCAATAAAAGGATTCCGTTGTAACGACATGCGTCTTCAAAAACAAGCTTATATGTCAGCCTCGCACACATATATATATATATATATATATATATATATATAACAGTGCCTAATAATTAATCAGTTTAAATGCAACACTAAACTGTGTAGTTTATTAATATAGATTACAAAGCTACACGAGGGCGTACTCTTGACGTCGACCTTCCTTAAGCTACAGTTAGCTTAGCTTTAGAGTAGCTGCTGATTTACCAGTCGTTTGGAGATCAGTGAGGTTATATATTATTAGTATCCAGCTACGGACGCTGTTCAAAGTACTTACGGGATTTATGCCGCTAGCATTAAAGCCGCTGGGTGACTCGGGCCCACTCACCGCACAACTTCTTTACAAAGTATCGGAACGAAAATGACCGAAAACAAACGAGCAAGGATCTCTACTAAGTTAAGGCTTATGGGCATCTTAGCATATATTCCTTGGACAAACCTCAACATAAAGGTAGCGTTATACGTATGTCGTTCTACTAAATTTAGACTTAGTACACCTCTGCAAGCAGATTCAACAGATGTACAACTTGTACACCTCGTGAATTCACGGCGTTTAAACATTCCATATAGTGATAACCATGCACTATGTACCTCGTCTATATGTGGCAAATACATGTCCACATGGTCACATGCAGGACAAAATCAAAGGTATAAAGCATTTAATACGTCCCGACACTCAATCTTCCGTCTGCCCTGTTCAGCTTTAGCTTCCCAGTCAGAAATAAAACAAATCATCCAGCTTCAGGAGGACAAACTGGCCGACATACATCCTGATACCTTCATAACACCTGCAATGACTGACGACGCGTGGAAAAGGCCCGACCGACCGAATCGCCATGTGATAGTGCGTTTTTCGGTACACGGCTACCACCACCACCTATGCAGTGCAGAAGGCTTCCACGACCCCGATGTTGACTGCAGATGTAAATATTGTCATACCGAATGCTCTAGATATCACGGTCTTGTTTGTAGTAACATTGGGTCTCTAAATCAGTTGGCCCATTTAATGTCATCATAACTTTGTATATTGTATATGTTTATATTCTTTATTTTATACAACGGGAGTTCCACACTTCGAAACTATCTTAGACACAAAGAGTCTCGCTGCTGATAAACTAAACAGCCTTTGAATTATTTCTACTTTCCGCAAAGGGAGACAGGATCCGTCCGTACTGTTTCGTTTATATGCGACATAAGCACCAAATGCCAATATAAGGAAAACAGTTGACAAACTATAGCGGTGGGCCCGTGCAACGTATAGCATCACTGGCAGCCAATCGACCTCCACGCCTGAAATACATGGCGTCTTCCTGGTCTTTACTTTAAGACCCTCTTAAAACAAGGAACGCCTCTGCCGTATAGATAATGCACTTAGTGGCACCAAGGTCACGATATCATACATCAATATTACGGCTTTTTGGTGCTTTTATAGCACGTAACTAACAAACTCAGATCAACGACGGTTAAGTCGAGGAAATTACGTAATCGACCGTCGCTGGCTATCTTTTGAGGGCTGGGATATTCTTCTAAAGGGCCCGGGTCTAGCATGGTTCTAAGTGTCCCGTGCTTTACTGGTGTCATATCTTATTTGTAGTCGAACTGCCTCCTCTACTAACAAGGCGTCCACCGGACCAAATTGGACCAGTGAAGCAGCGTTATTATTATTATTATTATTCTATCAGACACCCAGTATAGTCCTCGGGAAGGTTGCACTCTCTTGTATCCCTGGCGCTCTAGATAGATCTCCAAGGAACAGGTCGGGAGACCGCGAAGACCCCAAAACGAAAAAATCAGGTTTTCTGATCATATTGATGTTAAAAACGTCTTCAACAAGATGAATTAGAAAATACTCTTGAAAGCTTTGAGGAGGAAAAAATAACTACGTGCCTCTGTCGAACCTGTTGGCGTACGCGGACGACCTGGCCTTTGACACTCACGGCGTGGACCAAAACGGCGCTACAGGACACGGACAACGAAGCTTTATAAATGGTGGCGGAGTGAATCACTGCAATCATCTGGCTCTCGTACTTGTTAAGATCGAGGCACCATAAATAAAATGTTTGTACTTAATAATTGAAAGATACGGAATTTTTTTTTAATTATAGACAACCCTATAGAAATTAGAAAATAAAGGCAGCACCAAAAGGTGCGGGGCTAACCGCACTGACGTATGTAAAACATGTGCGGCAAAGGCCCAGCGGCCGCCTTAAACCTGTCACGGATTATGTCAAGAATTCTAGGTTCGGTTATCGAATCATCAACTCTCTGCGTAGAGCGCGTTTGAGCGGACATGGACACTACGGATCCCGAAACATAGGAGACCAACGGACGCTAGCAATCAAGGTTAACCGGGCGTATTGGGCGGTCTCAACCGAAGCTCCCTCGGACCTAGCTTTTTTTGAGAGATGATTCACTGGAAAATGCGGAACGCACACACGGTAACCACTGCAGGATTGTCCTCAACTGCAAGTGTGACCCGGTAGTGTTGGGTTCCAACCATCTTAAAACCAGTCATGTCTCCCTTTCCACCCCCCAGCAGGAAAGTGCTGTTAGCATAACTACAATCTACTGAAAGGGGGCGGTGTAAAAGCCCGGTTTACTGGTCGCGCCGGCTCCCCGTAGCCAGAAAGGGCGTCGACATGCGTATGCGGTTGACCCGCTCTTTCTCAGGTAAAACACGCTGGATGACGGTCGCGATTGTGCACCAATAATCAAGCGAAGTTGTCATCTTTGTGACTAGAGCGGGAAGACTAGGTAAAGTCGACGAAGTGCAGCTGCGTAGGTTCTGCAAAAGTCGGCGCTGGGCCTCCCGGGCGGGGCAGAATAGGACAGTGTATTCTAGTGTGTCGTCCACCGATTGGCTCTGGTCCTAGCTAGAATGCTGCCATGAAACCTACTAGCGGGCGAAATAGGGAAGATATAAATTTGAAGGAAAATCTGAATTGTACTAGGGATAAGAATTCCACTATCTCAGCCTGGCCGAAGACATAGGACGAAGGAATGATCAGACGGAGCTGGACTAAGAATCTGATATCGGACCTGACCTCAGAACGTGGTATGACTGCCGACACGGGAAGTTGACCTACTGGAGGACTCAGATTCTGACCGGTTACGGTCAGTTTGAGAGCTACATTGTTAAGATATAGAAGGCCACCAGTAACGCATGTGTGCAGCGCGACTCTGGCGAGACCGCTAGGCAGGAGAAAGTCGCGCGAGACCCTCGGGATAGTGGCCAAGGCCGATAGAGGTGGAAGTGTGAGGGGAAGTGCAGCCGAAAGATTGTAGACCTGGATATTTTCAGTGCCTCTCATCTCTAATCTGGCCTTGTACGGGACAATATATACCATAAGCACACGTTCACGACTATCATCACCTGGTCTGTTCGAATGCGAACTTCCTCGAGACCTACACAGAGTGCATCAGTCGACTGTGCTACCAAGCGTGTTTGATGTATCACACATCTACCTGTCTGGCCCTTCCAAAGGGATCACTGCACTGCCTTTATCGAATGGCATACCGAAAGCAGCTGACAAAAATATAAGTATCAATGTTCTATGCATACTCATTATAAGTGACATAAATTCGATGATGAAAACTGTAACGCAACGTCGCATATAGCGAATGGTGGCAAACATTTCTCACGGCGACTGAGGAAAACTTAGCCAAGAGCTAGAAATAAGAATTTCACGGAGGCTATACAACAACCGCTCCCAGTCCCAAATCATCTATGACATCGATTATTTTGCTCGATATGCCGCCCAGGCACTTTTAAAGTGTGTGTATCGTTTGGTTCTTATTGATTCAATGGTTTGGTTGAAAGGCACGCGTGAGAATGTATGATTCCACTACATTACAAATATAAGTGAAATCAATTATCGTCCCATTTGTTTTTTGTAATCTTACATTTATTATTTGTTTGCTCTTTGTTAGGATGAGCAGTATATATTACAAAAATGTACATAATGCAATGCATTTTCAACGAGAGCACTGGCCGCCCTGGTTTGGCGATATGTTGTATTTTTCTCTCTCGTTTAATTTTTAAATTAAACTATTCAATTTACAGTTTTCAATTGCGGTAATCCGACTGGAATTCGGCCACCGGTACCTACCTAAAAGCAGGATTTTTATAACATTAATTCAGTTATGCGTACCTGTAAAACGACTTCCTCGGAATGACAGATACTAACAGTACTAATAAATATAGTGAATTACAGCTTTGGTTAATCGTTTCTGATTTCTTATCAGAATGTGGTCGATATCCGTTGTATGCCCTATTTATACAGTCTGCTTCACTAGCTGCTAAAGTATGATTGCCATTTCCTCTGCATTTGAACATAATCCAGCAAATGTAAAACAAACAACTGAATTGGCTCGTACCTGAACGCCTAATTATAGATGTTACCAAAATCTGAATGACACTGCTGTTAACCTATATATATATATATAGCTATGTACATCGCTTTGTATGAAGTAGGTTCACCACACGGCCGTTCGTGACAACTCGCCGCCGGCCAGCAATATTGCTAAACAAGTATGGCATGGTGTGGCGCAGTGTGCAATCACAGACGAGATAGGTGCTCTCACAGCCTCATCTCGTCTGTGATTGGCCGTCTGACTTTGTGGTCATCTTTCACGCAACGCTGTGACTCGTAACTCGCAGGACTACACCGCAGTTGACCTGAATCGGAAACCAGTGACCGAACTACGTAGGGTAGCGCTTGCCGATGGCTGTAGCGAGGCGCGCAACAGGTTCTTGTCGTAGTAGTGAATCATGATTGCGCACGGAATCCATAGAAGCGAAAGCGTGACGATGACCAGAGGCACTGGGTAGCGCTTCACGACGGCCACGATCCAGGACGGCCTGACCTTTCGGATGATGTCGAGCAGGCGCGGCACGACGTCCTGCACCGTCTTGACGCACCGGCCCGCCTCGCAGTAGCCGTGCCGACACATCGTGCCGTCGGCGAGCACGTCAATCGGCTGTACCGGCACGCAGGCGTCGGCCGGCGTCCGCCGACAGCACCGGTAGCAGGCGTGTCGGCCGTCGCACAGACACGACGCGGAGCCGATCGACTCGCAGAACGGCGTGCACTGTCCTGACAAGCACGTGCCCCGATCGGAGCACGACGAGTTGTCGGGCAGCGACCTCTGCCGCGGACAGCGTTCGGTCTCGCCCGAGCAGAACGCGTAGTCGAGACACTCGTGCGGCCGACGCGGCCTGCATAGTGTGCCTTTCGGCGCCACCTGGCACCGCACGCAGCACGCGTCGTTCAGGTCGCTGCAGCGGGCACCGTCGCGCAGCCTACAGGCGCGCGTGCAGCACGGATCGTTGTCTCGGATCGAGCCGACGTCGCACTCTTCGCCGTCGTCGACCATGAAGTTGCCGCACGTGCTCGACTCGCGTCGAACGAAACAGTCGGATTTGTACTTGAGAACGACCCCGATCTGGCGGATGCTGCACGGCGAGAACGCACCATTGTTCGCAAAGAAGCCGGTGTTCGAGTGCGTGCTCATGATGTAGGCGCCTCCTCGGCTGTCGGGCGGCAGGCACTCGGGCGTGTCCGGATCGTGCTGGGCGCCCCAGCCGTGGCCCAGCTCATGTGCCACGGTCATGTCGGACACGCGCATCAGAAGGCGGCCGCCGCGAACTGAAGTCGTGATGCCGACATTCCGCACGATTTGCGTGTCGTTCTCCCGTCCCGAATGGAGAGGTACCTTGCGCGCGCAGATCCCGCGCTCGGCAGTCGCGTGGCCGACAAAAGCTCGACCTAGAACCTTGTCGCTGAAGCTCCGCGCCGTGAAGAGGTGAGCGAGGCAGACCCACTGATTTTCGTCGGCTTCATCAATGGCGAACGACTGCAGCATGTCTTCGACATCGATGTCGCCCGCCATGTTGAAGTGAGGTCTCGCCCCCTTCTCGACGTGCGTGGGCTCTTCGAATATGTGCACATCCTGTATGAGGAAGCCCATGTTACGATCGCTGCTATCGCTCGTGTTTCTAAACGCTGTTTTGCGAAACATGACGTTTACTCGCAGAATCTGGGTAACCATTTGGTCGATCGTCTTGCGAAGGTTTCCCTCGCCGACAACCCTGAAGTAGGTATGGTCGGCCACCAACCTTATGAGACACTGCTTGTTTCCAGGTGGCGCGTCCTGATCAACCACTCTACGCATATCTTCTCGCATCACATAGGTCCGGCGATGGTGGTGATCAACGCTATTGCTCGTACTGACTGTATCCGTAACACCATGCGCACCAGCACGCTTGGGACGGAGCTTGATTTCCGAATCTCTGTAGACGATGTGAGCTGATCCAGCCGGGAAGGGGCTGCCATGCGATGACAATGGGGAAGAGGATGATGAGGATGATTCTCCGAGGTTCTCCCCGGTTGCCGGTGGTACCTTTTCGACTGTGTACACGTCATCCTGCAAGTGAATGCTCCCCGATAGACTTTCACCGTCGTAGTAGAGCGCGACATGAGAACGAGGCTCACCAACAACTTCGCCTTCAAGGTACTGACCGCGTAACGTCCTCAAGTCGGCTGTATGATCTTGGATCGTACTGTGTCTGGCTGTGGCCGACACTCGAGCTGCTCGGCTGAAGAGTCCTCGCACCGGTTGCAGCTTCAAAGCGAAGTGCCTGCCATGTGACGCGAACTCTACGAATAGCCGCTGATCGCTTTGCCAGCTTATATTAGGATCTCTTGCGCTGCTGCTGCTGCTGCTGCTGCTACTGTCGTAGCTAATACAGTCACTGTTGTTAGCGGTGATACTATTATTACTACCACTACTACTACTATTCATCCGAGTCTTACTGTTGCCACAAAAAAGAGGCAAAGAACTTTGTTCGCCCGGCGCGCGTTTTTCGGGTCGCACCTTAAACTCGTGCCATTCGAGCAATTCATGCGACACCAACTGTCGACGAATGTCGAGCGGGTTTGCCACAACGTACTCCGGCTCCAGCGCACCCGCTGCTGTAACCACAACAGCAGCTACAGCAGCAGCAACAACAAACACCATCCACGACACGCAGATGGCCCAGCAGTTCGTCGAGCTCAGCCAATGCATATCTGGGATGCATATCTACGGGGACGACCACAGCTTGGAGCAGCGCATCCACTCAAGTGACTGCGGCGCCGATTGATCGTCGTAGCCGGCCGGACAGTCAACGAGAGTGGAGATGGACCGACACGGACACGGACACGGTATAGTCAGATGTGATGAGATCTGAGATCCAGCCATTGGTGCATTCATTGGTCGTCGTCCATCCAGTTTGTTTGTGTTCGCTGGTGTCAGTGGTGATGTCGCCGGATGAGGCCACCGGACGGGCCGGCGGCGACGGCATCACCAGCACCAGCAGAAACAACGATCGAAGCAGCAGCGACAGCAGTGCCGGCGAAAAACGTATGCCTATGCAGGCAGACTACGTCACGTGCGTGATAGAAAGCAACGTATGATGTACGTGCGTTGATTGATCCTCACGTCGCGTGCTGTACGTCGCGTGCTGTACGGTCGACGTCGTCGGCCGTGGTCATCGTCTTCGCTGTTGTCAACAAATTTGTTGTTCACATCGGGGTAGAAATAG
>QVRM01001989.1:37500-175000 GCA_003439945.1 Dermanyssus gallinae | reverse complement strand
CCAAATATGACGTCGAGTTCCTAAGAGCGGCGCTCCCCGACCCGCAAAAACATCGCAGATTTGGATTCATCACTATATCTATGAGTTGTGTATGGGACTCCGAATCTTCGAGGACGCTCTTGGGGCTCGACGTCGCAAAGAGGAATCTTATGGATCTTACCGTCTTAACGTTGCAAGGAACCTTGAGAATATACCGCTCGCACCGGGTCCATAAGAGCGGGGGCTACCATCAAGCAAGGACACGGACAGCTGATTCTTAACCTCACGTGATACCTTTTACCACCATTTTTATTAAGGCGAGCACTGCCGAGTGTGCAAACGTATTGTAAATGATTAATAAATCGTCACAATATTTTCTATATATATGTATATATATAGAGAGAGAGAGCTTAATGGTTGAACTCGTCGTTGTTCACGTAGCGTCACTATTTAAAGTTTGTTTAAAGGTGTTTAAAGTTTTTTTATGAACCTCATTTGTTAATCGAGTTTTTCTTGTAATGAACTTCGTCCTACTCTCGAGCGCCACAAAAGCCTACAAAAATACTCAATCACGAGGCGGCTACAAAGAATAGGTCGCTTCAGCAACGATGCGTCGGTGTGCGTTAAATTGATTTACCTCAATTAATTAATTAAACACTGCACTCCGCAAGGCATCCATTTTACGCCTGAGACTAGTAAAGCACGCACGTAATGAGACTTGTAGAATTCGTTTAGATTCCTATCCACGTCGTATGATTAGCGGCTTATGTATTTTTTTTTATTTATTGCAGCTGTAGTTAATATTTGTCGAGCATTGAGTTTGCCAAAAAGCGATTACCGCCACAGATAACCTCTATGTGTTGTACTGAGTTAAAGTTTCGGTAATATGCACTTACTCTCTTACGGTCTCTATGCATATATATGCATGTATATGTACATTTTATTAGTACCTTAACTTGCAATTGTGAGGTTCGAGCTTGTTGCACCAGTTTCAGCTGCAGTGTCTTCCCATCCCATAGTAATGACTATGAAAATAATTATAACTATATAAACAATTGTTTCCATGCGAATTTGTGATCACATACTGTCAAAGTGGGGTAACTTCGATTCGATAACGCTTCCCCTACAGGTGCTGATGTGGCTCGTTGTTTATGAAGTGATAGCCTCGGAGGCAAAAACTCGACTTAAGACTCTTGTCTTCACGTTGAATTAACATACTTCTGAGGTTACTACCACGTGTAGGAGGACCGGGACATCCCATCGTCTCTCATTACAGTTGCATCCCAAACAATGGCATATGGCTCAAAGGGGGGCCAGAGTGAGGTCATCCGGTCTTTTCTAATCGGAAAATTCACATGGGAAGCCCGCAAATCTCAGTATCGGGTAAACATGCCATCAACAGAGTAGACAAGATTTGCTGATCGGCCCTCACTCAGGAAACATGAAACCCCGTGATGAGAATTAATGAATTCGTCTACAGGATCGCCATTGCGACATCTATGAAAGGAGCGCACCTAGGTCTACGCTCAGCCTCAGTCTTACGCCAATGCGTATTGTCTCATCGTTAAAAAAGTATGGTATGGCCAGGATTTGGTTTTCTGATTCCTAACAGCTCGAAGCCTAGCTTTGTCAACTACGGAGGAGACTCGATTTATCGGATTTGTTCATTTCTTCTCTTGCAAAAAGTTATATTTTTTTTTCTTAAGAGGGGATAAATTACACACGAGCGGACACTACCTTTAGATGTGGACCGAGTAGTGACGGACTCACCGCAAGAATCTAAAATTCCAGATTTTTGATAGTCTGAAAATCAATGCAAAACAGCCTCTCTTAAGCTTTACTCTAGGCCTCCCAGGTCTTCGGCTAATAGTCCTATGCTAATATATATATATATATATATATATATATATGGAATACAAACTGTTCGTCAGCCTGTGAACTTTCGCGCTATAGACATTTTACCCGCCACTAATCAATAAAGTCTTTACCCTGTCCGCGGCCTGAGTCATCGTAGACACAACTGCGGCCAAGCTAGCTAAGTGTGGATAGATAGAAGATTCGTTATCGGCTAAATTCAAATACACTCAACGTAGTACTGAGTAAGCTTACGCATAACCATTTCTTTTTACTACTAATTTATTTTTACCTATGCCCTTATCGGTTTCCTGTTCATTCTCACTAGGAATATCGACAATTTTTGATCGAGCGGCCAATTTCTTGCCTGTGATAAGTCGCCTCAGTCTATATACACAAAAGACGAGTCTAGAGACATCCATGTTGTCTATTCGACGGAACGAGGAAACCGCGGAATCAATATTCAGCGCAAAATATGCGCTATTCGTCACCATTCACATCCAATCCCAGAATAGAGAAAACTATATAGATGAATAATAAGAGAAATGTATGTGGCTCAATCATATCGTTCTAAATGTTTTTATTTTTTTTATTTAGTACGTGCTAACTAAACGGAATATGTTCGTCAGTGCGAGACTAATCATGGAGAGAGAACTACAATGTACCCTTTCCGACTCGGCTGTGTGGTGAGGGCGAGCGTAAGACCCGTCAACAACTAAGGCTGAGAGGACTCGTTGGGAAACTCGAGTGTGCGGGATGTCCCCCGCCTCAAACGCATCAGGAGATGTAGGGCGCCGCTGGTGTAGTGGTATCATGCAAGATTCCCATTCTTGCGTCCCGGGTTCGATTCCCGGGCGGCGCATCTCTTTTCGCTTTTTTTTTAATTATAAATTAATGTTCTTTTTTAGGATGCATTGCTGAGTGAAAGCAAACGATACGTTATGTCTTAAAATCAACTAGTTAAATGCAATGGAATATGCTGTATGTCAACGTGATGGAATTTGGAGTGACAAACTCCTTATAATTTATATATATATATGCCATCTTTGCGTCGTTATATATATATATACACACATCATTATTATTCAATTGGACGGTTAAAGGGATATGTGATTAACTCACTACACAAAAACCTGTGGAGATATATATATGTATATATGAGCCCCTGATATAAAAGGGTGGCATGTGTATTTAGGTATACATGCCCAGCGAACAATAAATCAATATATATGTATATATATATATATATATATATATATATATATATATATATATATGTATATATGTATATAAATAAATATATATGTATATATATATATATATATATATATATGTATATAAATAAATATATATGTATATATACTATCCTTTAAAAAAGAACCTGACTCTATCTAGTAGTTCCAGTTTCCTTATTCCCATTTTATTCATAGAAGTTGTGTCCCGTGTGTAGCTATTGGTTCCACCTCGAGTCTGAATAGTGCTCCTGTCTTACCCAATGATAACATATTCGGGCTTCTTATCTTACTCTTTCCTGTACATGAGCTCGAGAGCAAACCCCGTCATCGTAATTGTAAATCCCAAATATCTCAACTTTTTTTTTACAAACTCAACATCTTTCCTGTATGTTCAGATTAATAATTAAATGCTATTGTTTAATCGACCACCTCTTCGGAATTTAACGACCAACGTTTTCTCCCAGTCAATAATGAGCGCCAGTATATCCATAAAGCTACATTATCGAACCCTATAAATATATATACGATTAGCTATATTTTTGGCAGGCTTTATACATATTTATGTATTTTCGTCATTCAGTTACACTTGCATTTCCAAAGCCGATTCGACTTAGTTACGGAAGCAAGACGTGTTCCTTGTCCGTAGGCCAATGATAGAGGCAGCGCTCCGCGTTGAATTTCAACCGATATTCTTTGGAGCAGTAACTGCCATGTTTTCTATCACCGCTTGCCACAGCGATTCTGTTTCCACGCTCCGCCAGAAGAGTCCTTGAGATTTTTTTCCATTGGCCCCAATGTATCAGTGGTGATCTATTGAAAGGTGAAGTCTTGCTCCAGTTCGCGACATTTAGACAGCTTGCGGTCTTCTACAAGGCGAGTGGCTGCTCCGACCTCCCGACTGGTATGACGAGCATACGATACAACCAACGTACAAGACACGGTTACGTCGTATACGAAATGGCAGCCTCAACTTCATGAAGCTAGAGTAAGGCCATCCAGTCGCAGTTGGCGGTTTGATGACAGTCTAACCGGCTCTTGGACCTGCAGGGATATGGGCTGACTGCTTTGCCCGATAAATTACATCGCTCAGAGCTGAGTGCCTTGAGAAGCTACCGGTGCTCCTCCTGCAAGCAAGAGCGTGCTCGCCCGGGTGTGACACATCTAGCACAATTATGTGCAAAGCAGACTTATTCCACCAAACGCAGACCGGAGACGTTGCGGAGTGCGGTATTGCAACATCGTCCCCAGCTGCGGCGAGGGAATGACCTAAAGGCATTTGCCACTCATCGGATCGATCGCAGTACGGTCCCTGACATTAGCGTTGCGGGGTCCATGAGAGACCCAAGGTAGACAGAAACAGCTATTTGCAAAGACTTACGATTTTTCATTCCCCTTGAGGACGCCGGCAGCTCAGCCTGTAGCTAAAACGATCATCTGAGTTGAACGTTCAGGATATCCTGAGGAGTACTTCGCAATGTTTCGTCGAGCGGGTGAAGCAGACCCGGTTTGGCATAGTGGGCAGTGGAGAATGTACATCAGGAGTTTATCAGGAGATTATCTCGGAGTTGCCAGGCTCACGCATAGAAGAGGGCTGAGTGAGCGTCCAAAAGCCGTAGTCGGGAACACCAGCGAACAAGGTCCGAACTTTTTTTGGATAAAGATCTCGATGGAGTCATTATGAATTGGCTCTCTTAAATTTTTAAATTTATGATCGGAGATTAAACTAACAGTTGGCAGAAGATTGCGAAATAGAAGTCTTCTTGAAAAGGAAAACCTCACATTTGGCATGATACAACTCAAGGCTTGAGACAGCCTCGACCTCCTTCATCTAGGCAATATCTCTCTAAACCACAAGGGCGTCTCAGGCGAGGGCGCCGTCATCCAGAAACCACGGCCGAAGTTCGGAAGAAAATTCGTGGATAGCGACGCAGAATAGAACAGTGCCACAAGGATCATCTGTTGAACGCCGGAGCATGACTCATAGCTCAACTCCCTCTGCCAAATCTACTTGCTTGGAGACTTGTACATCTGGTGTTAGTCGCGGAGGGTGACAGGACTTTCGCGATTGCTGCCAGAGAAAACCTGTCAGCATTCGCGAAACTAATGTGCCTTGTTGTGACATCATTTTGACACCTAGAAAGCCTTCAGTGCATTGTCGCAGCGACCGCAGAAGAGGTCGCTCTCGTCGTATGATCAGCTTCGGATGGACGCATTTCAATCAAACTGGAGCTAAACCTTCAGCCAAACAGATGGAGGTAATGAGGCTCGACCCCAAGGTAGACACTTACGCCCGCTACAGATACAGCACTTCGGGGGTTGAGTGCAGTCTTTACGGAGATCATTCGTGAAGCCGCAGCTGTCGTAGCGTGGGTATGTATGCATATATATATATATATATATATATATATATATATACAGAGTGCTACGAAAATGTTTGAAGATCTTAATACGAATTCATTCATTCATTTATCTTATATTATCTTAATACGAATTGTAGGGCTCGTTACAGCAAATATTTTTGTTCCAACAGAACATGGACCCTAAGAAGTCTTGTTTCGGAGTGAGAGTTCAATTACTACAATTTGTTACACTGGCGTTTTTGCCCGACATAAGAACTAACAACTAGTTTTCGTATACAAACACTAAGCACATCGTCCTGTTCGTGATAAAATTCTGCTTCTTCCGGAGAACATAGTCGTTTAGAAGAGAATTTGCGACATAGTCGTTTAGAAGAGAATTTGCAAAAATGAAGTTATTTCACTAGCATTCACGCCCAATACCTCAAAATCATAAACCTACGACCATCTACAGCGACAAAAGCGCATTTTATATAAATATTCTTTCTAATGGAACATGCTCTCTCAGAAGTCTTGTTTCGGAGTGAGTGATTTTACTAAACTTCGTGACACGGGTGTTGTTGCCCGACATAGACGCATAGAAAGTGCAATTGCGAAACAATATATTATATATATTAATATACATAAACTAGGCACACCGTTGCGCTCGTCAAAAAACACGGCCTTATCTGGAGAACATATAACATCGACCAAAAGATGCGACATGATCATTTAAAAAAGAATTCACAAAACATTAAGTTCTTTTATAAGCTCTCACGTCCAGTACCTCCAAATATATCCGTACAACCATTCACAGCGCTTAAAACTAACACATCCATGCGAATGCGCATTTCATTGCGATAATTTGCCAAATTTTTGGCAATGCGAGCCGTGATTGCAAAGAATGGAAATTGAGTGTATGCATAAACGACCTACTCTATCAGATATCATCAGTTTGAATTCGGTCTAATGTTCACGGAAAGCTTTCAGGACACAAAGCAGCCTACAGGACATTGAGCGTCGACCTGCGTTATTAACACATGAAAAGCAGTAATAACACAATTTGTCCGGATTGACAAGATGGGGACCATTCTAGTGGATTTCTGATTTCTGATCCAATCATCCAGTGGATTTCTGATTTTTAAGGAATGGGATTTTCAGAGGGAAAATTGGGGTGACCTTATCGAGAGAGGGCAGTGCTCTTACTGGTTGTCCGCAGGGCACTGTACAAGGTAGCCTCTTGTTTATGTCGGAGATGGGTCTCAAGGTATCCGCTCGCATGTTAGCCGCCCTCACTCTAACAAAAATTGAGTATGCGAAAAACCTTGATGTACGATTCTCGGTGTCATTGGCATTTACTGAGCAGATTACACACGTTGTCGCAAAATGTTCACTGTTGGGCAATTTTATACTCCGTGTGTTTGTAGTATGAAGTGCCTCGGTCAATTTAAAACTGTACAAATTAAATATTGGGCCACTATTAATGTATGTATGCCAGGTGTGGAACCCTCCACGACTGTGTGGGTGATCTCGGATTAGTAGAAAGAATGCAGCGTCGCTTTCTAAAAAGGATTGAGAAGCGGTGTCAGATGGAAAAGCACGCCCTCGAGTTTAAATCCATGACCGATCTGTTTAAAGAAGCTGAAATAAGACAGCTGCGCCGCCTGACTAAAAACGATAATCTGTTTGACGTAATGTTTGAGGTACAAGCAACGTCGAGTCGAGCAGGGTTTGTCATTAGGCCTCCTACCCAGACTACCAATGCTAAAGTGTCGCACCTGTACCCATGGAGACTTGTGAATCAATTGAACGAAATTGTGCTAAAGCAAATTTGAAAAATCAAAATAATTTGTGTCCATGCTGTGAATGATATTATACCCCCTTTCATGATAAATAAAAGAGCGTTTCAATCAAGAGCCGGGTCCTTTGCTGCGACAACACTGCTGCTGTTTTAATATTTTAGTATAATACTATTTCAAATGTACTCGACATTGGTGAAATTAATTACTATATATATATATATGCTCACCTTCCGGCACCCTCCTGGACACGAAACAACCCGAATCGGGGCAGGTCTTTGTGGCTGTGACCTTGTCTCCCCCATCAGTGCCAATGTGGCCAATCCGTTGACAAATGCTTGTCTGGGGCGCCACTGTCACCGACTCATTAGCACCTTCAATGGTCGGTTGCGGGGCGATCTCGGCAGGCCACGCTGGTAAATTAGCCGAGACGAAGAAGCTCGCTAAGTACGCCTCAATAGGTTACCCACATGAGTTTCAACCGCAAGCGTTCGAGACCTTGAGCGGCCCAGGCAACTTCACTCGCAAACTTCTCCACAGGGTCGGTGAACAACTGAACCTCGCAATCAGAGACAAGAGATCTGCGACTTTCTTGAGACAGCGCCTCGACCTCGACGTCCAACGCGGGAACGCGGCGCCCGTCTGAGGCACGCTGCTGAAGTGGCTCCAAGTCACTCTATACGAGATAAAATAATATTCCCAGAGCACACGTTCTCGAGAGACAATTGTCGCTCGTGTATATATATATATATATATATATACTTATATATAAGTATATATATAATAAAGAGAGAGAACAAAATATCTACATAAACTTAACTATGGCAACACAATTCATGCAACTTTTGTATAGTGTAAACTCATTTGATTAAAATTATCTATGTTATACATTTTACAGTGATAATTGAAACATTTTTGTTTAAAACTGTGTTATGATGACCCTGCAATATTGTTTAGTTCAAGTTGAACAGTGATGCATACGCTTACTATAATCCTGCCGACTACTGATAAAGAGAACCTTCAAATAACTGCTCTGTTCTGCAGGTTAGATCCAATCGTAACAATTATTTCACTCAATTCAAAGTTTTCGATACCCTTGGTACTCTCAATCTAAGAAAAGAAGACGCGCACATCAATTGATCATCATTCAGATATATTTAAATAGATAACACCTTTATCGGCACACAGTATGTTCTCGTATAAATATTCGGTGTACAGCTGTACTTAGTAAGATATATTCTACTGAGATGCAGAATTCAGGAGTAGATTCCATGCCACTCCACCGCATCAGCTGAGTCTGTGAGTGTGGTATTAAATAAGGCTCTCAAACTGCACGTTCTTCCCTTTTATATTTATCGCTTCACTGGGCCTGTTGTCTGTCAATGCTTGTTAAGACGAACCAAATAGTTTATACAAGGGAACTACATCTGAAACGTTGGCTAACACTCATGCATATATATATATATATATATATATATATAAATAAATAAATAAATATAAATATATATGTATATATACATATATATATATATATATATATATATATATATATATATATATATATATATATATATATATATATATACTGGGTATTACAGGAATATTTGATCAACGATATATGGAGTTGTAGAGCTCGTTAAGGCAAATATTTTTTCCAATGGAACATGGTCTCTAAGAGGCCCTGTTTCGGAATGAAAGTTAAATTACTACAATTTGTGACATTGGTGTTTTTGCTCGACATAGGAACATAGAATGTGCTGTTGCGAGACAACCAGTCCTCCTATACAGAAACTAAACACACCGCCGTGTTCGTGAGAAATTTCTGCTTCTTTCGAAGAACTCATAAGGCCGGTCAGAAGATGCTACATGGTCGCTTAGAAGAGAATTCGCCAAAATGAAGTTATTTTATTAACCTTCTCGCCTAATACCTCAAAATCATTACCTTACGACCACTTACAGCGCTCTAAACTAACATATTCAGGCAAATGCGCATTTCATGACGATCATTTTGAAACCATGTCGTTTTGCATGTGTGTGTTATGTGCACTTAATCTGGACATCCCACCAAATCTTAGTTTCTGGTAATCTGGACATCCCACCAAATCTTAGTTTAGAGCGCTGTAAGTGGTCGTAAGGTAATGATTTTGAGGTATTGGGCGTGAAGGTTAATATAATAACTTCATTTTGGCTAATTCTCTTCTAAGCGACCATGTAGTATCTTCGGACCGGCCTTATGAGTACTTCGAAAGAAGCAGAATTTTCTCGCAATGCGAGACAACCTTCTCGCAGGTTGTCTCGCAACAGCACATTCTATGCTCCTATGTCGGGCAAAAACACCAATGTCACAAATTGTAGTAATTTAACTCTCATTCCGAAACAGGGCCTCTTAAAGACCATGTTCCACTGGAAAAAATATTTGCCTTAACGAGCTCTACAACTCCATATATCGTTGATCAAATATTCCTGTAATACCCTGTATATATATATATATATATATATATATATATATATAATGTATATATATATATATATATATATATATACATATATATATATATACATATATATATATATATATACATATATATATATATATACATATATATATATATATATATATATATATAAATATAAATGTATATATATATACGCCGCGTATGCGCATTAGTAGAACTGAAGAAGTCCGCAGTGCCAGCAGTAAGTGGGACATCGGCAGCAGTAGCATCAGCGCCTGTGGTGACCACGGTCCTATGAGCTATACATACGAACAGCTGCTATGTGTCTCCGTCTGAATCTCGTCGATCCTAACGTGTCGCAATACTACTAATACTGGAATTATATAAATGGCTTTATTATTCGTTCTAGCTTGCCGGGCACCCGCCGGTGTACTGACTTCGTACACTAACCAGTACTGATAAAAACAAACGGCCAATTACATCGACGAAGTACGCCCGTCAGTATTGATGAGGTATACCGAGTTTTGCGCACTGCACGGCATTTAATCAGGTAATAATCAATTGATGCATTGCAATCCCGTTTGTTCATTAGGGGCAGTTCGTTTCTGTCTGGCTGTCTGTATGTGTACCGTTGGTGACAAGAGAGCAAGCAACAAGTCCTTCTCCTATACGTGGCCCTAGCTGAGCGCCTCTGCCATTATTATTGCGTGTCGAGCATGTAGAAGATGAGAGAATCGACCACAGGGCCCAATTGATCCAGCAGTCATCTGGATCTTCTCGAGGCTTTGCCAGGCGAAAACGGGCACATGCATGCATGCCCACGTATACGCTGTGTACAAATATTGCCCGTCTTGCTAGAGCAGGTCTGCATTGCTGACATCACTGCCATGCACACGTGATGGGAGTCATCATTGTGTCGCTAGTTCTGTTCGCTTAAACGCTACAAGTTCAAAATAACTTTTCGCTAGTGGCCTTCGAGATGGGGGGAGCACGTTTGGAGTAAAAACAAGCACGCCGAGACCTAGACGGAATGAGGAAGGAAGAGGAACACATACGCACTGGCCGCATGCGTTCGATATAATCTCAAGTTAAGTTGTAGTTACACTAAAGATATAGCATAGCTCCTTGTATAATTACAGCACGCGAACAACTGCACCGTACTTCACTATATTAGTTCACCGTCATGGTATTAAATCAAATTGAAAAAAAAAAAAAAACTGAAACGAAACGTACTCGACGTTTAGCTGGGGACACACGCACACACACAGACATTTGGCATAGTAATAGTTTATGTAACAGTTGTTGTTCCCCGTTCATTAAGTAATATGCACATTTTCATCCTCTGCAGGACAATATCGCGCTGGAAAATATTGCCCACCATGTGGCACACTGAATATGTATATATATATATATGATCCACAATACATAGTTCATGTTAATTTTGTATGTATGTCACACACTATAAATTCGAGAGGTTCTGTCCAGGTAGGGTCAAGTAGTTGTCCAGCACACTCGTCATATATATAAATATATATATAACTATATTCATCGATTCGATCTGCTAATGATTTACAAGATGTACGCGCCTATAATCCATCGAATAAATCCAACACTCCGTGGAGCTCACTAATAGCATGAGACATGGAAAGTTGCACAGTCTTCTCATACTAGCGCTCTACAGTTTTTAAAGTTACATTGCCCATCTAGGTATGGCTGCACCTTCCGCGAATGTTGAGATCGTTTACATTGCAGCAGAGTGCAGTCAGCTTCGCTGTCGTTTGGTGCACTGCCTCCTCTGTTTCTTCCTTAACATAATAACAGTAGTAGTACGGTAATAATCATCAACGCGCGCCGAACCCGTAGCAATATTCTAGTCATTTAAGCGCTTAACTAATGCCTTTTAAATAGCGTGAATGTCTCGAATAAGTCTCACGATAAGTCACACAAGATACGGGCCGAATGCTTATATATAAATATATATACAAATAGAGTTCGTCTGTGTGCAATTAATGCCACGTGAGTCTAAAAACCCCACTTCTGAAACTAGCCGCTGTCTTTGTTTTGAACAATGCTACTGTTTAGCGCGTCCCGAGATGAAAGTAAGTCCCGGATGCCTGCTAAACGTACGTGGAAGAAATTAAAGTGTCTGCTCCCAAGATGTATGACTCAAATATATGTAACACGCAAATCAGTTACACTTCTCACTCTAGGGAATGTGGCGAAATGCAAAAGACGGTAGCAGTATGGAAAGATCGTTCAGTGTGGAGCTTAGAATCGACTTCGAAGTCTGTACTGTTTTTCTATTGCCTCTGCGAAGGGACTATAAATCTCAAGTGGCAATGTGTACTAGAGCACACCGGTAATAGTTGGTTTTTGAGTACTGCCAATATTGCGTGGTGACCACACAAACTACTTTTCTATCAAAAGCAGCATATTGCCATGAAAGGATTAGCATGTGCTACATCTTGGTGAAACTCCTTACTTCAAACATTAATTACAGAAGAGATTGCGCGGCCAGTCGAACAAAGATCGTGACCAGGAGACACAAGGCGTACACCAAAGACAATTGTGGTCATGGTACGTATGAGTCGAGGCCTCACTGTAATCGATATCCTCCCTGCATCGTGCGTGCAACAAGCATCGCAGAGCAGCCTGCCGAGAACTTTTTCTAGCTAATTCAATGCTCTCTACATAATACACACACGCATGTCTCCCATACATCCCAGCCAAACCGACCCTCTTTAATTGAAATACTATCTAGGGTTTGGCTCTTGGATTCTCTCAATATGGTTGAGATCAATACGAACGAGCAGAATCTCGCCCTTCAATAGCAAGCTACTATATATATATATATATATATATAAAGAGAGAGAGAAATTGGACAAAAACGTATAGCTTAGCAGGAGTTTCCATGTCCCATCCAAATTAACGTCGGCATTATCAACGGTCCGTGCGCCTCGTTCTGCTTATCGTGAGACCGGAGCGATTCCACCGTATCATCTACGTCAAGTAGTTTAGCGTGCACTAAATAAGCTATCGCAACTCTTACGATTAAAAGGTACAGCGTTTTCATTGAGGTACGTTTACAGCGACGTGCAAACACATCGCGTGGCCTTAGCGACACCGACACGTCGGAGAAAATCCGACAAAACCTTACAAAACAGGTGGGCCTCTAGTCACATCCGTTAAAGAGCATCTTCCTGACTTATTAAATACTTGAACTCGTTCTTCGTACTTACAGCATTTGATATCACATTTCGACGTCGATCTGTGTCAGTTTTCATAACCATTCATCGGTCAACCGTCGCTTCTGTTTGCACCTCGTGTTATTTAACAATTGCCCCTGATATGTACAGAGTGGTTGTAAGCAGCACAACATAATGATCAACCAGACCACTCTTTCCACATGTCGCCCTTTCGCGCATGTTAGCTGTGTACAACGCGAGAAGGACTGCTATATCATATCACGTCATATCGGTACCCTAAAGTGCCCGTTTCGTCGGCCCGACCTGTTGGCTATTCACTTATTTCCAAAGTTTCCACTAATCAGAACTGCTACTGTTAGCTAGGATCTTGTTGTGCACCCTGTATTAAATGCACTGCCATGCTTCGTAGCTACCCGTGATATCGCGCTTAGCAATAGGGGAAATTACTAGTTCTGCCTAGATAGCCGATGAACAATCACGTTAGTATGACTAATAAACTTAAATTAGAAATTGCGCTAACTACACCATTCACCTCGTAACCTAAACTGCCACATTGTCGTTGCGGGCGGATGTCACCGATCCGCGAGGGCGTCAGCTAACGAGCTGCTGCAGCCGGTTGATGGTCATCGTATCGACTTGCCGAAGGTCAAAATCGAAACTGTCGTCACTCATCTCAAACTTGCCTGTTTCCTCGATGAGATCAACAACCTGCTGAAGCTTGTCGTCGCTAAGTTTGAGAATTTTCACCTTCAGCAGGTTAAGCTTATCGCGCCGCCGCTCGTCGGGCTCCGGCGATGAAACGTTCTCGGCGTCGAGCTCCATCATCATGGCGGCCAGGGCACCCATTGGCTGTGCTGCTGTTGGGGCGTGTTTGCTAGTCGCCTTCTTCTTATTGCCACTGCTGCTGCTGTTGGTATTGCTGACGCTGTTGCTATTGACCGTGTGAGCAGGTGGGCTGACCGACGCCGATGTCGAACCCGGTCCCTTCTTGCCCAACGCTCGAGGCGGTGGGGGCGGTGGAACCTTGACCTCCTTGCGTTCGGCTGGACTTGCGCTCTTGTCCTTGAGACTGGACTTCTTTTTCTCACTGGGTGGCGGCAACGGCGGCGGGCTCTTTATCTCCGGTGGCGAAGGCGTGAACGACAGGTCCATATCGTCGTTACTCTCGCCTAGCGAGGAGGACGCCAACGATTCTTTGCTGCGCGATTTGCTCCGTTTCGACGTGAGCGACGACTCCGCAGCTGAGGGTGGCTGATCGTGACCGGCCAAGCGCGGCCGTTTGGCTTCTGGCGGCGGGGCGGGATCCTTGTGTGATGACGATGAACCCGTTGATGACGACGACTTTTTCTTTTTCTTCTTACTCGAGTCTTTGTCGTCTCCCGTCTTGTCCTTGTCACGCTCGGCTCGGTCGTTGGGACTAACCTCAAGCGGGCGTTTTCGTTCCTCACGGTTCTTATTGTCGTCCTTTCTCAGCTCGGCCGACGGCTGTAAACATTCAGCGACATTAATTCAACGTGTGGCGAAAAGACCTCATCATTTGACTAACACAAACACAGGGTTGGAGGTAGGTAAACACCCTACGAGTAAATACGGGCTAAACGAGATAGAGTTCTAAGAGAAACAAAACCACTCTACGCACATGAACGACGTAATTATTTGATTCAATCAACTAGAACGAGATTTCAACAGTGTCAACATCGATAGTGAATGCATGGTGTCCAACTAAATCCTCGCTGATAAAGGTGCAAACATAGTGTTTTGACGATTTTTTTATGACTGAACATATTTAATAAACGTTACACAACCTGTCTTCAGGTCCACTGGCTTACCGTTGGCGACGGCTGACTAGAGGGAGCTGGCGGAACCTTCAGACTTTTTCCAGTGCTACTGGTAGTGTCCTTTAACTTCGACGAGCCGACTTCTTTGTCTTTAGGCTCCTTCGTCGGCCGATCCTTATCCTTGATATGGTCCTTGACCTTTTCCCGTTCTTCGCTAGTTTTGTCGTTGCGTTCCTTCTCAACCACTTTGTCCCGATCTCTATCTTTGTTGGCCTTTTCCTCGCGAGGCGGCTCCTTATCTTTATCACGATCCTTGCTTCGACTATCCTTTTCTTTCTTATCACGTCGGTACTCTTTGCTTCGCTTATCCTTTTTTTTGTCCTTCTTCTCAAGTCCCTGGGCGGGGGGAGCCGATTGCGTCTGTAGACAACACCAACATTGCACACATTATATATATATATATATATATACATAACGAAGTGGAAGAGAAGATCGGCGTCTCAGTCACTAAGAGTTACAGGTATGATTACCCGGCATTAACTGAATTGTCATTAGAAAGCACTCAAACAACGAACATCATTACTTCTCGAAAGAAATCCCAACACGTCTAAATATCAAATAAGAAGCGGCTTACCTTAGAATCTTGACTGGGCTTTACAGCCGGTGGAATTGATGTATCCGGTTGGGACTTTGCCGCGCCACTAGCGTTTCCTGTCTGGCTTTGGGCGGGTTGTGCTGGCGACCGCTTCTCAGGCGGTGTTTGCGCACCGCTCGAAGACTTTTTGGCTGGTGACGAGGCTGGTTGCTTGATCGAGCCCCCACCCTTCAGCAGCTTTTGACAGAAGTCGTCGGGCGGATTGTGAAACGTTAGCTTCTCACAACGAATGTTGTTAATTGGCTTGCCGTCGAGTGACAAATAGAGATCGTAGATAAACTCGATTTTCTTCGGCTCCTCTTTCGTCTTAAAGTACACCCATATCGGCATGTTGAAGCCCGCATAGCCGCTCTCCGTTACCTGAAGAAAAATGACGCCGCAAAGTCAAACAGCAAAAATGCAACGTGCAAAGTTAGACTTGAGATCATTTGTTCTAGCTCATAATTCAAGTCTTAACTTAACTCTGTTTTACGGGCGCATGCTAGAGGTGTTCTAAACGACAATAAAATTATTCACTTGACATGATAACTTCCAATCGTAAGCACGTTAATTGCGCATCGTACGGGCTTGTGGCAAATTACCGAAATAAAATAGAGCCCTCCTTTATGGGAGAACCCGTCAGAGTACTTGTTGTCAATACACTAGTGCAGAGGTAAATGCGTGGTACTTGATAAATAATAGCTAAAAAATATATAGCTGATGAATCCAACGTCTCGTAGTTGAGGCGTAATTATAAGTATATATGTAGCTGCTTAAGGTTAGCAGAGTAACGC
Organism: Dermanyssus gallinae; assembly: GCA_003439945.1. Classification (NCBI taxonomy): domain Eukaryota; kingdom Metazoa; phylum Arthropoda; class Arachnida; order Mesostigmata; family Dermanyssidae; genus Dermanyssus; species Dermanyssus gallinae. The sequence continues at coordinate 158,929 of QVRM01001989.1, read as the reverse complement.
GTCAATCATCTGGGGTACCAGCAATAGCACTATTAAAATTCAGAATAGTGCTATTTGCAATGGCAACTGATGCAGTAACGTGCATTAGCAATCATACAGAGATCTCACCTGGAACGGTTGCTCTCGAATTGTCCTTCTCGACTTCGGGAAGCTCTCGTGCAGCTGGAAGATAACTTTCTCGACAAAGTGCTCGATTTTGCAGCCCTCTGGGCCCTTGACGAAGACGGCCCAGTCATGAGTATAGCCTTCATCTGTCGGCTTGTCCTTGAGGACAGCCTTATGACCGAGCTCAATCTTCACTTCAACCGACCGTCCACACATGGTGGCTTCCGATGTCCAGCTTGTGGAGCGCTAGCCGAAACTTCGAGTCAACACAACCAATACCAACTAGGACGTAGCTGCAAGCTGACGTAGTTACGGCGCCAGTAGAACCTGGCGCGAGCACACGGCCCCAGCACGGGGTGCCAGCCAAACTGCCGCTGTCTATACCTCGCCGACTTTATAAGGTTTCCGTCAACGATCTAAAATGGCAAACGATCACAACACATAGAGATACGCACACATTTTATGAACGTTTGCTCTTCTGGTGCAGATCTACGGATGAGATCGCTCTGTTTATCTCTTTCCTGGTCCCTGCGCAATAACAAAGCACACATAAGTTACACGATTACCTTAATACACATTACAAAATGGAATTGTGCTTTATGAGTTCGCATATATACATATAAGGTTATCGGCAAGATCTAGCACGCAGCAATCTCGTAATATATATATATATATATATATATATATCCTAAACTTATGCATGGCGTGAAAATTAAAAATTACCGAGTTTAAAACATAGCTGATCACCCTTTTAATTCTAGACTCTCATCCGTCCCCTACTTGGGCCTGGAATCGTGGGGCATATCTTCAATGCACAGAGGGCGGGACATGTTGAAATATCTAGCGTTGCGCAGCAGTCCCAGTTGTGGGAGTAGCATGGCCGCTGACTTTTAGCGGTATATGGTTTATCACTTATTCAAGAAATTCAAGGTCTATCATCTATTCAAGCAAGTGAGCGATGCTTAAATAGCACCGCTCACAGAAAATCGATCAATATAGAGGAGCTGGGCACTTAAGTACATCCCGAGAGCCTATTCACTTCACTGGTACAGATCATTCTGGATCGTTGGCGTGCGACGGAAAAGGCTATGTCTCAATCTGAAACAACTGCACTTAATCGAAGGCTAGCTTTAACGGGGAAATCACTCATCACTAGGCAGGGCCATGATCTTCAGATACCTCTTAGTGCACCTTGTTTAAATTGGGAAAACCAGTTTAGGAGTGGCCGGTCCAGGTCTTGAGTCCACGACCTCCCAAATGCTAGGCAATGACTATTTGCCACCTGGCTACCACTGCTCGACACACGCGTGTCTTGAGAGCAACAGGTATTGCTGTCAAACCAACGTATTGCGTGTCATCTTATCTACGAATGGCGCTGTATCTGTCAAGCTAGGAGTGTTGCTGTTAGCGCTGCGGTATGTGTCTATAACAGCTAATCTCAACAGTACCTGACAGCCTTCTTCAGAGCGTTGGTTTACGCTGCTATTGGTTTGTTCATTACCACCGTCAACTGAGTGCCTTCATTATTGAGCTGGCACTGCAGCCCATCGTTGTACTTTTATTGTTGATGTTGTTTCGTCTGTGGTATCTGACAGCTTTTGTTCGTGATGGAGCTAACGGTTAATAGATTTTATAGTTAAGCCCTGTTGCCACCCCCTGTTGTCGTTAATCGTGCTGTCATTTTTCCTGCGTCATTTTGGTATCGTAACTAGGTGTGTGCGAGCTCGTATTCGAGAGACATAAAGAGGGAGAGATAATCGCTTGGCTACCGAACAGCCTAAATGGCTACAGTTGGCTCGACTTTGGCTCACCAGGCACGTCGTTATACGTCGAACAAATGCCAAGTGTTGCCGAGCCTAGGAGGGTGAGGAGGAATCCGGGTTTAGTGGGTTTGTGAGGCTGCTGACGTATGTGCAATGGGCATTCCCGAAACATTCCAGAAAAACGGCTCGTCGTGATGGGGGTTAGATTGATTGTCGTGGGTCGGCTCTAGCAGCTCAGCAGCTGTGTCGTCTCAAAACTTTCGAATCGAGGGCTCTGTCTCGAGCAGCTTCTGCGCCGATCTTCATGCAATCAAGCGAGTCCTATCCTTGCTGTCTATTGCCAAACACTCTCGAATATCTGTTATTGCGTTTCTACTCTGTGCACAAAGTGTTGCACCGCTGTTGATGTTATTGCTGTGTTGTTGTTATTGTTGTTGCTACGACTGGAGTGCTGCTCTTCGTTCAAGTGGTCGTCATGCTTTGCGTTCGGTCGCCGTTATTCTAGCTGTATGCGTCACTTGTGGGCCTAGCCGTCAAAGTTGTAATCGTAATAGAAGTAGAAGTAGTAGTAGTAATAATGTTAGTAACAACAATAGTCGATATGTTTCTCCTCCTATGTTGCAACGGCTGCTGCTGTTGCTGCTATTGTTGAAACGCAATTCTCAACAATATGACTGTCCATATTACATTGGCTTAGTCAACTGGTCGTCTCCGTAATCGAAGAAATAGTCGCATGCTGTGAAGACTCAACTCGGCAAGCTCGATCAGCTGACACGGTCAGAATCTCCAACCGGCGCTAACGAAGCGACAAGCCGCTAGATTTGTTTGCCTTCAAAGACACCTAATCCGCAACCTCCCCCCACCCCCAATAACCCCCCCCCCCGCCCGTCCATCATCGAAGCGGAAGATCTCGCTGCCCTCCTATCGAGAGAGCAAACAACGAGGCCGAAGTCAGCGGGAGCCAGCGAGAGCATAGAACGCGAGGAGGGATGGGAAGAAGACAACAAGGAGAAACGGCGAGACACAACAACGACTCATGACTAATAATAGGGTCAAGCGCAGACAGATCAGGCGTCGTCTCCTAATGTCGCAATAACTGTCGCATGGAAAAGCACTGCATGGAAATCAGCCGCCGCTTCGGCTACCGTAACCAAGCGCTGATGCCGCTGCAGTCACGCACAGACAGATCTCGACACCCAGCACACATGTTGTTGTTGTTATGTACTACCGTCACTTCGAACTAAGCGAACACTCACATGCTACATACTGTAGAATACTATAGAAAGTACACAATGAATATTTGCATCCAATAGAAGAAGAAGCAGCACGCGACCAGCTCGTAGCCTAGCAGACGGTCACGTCACGCGAGCTGCGGTGACATGGTGAAAGCGTCCAAGAACGTTTCGTGTCGCTACGTACCATTCGAAGACTGCTGTATGGTCGTGGTCGTTGTTGTCGTCGTCACCCGTCCCGTATCGTGGTCGTCGTCGGCGTCGTTGTCACGATAAACCAGACCAAGAACATCGACGCCAGCTGTTGATGTTGTCGTGCGTCAAGTCAACGGCAGCAGCAGCAGCAGAAGCAGCAGCAGGTGGATGAGAAACCGTAATGTTTGATCCTACGGTTGTTCTGCGCATTGTAGCAGCGACCACCGCGCGCCTCGTTTAGGCTACTGCAATTGCAAGCAATACAAATAACGATGATTAAAAATCATATTATTACCCGTATTAATTATAGTAGTAAAAATATAATAATAATAATAATAATAATAATAACTATGGTAATCATAATCACAATTAGTATTATTACAATGAAAACGAGAGCAGGAGCAACCACAACAACAACAATGAAACATTGCTGTAGTTATTGTTGCCGCCGGTATCGTCGCCGCACCTCGATGAGTATCAGCGACTTCTCAGTTACCTTCAACTCGACCACATCGCGATTCCTCGTCGACACGACAAGAAGCAACACTTGTTTGTGCATGTAGCGCACTGAACAACCACAACAACGACGACACAAACAACGAAAACGACAGTTTGTTGTTCACAAACGAATCAGAACGAGAGTTGGTGATGGCGGTCAAATCATCACGGACGCACGAAAAGAATTGTCAAAGAATGAATGATCTTCGTCCTCATCATAAGGCTCGGTGCTGCGACCGATTGCAGATGCACAATAACAACAATTCAACACAGCAGCGGTAACCACGGCGGCGACTATGACAAACAGGAGCGCACAGAAGTGATAGTCGTAGTAGTAGTAGTAGTTAGTAGTAGTCAGCCGTGATAGTCGAAACAACAATGATAGAAGTTGCAACTAGTTATCAACACGCTGTTAGCCAGGCGGCGTTGGCGGCAGCTGGTACCGTCACTGATGATGTTGTTGTTGTTGTTGCTGTAGATAGATGAATCAATAAATCGCAAAGACACTGATCGCCAACCACCAACCAACCAACCATCCAGCCAGCTAAACGGCCGCACAGACAGATAAACAGATTGACGAGCGAACCAACACGAATGATCGAACGAAGAAATACACGAAATACACGAACAATGACGACGACCACGACAGATCAAGGAAAACAGGGAGCATGAGAGGAAGGCGGCGGCGGCAGCGGGCGAGCGGGGCGGGCGAGAGTAAAACAAGAACAACGTACTACTCCGAGAGTAGGAAAGGCATGCTTTCTTATCATCTACTACCTGAGAGAAGAGCATTCACAGCAGCAGCAACAACAGTAGCAACAGGGCTGTCGGCGGTGGTGGCGGCTGCAATCCTGAAGCAGTAGCATCAGCAGCAGCAGCTGTTCGACTAACAATTGCGAGCAGCCCGCTAGGTTTCTTTCACTCGCTCGCTCGCCTGCGCGAGGAAGGGCGAATAACGGGAGCCCCAGCTGCACTATCAGCAGCAGCAGCAGCAGCAACAACAACAACAACAGCGGCAACAAAGTGTTGTTGACTCGTTTAGTTTCCCTCTCACCATCTCTCTTCGGTGCTCCTACAACAACAACGACGACCGCTGCCGCCGCTGCTGCTGCTGCTGTCGCAAGGGCAACAACAACAACAGCAGCAACAACAATAACGAAAACAACAACAACAGCAAAAATTGCAACCGCAAACTCCGACGTCGCCGGACGCCGGACGACGATGATAGCCGGCTTGAGATGACAAACCGAGTAGTCGCCCCCACCCCCGCACCTCGCCGCCGCTCATGATTCCCTTTCCTTCACTTTTCCCTCCTTCTCAGCCGGTCGTCCTTCGAGCATTCCTCCTTGCGCGCTCCTTGTGCGCTTTCTTTCCCTTCCGTCAAACGACTTCGTGGTTGTTTGACTGCTGGTTGTTGCTGCCTCCTGCTCCTCCTCGTCCTCGTCCTGTTCGTCATGATGTGAAATGAAACGAACAGATACGAGGACGGATCGAAAAGTTCTGATATAAATGTATATTTAAAGAAAAAGGAAATATTTATTTGATTTGTCATGGTGTTGTTTTGTTGCCCTTAAAATAGCTCCCACCCGCACCTAATGCACTTGTACCACCTTAGTTTCCTCTCTCTTGGAAACATTCTTTGAAGGCGTCTTTTGGATTCGAATTGAGTTGCTCCAGCGAGTTTTTCTTTATCACCTCTATAGTCCTCCTCGAAACGTTTTCCCCGTCATTTCTTTCCACCAATGGGAACAGAAAACAGGCCGATTTTTTCAAGTAAGCTGAAACCAGTAACGATGTGTACGCCGGTGCTTTTTCGTGGTGGAAGATGCAAGAGTTGTTTGCTCAGAATTCAGGCCTCTTGTATCGACGTTCTCAACGCGCAATCTTCTTAAAATTTTGCGGTAGTGTTCCTTATTCACAGTATAAGCAGATTGCAAGAATTCGTAAAAGACGATTCCCTTGAAGTGGAAAAAAGTCAAGAGTTCAGCAGCTCGGTCTGAGTCTCTTCCATCATCGAATCTACCCTTAAAAGCACCAGTGGGAGGATTGAGCTTTGGTCTCGACATCGGAACCCTATGCCCATGACTCGTCTCCTGTAATCACTCTCTGAAGCAATCCAGGGTAATCTGCCACCGCCTGAAGATTCATTTCAGTGATTTGCCGGCGTTCATTTGTTGAAAATTCGACATTTTTCGAACAAACTTCGCTGCTAGTCTTCTGACGCATAAAATATCGGTCAAGACTATTAAAACATCTCCAATTCCTCGGCAATCCCCACGGATAAAAAATCGGTGATTGTTAAGTATGAAGGAAGAAGTATATTGCGAACTGTTCAACGAATTCTTCTGTTATTGTCGAAGGCCTGACTGAACGGCAGTCATATTCGGTCTCTTCACCTCCGTGGCGAGATCGACGGTAACACGTATACGCAAAGTTTCGGGATACTGCTGACTCTTCCATAAACAGTTCGTAACATGTCCACCTCATTTTTTAACACAGAACTTGATGCAGATTCGTTGCTCCTCTATTTGTGGCTCCTTAAATGTCAGCTAACCTTGTTTTCTTCACACCAAACTCAAATCATGAACAAAATTTAGCCCGTATGAATGGCGCTTTTGAGCAAAATTAACCGGAATACTTAGTGGTTTCGGTTCAATTTTTTAAATCAAAATGCTATACCATATATATATATATATTATAGTGCCAGGCAGATTGCTAGTCAGAGTATAGGATGCTGCCGTACTGTGTAGTACTGATTATATATATATATATATATATATATATATATATATATATATATATATATATATATATATATATAATGAAACAACTCACACGGAGGCAACGGCGTTTAGTTTATAGACACGCGGCTGGCGAAGCTTTCATAGATGTGTTCAGGGAGAAAGTGAAGTTACAGCGGCGAGAAAATAAGAGCTCTAGCAACATCGTAGACATCTATTTGTTAATTATCTAACAGTCTCGTTCTCGATGCCGTAAAACCGGCAGAGCTGACGGCCTAAAGAGGCCGCCGCGCCCGGTATGGTCAGAGCAGACCAGCACACGCAGAGGACAGAGCAGCGAAAACAAAGCAACAACAACAACAACAACAACCACAGACACAAAATCCACGAGAAGTAGCAGCTGCGACAGCAACAACAACAATTCGGATTGACACTCAACGAGCGGCGTGACATGAAGATGTGATACAAAAAAAATGCCACGCACATCCGAGCCAGATTGAGGGCGTGGAAGTACGCTGTGTTGCTTTTCCTTAAATTTCACGCTGGAATTACCGCTAGCTGTCGGCGGCCAATGTGCGACTGGCATGTGCAACACGTATTCCCGAAACCTCTCACCCGAAACAAAACAGAAAAAAATCAAAACCCAGCGCGTGACAATAGCAAGTGTGGTATGACGATGATGACAGTGTATAACTAAAGTCAGTCTAACTCTAATTTTCATTCTCAGTTATGAAGTTATCCGTCGACTTATCGATATATCTACCTATCTGTCTGTGTGTCTATGTATGTATACACAGGGTGTGACGGAAAGATTTGAAGAGCGATATACAGAATTGTAGAGCTCGTTAAAGCAAATATTTTTTCCAACGGAACATGGGATCTGAGAAGTCTTGCTTCGGAGTGAGAGTGAAATTACTACAATTTGTGACACTCGTGTTTTTGCCTAGGATACGTGTGTCTACATAGGAGCACACAATGTGCTGTTGCGAGACAACCAGGAACTAAGCACACCGTCGTGTTCGTGATATAATGCTGCTCCATCTGAAGAACATACAAGGCCGGTCAGAAGATGCGACATGGTCGCTTAGAAGAGAATTTGCCAAAAAATGAAGTTCTTTATTCGCTTTCACACCAAATACCTCAAAATTATAACCCGACGACCACCCACAGCGTTAAATTAACATATTCAGCAAATGCGCATTTCATGACAATAATTTTGGTATCAAACGTATGGCAATGCGAGTTGTGGTGGTGGAGTGATGACGATTTTTTGGCAAACATGTCGAGATTAAGTGCATGAAAAATGACGCCCTGCGGCTGTCGCGCGACACGTCGGCGGTAGTGAACGTAGCCACACAGTCATTTTACATGCACTTAATCTGGACATGCCCTCCGAAAAATCGTCATTACTCCGCAACCACAGCTCGCATTAACATAGATTTGGTACCAAAATGATCCTCATAAAACGCGTTTGTCTGAATGTGTTAATTTTGAGTGACGCTGAGTGGTCGTAGGGTTATGATTTTGACGTATTTGGACCGGCCTTGTATAGTCTTCAGATGGAGCAGAATTTTATCACGAATACGAGGGTGTGCTTAGTTCCTGTATAGGAAGATGGTTGTCTCGCAACTGCACATTTTGTGCTCCTATGTCGGGCAAAAACACCAGTGTTACAAATTATAGTAATTTCACCCTTACTCTAAAACAAGACATCTTAGAGACCATGTTCCTTTGGAAAAAACATTTGCTTTAACGAGCTGGCGATTCGATCGGCTCTCTACCATTCTGTATATCGCTCTTCAATTCTTTCCGTCACACCCTGTATATATATATATATATATATCGGTGTCGTTACGTCGAGACCCTCTACGTCGCGACGTCGAAATCTAACCTTATATCTGATCTATCGACGTCCAATCGAAAGTCAACCAACAGTAACTAGCTAAGCACAGACGAAGCACAGGCAGGACCGTACAGCCGCAGACCATCGTTATTCCGTCTGGCTCCTGAACTTTTCCAGATCCAGGATTTCTGCCGCCTATAAAAAATAACGGCACGAAGTGTTACTAGTCAAACTAAGTAGAACTAGCAATAGACTGAATGCAGATAAAATGGACTGAGTCTGCTAGACATAGCCCATATATATATATATATATATATATATATATAAATATATATATATATATATATATATATGAGTCAAGCGTCCAAGCAGCCCGACGAAGCTTAGATGGTCAGATAATTGTGGCCGGTCCAACGCTATACGGTGTGCTGTTTATTGTCGCCTTCGTATATATGTAATCTTTGCTTGATCTTCATCCTTTTCTAGCTTGTTCTGTGAGCAGGATTCAGCAGCAACATTCAAGCGACAATACTACTCTGTTCTCTATTTGCGATTATGCTACTACGTTTATTGAGGTTGGCTGGATAGTTAAGGTTACATGCGAATGAAGTGTTTCGACTTCCTGTAGTAGAACTAACCGAAAACTTCGCCACCGATAGTCGGGTCTGCCGTTGTCATGTCTCTGTCACCACGATCCCGTTGTTGTCGACTATCTAGTCGAATGATTAGCGTTCTATCGCCTTGTTCGAAAAGTCGGTGCGATGTTCGTCGTCAAGCCAAATGTTACGTAATGTACAGCTTAAACGAGCGGCTCTGCGGAAGATTGCCTCACCGAGTGCATTGATCTGGCCGTAATTTGCCATGATATTTTTGGTGTGTGTGTGTGTGAGCTGTCGGTTAGGTAGATGCCCTCAAGAATTGGGAGCTCGTCTATTAATCGACTGAATAAAAATTCTAATGACCATTCAACTATTTAAGGTACAATACCGGCAAAAAAATAGCACGATGTCTAATAGTGGTGGTTCAACCCCATTAAAAACAAACTATTCAGTATTGACTGAACAAACGCCAATGAAAAAGCAAGCACACCCACGGACTACTCCTGTAGACACGAATTAGAAGCACAAAAGATAAATTCGAAGCTGCCCCTTGACTGCGCATGCCTCGACGGTCACACACATTTTGAGTGCGTTATGTGAGCCTTTTCTTTTTAAACGAAGATACAACACGCAAAAGCGGGCGATAACCTCTAACTAAACATCTCAGTCCTGCATCTGATGGACGCGCATAATTTGTTGACTGAGACCTGTCAGTTCAACACATGATCAAGTTTGTGCCCAACACTTGATCAAATTCTCTGACAATACTGGGTTTGATTCAAATATCACTGTGAACCTTTACTATTCAAACCTGTATTTTTAACGAATCTATTCCCACTGCAGGAACTTCGTTCAGCACTGGTTATATATAAATATATACACATTTCGTAAGAAGTTTCGTACTTTGTATGATACCAACACGGTTTCAAACGAACACCTCCATCAAACGTCGATTTTCATAATTGTGAGTCATGCAATAATCTCGCTCAACAGGTAGCACACTTTATGAACAACCCTGTATTGCCCCTTTAAACAACCTGATACAACCAACAGCACCAACAGTAAATTTGCGCCTGCGTCTGCCGCGTGGGCATGAAACGTTACTCTACAACAGTTACAGCTATTTGCTCGGTTGCATAAGACTATGAAGTGAGGTACTACTAGATAAGTAGACTGCAAACACAGTAACAGCAACAACAACAACGATTCTTACCTACTTACCGTTACATTATCAAATAATAATAATAATAATAACAACAACAACAACAACAATATCAAACACGTCGTACTGTGTGCCTCGATGTCTACTTACGCAAGCAAACCGATTGTAAAACAAATGACGCGCCGATGGTACGTCGATTGCGAACTGTAACGATGTAGACGCCATATGATTCTGACTATCATGGCTGCGCTTGATTTACCACCTCTTCTGGTATACAGCGACCCGATTGGGCAGACTTCTGCTCTCCGGGAAAGACAACAATGTCGCCTCTATCCTTCGTCGTCGAGGAAAGGGCTATGGAATTCGCCGCCCGCACGCCCGCCGTGATTTTTTTGTCTATCTGAGAAACTGCTAGCGGGTGTCAAGTTGACGGCATTGCATCGCGAGAATTTATGATCTGATTGTTTCTATCTCTCTTCAGAGGCGGAGCTGTGAAGAGCATTGCATTGATCTGTTTTGCAGACAGATAGATACATTAGATTGCTAGGAGTTTGGATAGACGACATAAGGAAGTACGACACATCTCATCTCAGCTTCAGTTATCTGTCGTTGGCGATACATCAATTGTTATACTACTGTGCAGGAGCAATGTCTTTTCTTTAAATGAACATGAATGCAAATAGTCTTTTATTTTTACCCAAATTAGTGTATTGTACAATGGTTTGTAATGAGCCATATGCATATTTTTTTTATTTTATAAAAGCTTGTCTTCTACGCATGAAAAAACGGTGTAATGTATACCATCATCGACGCATGACATACTATCCCTTTACACACGCTTTGTAGGCTATATTGATTAAACGGGCTACAAAACAGATTTGGATTTCCGTTTGGATGGTCGCTCATCTGCCAGAAAAAACAAGCATTCATTATTAGCGTGCACCGAGAGGGCCAGCTTCTTTGACTTTATGAAACGCTCGTTCCTTAGGTGGTTGAGTTAATTCGCACATCGAAAATCGATGTCCAAGCAAGTCAAACTTGTAAGTTTTACACGCTGACCTAATTAATACACGGTGAGCAGAGCAATCCGAAAGACAACGGCTCAGGTATATTTACAATGCTTTGCCCCCCATCTCAATTGCTGCAGTTGCTGGCAGACTACTCATAACTTTTTCTGCATTCGTTCTCACACTCTGCAGCATCCGAATGTAGAGATGCTGAAAGACCATATCATTGCACCTGCTGCGTTTCGTCGAGGTACGGTGTCAGACCTGCTCGAGATGCTACTATGTATGTACTGCAATATGCGTGCTATTGTGAGCTAGCGTGTGTTCCTTGTTTGACAAGCCATGAAAGCTAGAGAAGAGATGTTGAAGACAACAAGACAGCAGGAGACAAACATTTGCAGTAGATATAGCATCAATGAGAGTCATCAATCAATCAAAGAAGATCTCGGCCCACCTCGGATTGTTTGTTCTGTAGACCCGTTTGAACTAACGATTCGGCGATATGATTGCGATCAATTGAGATATAGTCTCGAGAGAGAGAGCGAGACGGAGGAAGACAGTAGTGCAAAGCCGTCCCCGCAAGTGTTTTGGCGTGTCGTCTGCAACCGGGGAAGCGCTGCGGGGGCGCTGTTGTTTGTTCTCCCCCCGCCTCCCCCCTCCCTCCCTCCCTCCCTCCATCCCTCGGCTCTTAGTAGTTAGTGCTCGTGTTGATGCTCTATTTGCTGTTGTTGTTGTGATAATTTCGGTTGTTTGTGTTTCGTTACAATCAGCTGGTGGGCACATACCTTCGTTTGTCACTCGTCGTGGTGTATCATCGAAACATGAATCATCGTAGTCATCATCATCGTCGTTGTCGTTAATGTAAACTTATTGTTGTGCATCACCACATACAATCAGCTGGTGGGCACATACCTGCGTTTGTCATTCGTCGTGGTGTATCATCGAAACATTAATTATCGTAATCATCGTTATCGTCGTTAATGTGACCTTATAGTTGTGCATCACCACATACTGATTTGTTAGTTGATTGACTGATTGATTAAATTATTACTTCTCTTCACATGCTGCTTCACACTGCATTACGTAGTTATGAGTGAGAGAGAGAGAGAGAGAGAGAGAGGCGATCTGTGTGAGACTGATTCACGATTCAAGTTAATTTCACTTTAATTTATTCTTCGATCACTCGATTGGGCAGTCAACCTCCGAGTTTTCTATATGTGTGTTATTTTATTAATCTGTCTTAATAATATAATTGTCTGTTGTGTCAAAGAAAAACTAATATTGTCTGTTGTTACAATTGCAGCCACCCTTCCTTCGTACGGGAACGTTCGCCCTGACTGACGAATGTATGTATGCAGTCGTGTATTGTGCACGCAGAGTGGCACGAAACACGGCTTTAACAGATAGACTCTCGAGCTTCATCATCAGCTCTTACATCCATAGAGAGGTAAGCGGAGGCGGTCGTGAGAGCAGTCCAGAGGCTCGTTGGCGTAATAAGCTCTCGTTGTGGTCGTGGTGTTTGATTTGAGCGCGACAGAACGCTCCGCCGGGCCAGCCATGGAACGCGGAATCGTAGCTCGTGGAATCCAACAGGATTGGTCGAATCGGGAGTACATCGAGATCATTTCGGGAAGCATCAAGAAAATTGCCGATTTTCTCACATCGTTCGGTAGGTGTCCAGAGCAAAGTTCACTCGGCGGCGATCGAACGTCACACGTCGAGTTGATTTTAACCTCCCTCATGGGGTGTTTTCTTGCATTTTGTTTGTCTCTCTCCCTGTCTAAGATCTAAAAGTGTCTACGCTGCCATGTAGCATGTGGATTTTGTTTGTACTCTTCGGGATCTGGTGAACGTTCTATGTGTCTACTGATGTGCCAATTTAGATGGATGCGTGAAACTAGTGAATGAATGGGCAAAACAAGAACATCGACGACAACAGTCAAAGTGTTAGGATGGAACATTCGATTTTATTCTCCCACAGGCAACGCTGTGAGAATATGGCGAGTACGGCGTACCGCACCACACCATTTGTTGCCACAACAGGCGTACCGAAAAAAAAAACAGGCTGCGTACTGTTCTTTTATACAACTTCCAACGATGATTAGGTACATAAGAGTGTTTCGAAAAACGTCGATTGATTGGAAAGGAAGCCCCTATATATGCCTGTATGATTGAATCGTATATCTATATACTCGTAAATACACACATACTAGGGAGGAAACGTGTCGGAACGTAGCTAATTATAAATATGGATCAGGCTTCTTCATAAACCAAACATTACTTGATGTTAGCCTTTTTCAATTAAACTAGCAATTTTGTCGCAAGTGCAATTACGTAGATAAGTTTGGAACATCTTTGTGCTATATATATATATATATATATATATATATATATATATATATATATATAGATATTTATATATGAGTGTATGCTTAGCGGTAAAGTTAATTGGCGCCCTTTGTCTGACCTGTTTAGGCTGCTTGGTTACATCACACCGAACTAATATAGTATTTTATAAACTTAATATTGTCACGCTAATGTGTGAGCAAGAAAAAAGTTTATATTAATGAATCATTTTAACGCGAGAATATGTTTTGTGTTTGTTTGGCAGATATGTCGTGTCGGGCTCGACTAGCGACGTTGAATGAAAAGCTCACAGCACTTGAACGGAAGGTTGATTACCTCGAGGCCAGGGTCCGTATTCAAAATGTGTTTGTATATATATATACATTTTTATATTAAACTTTGTTTATAAATACGTTGTATATTTACATGAGTAAGTAATACGTAGAACGAGTGCGCCCGCGGAGACGGCAAATGCAACGTTTCACCGTCTCATGGAAGCACGCACGGGCACAAACTTTGTGGTGCAATCCGTGTATTGTAATCCGTATATTACGCTAGAGATTTTCCATTGAAGTCCAGCGGGGCAACGCGATCTCAATATTGAGACCGCTCGACGTATGGTGCAGACCAGGGCTGTTTTAGGCTAAACATTAACACGTTCACTTACGCAATACTGTAATATGAATTGATAAATAAATGTAAAGGTATTTCTCATCCGTGTGTTGAGAAACATAAAATACATTGTAGTAGTGGTAGTAGTAGTTTTATAAACAAAAGATTGGTTTACAGCGTAGAATACGGGGCGCTCTTCCGAGTCTTCCTTGTAATGGATTTTTTAATGGTCTTTAAACAGACTCCTAGTTCTATATGGGTCAGTTTTTGGATTTCATATTGCTTTATATATATATATATCTACTTAACGGCATGCTGATCTATCAGCGCTTAAATGAGTGGCCACTAATTATATGATTATCGTTGTTGTCGTTATTTCAGGTTACTAAGGGAGAGACCCTCTCGTAGGACCAGAGCCTTGAGCAATGTACGATATGTGTGCGAAAAAAAGACAACGTATCCGACGATCTGCGTATATTGTTCCACCCGACTTTAATTTCCTTAGCGTTTTACGTTTATAAAAATATGTACATGTTCAAGATTTCCTCTCAAGACGCATGGTTTGCGTCGTAGAGAGCAATAACGACTGGCGCTCTGAATTATGCTATTCTTCAATAGCGTGTCTCTAAATGCTGCACTGCCCTATATGGGTAGCACCTAAACAACAACATGACTCTGAAGGTCACATTCCAATGCGACCACACGACCGGTCGTATGTGCAAATCGTCTTGATGCGTCCCGCGGATGTTTCGATGCCTCCCCAGGTTAATGTTGCCTAAGAACTACACTTCAAATGAAGCTGAAGTGTCTGTATAGCATAAGTATATCCTATGTGGCCAAATAAATGAATGATATCAAATATGCAATTAAGTGCGTTCACTCTCCTTCTCATAAAGCTTGGACGTCGAGCTTTTGTGAGAAGAAGGTCAGAAGCTGTGATTTCATTGCAGATGTACCTACATAGCGTATACGCAAAGCTCTGTCTCTTAGGTTAGATGGTTTGAGTAGCAAAACTACTTAAACTACCCAGCCTTGTAGAAAAAGCTACTCATAATGTTTATTATGGGCCTAACGAGCTGTTAGATAGTTATTTATAGTTATTTACTCGGGCTTCGATGAAATGTCATGAGCATAGCTCAGAGGATTATAAAAATCGAGTGTGAACATAACTAATGGTATGCACCCCATATTGTAGCTTCTGATAGAGCAGAATGATTATTAGGACACGAAAACCTGTTTTATGATAACGCTTCACCTTGACTTCCGTCGATTGTAGAATTATTCTATTTAAGTTTCTGTATAAGCAGGGTTGTGTAGTGGTAAGACAGATGGTTATAACGCAAGATTATTTTTCGCTTAGAGACGTATGGGTTTTGTCCCGATTCCGATGGGTTACGCTGGTTTAACCACATAAATGCTTACTTGCAATAGCCAATTATCAAATTTTTAAAACTGTATTGGAATAAACTGTAGGAAATTAAACAACCTTTTCGGATCCTGGCAGTACGCTTGAATGAAGCATTAGCAGTCCCTTAATATTGCAAGTTCACGAATTATAGATTTTGTGATATTTCAATACTTTTTTTGCAATACCTTCTGTAAGGAGCGTTCATTCGCACTATGACCAGCAGTCCAATATGTTTTTTATGGCTTACTTATTTGTTTGGATACGAGCTGCTTGGCTCCTCTCGAGCTAATACTCAGTGACTGCTTCCCATAAACCTAAAAATACGGCTTTTTAAAGACTTTCCCTACAAAAGAGAATATTTATTTTATTTCATGCGAGTCTTCGAGGCTTTTAATGGAATCACGTCAGGAAAGTTTCGCCTCTTGATACGATGGTGACGACATAAAGAGAGGCGCTTTGCAAGATTTAATCGCATAGGTGTTTCTCTTTATTATGGATGATGCTGCTGAGCATATTCTAAGATACCGAAAGTGGCAGTAAAGCCTCACCGTTCAAATAGACTCTACTGTCAATCATGCCCAACATAACAGACACCTGGACGGAATCCAACCGTTTTATTTCAAAGCTTAAGACGCGAGTGGCGTTAAGTTTTTGAACCAACTATTTTCAATTTTTCAAGCTGCTGCTTGGTATGTGCACTCCTAGAGCAGTAATTCTTGGATGGCATCCAAGTTTCGAAATGCAATAACCCCGTAGTGTCTCTAAAATCAGTTCAAGGAAAAATAGCCATAATACAATTGTATTTGTGAAGTCCAGGTTTAGATAAACGTGTGCACCCTTTCCTAGAAATGTATGCCATTGTGATTAAAACTTGAAATATACTCTAGGAAAGAAAAAAATATGTATATATATATTTCTTTTTTATAAAGAGAATAACTGGCAAAATGCATAATGTGTTATTGAAGCCATAGCAGTGTGGGGCTCTGAATCTCACGAAAATTTCGTCGTCCTCTTTGCTCCTTGTCGGGGGTGGCCGTAGTATTGTCTTCTCGATATTACGTCACCTAACCACTTTGTCTTGCCATTAAGGTTGCTCGATTTTGTGCGGCGGTTATATTCGAATATCTTATCACAAGCCAGGATTCATAGTCAGTGAGGAGAGCCTCGTTAGAGAGGGTCTTTCTCAGTCTTACGTTCCAAAACACTAGCTTTCGTCTAGTATTGAAAAAGGCACAGCGTCCGTACCAAGGTAGCCCAGCTGGATTACTTTTCACTGCTGGCTCTTTTTGCTTTGGGTATATGTTCTGTTGATTAGTAATCTATCCGTCCGGACGTTAATTGAGGGGCATCTTAAAGCGAGCTCTTTGCTACTGATGTTAAGAAACGGCAGCGAGGGTCGACTGCTCCTACGGACCGCGAGAGGATACCGCCAGGTGCTTAATTATGGGCATGGGTCTTACTGGGTGCCTTTCCAGGCGCAAGTTTAGATTCTGTGGGGGTGCTTCAGGCCGTTTCAAAGAATTGCTTCCGTTTATTGTAAAGCCAATTCAAGATCTAGCGTGTGGAGGCATTGTCGGATATCTGCCAGGGCTCCGTTGGCTGTTCCTTCGAACTGATCTTCGTCACGGGCAATAACGACCAGTGTCAGATCGTCTGTATAGGCGACAGAATAAAATCCCGGGGATAGAGTCTAAGTACTCCATCGTAGGTTATATTCTACTGAGTTGGTCTTAGTGGGGACCTTTAATGTGAACTTTTAATTATTTATCATTAAATGTAAAAATGAAAAAATAGTCATTATAAAATAACCTTTGTTGAAATTTTCAAGACAGTGCAAAACACTTAAATTGGTTGCGGTTCGTTTTGCTGTCAATATAATCACCAGATGTCAGCTTAGAGATTACTTGATCATTAATTAAAGAAATCGTAACAAATTTAATAAGGACAAGTCCCACTCATTGATTGATCGAAATAAATCGGATCTTATTCAAACAAAACAACAATTCATATATTTTTTCCTTCCACAATGTTACAGTAGCTTAAATTAGCCATAGCTGTAACAGGCTATTGAACTGCCTACCGGACTACATTCACATATGATATATTAAGCGCTACTATATAGCATTAAATGTTACACTTGTAATACCGGACTAGCAAATGGGGCATCTATGCATATATTTAGTATGGTATGTGCCCGAATAGCCGTAACAGAGCGCACACATGTCCAGGATGTGCCATGCATACCTTAAATGCCCATTAGCGTGACGTAACTCAATGATAATGAATAATGTTCTAGACACGCTAGGCAATCGGTAGTCGGTAACTCCTCTACTGGCAGACTCGATTTGTTCAGTGTCGCCCAATACTGACTAAATCTTGTTCTGAATGAGCTACGTTCTTTAGAAGGCAATGAACATAGTTACGCTAATGGTTTCGCAACGGAAGGTATACGAATGCGTTTGAAAGTGATTCCTGGAGTCCGTCCGTAAACCCCCATTATCCAGATAGCTCAATCTTATCCACTCCTACCATCACGATCTTTATCTCTGTCCGCCAGCTGGAACATGGTATCAGCGACGATAACATGATATCAGGCGGCCTGCCGCTGACATGTGGGCCAGTGAGTTGATCTACAGATCAGCAGTATGACGTGGTTAAGTTAGATTAAAGTAGCTTATTGTATTGGTGGCAAAAAAAACCTGTTGGTTTGAGAGTGGAAGGCATTTGCTCAAATCTGTACTGCAGTGCCGATTTATTAGGTCAATTGCAGTCCACTCGCTTAACAAACAAATCATATATGTGTATATCTACAGAAAAATGGTGCGTGTTTATGAGACAAGATGCTATAGATGTAACCTGTCAGCCGCCTTACGTAATATCAAAAGTCAATGCCATATATATATATATATATATATATATATATATATATATATATATATATATATATATCACTACCTTATATTTCATTATTTTATATTAATTATTCTTATATTTAAGTATTTTATATAATGTTATATGTACACATATACACTGTATAAGGATTACAAAGCATATAATATATAGGAAATGACATTATTAAGTCGCGAGTCGCTACGGCTTGAACACGGAGTGCTCAAAGTAGACGCAAAAATACATAGTACAAGTCAAAAATATGATATCGGTCGTGTCCGATAGTTTTTCTAATGGTGTCGTTTTTGGTGTATTCTCTACATTGAATCGTCAGCGTCAGGTAACTGTAGAAATTGTAGATCCGGTCGCATGGCGTTTGCCTCTCATGCAGAATTATTTGTAAACAATGCATGGCTCACAATGTGCCCCCACATAGTTGGCAGTCTGCCACTGACACATTCTGTTTATAACCACAGAGCATTTAGCGTTATATATCATGAGCGTGAATCATACAAACACTGCAGTTTTGAGGTCTCAACATGTAGCAATACTCATGTTGCATTATTTGGTGTGTTTTGGCCCTGTTCGTCTAGTAACTAAAAAGTGATGAGCGATAAAAACATAACAATTATTCATATACAGCCGCTCTATTATATTGAGGCGTAATGCCCGTAATATATATAGCCTATATAGCAATGGGGTATCTTTGATAATGTTTAAGTGTTTCGGTTATTTATCCTTATATTAACTTAAATATGTAGGTGTTTCCTAGCTGATAATTACACAATTACACAGTCATTATGTAAGTGTCAAAGTCTCGCACACCCAACATGCGAATGACTCATAAAAACGGCTTTATAGAATTACCTGTGAAATCTAATAGGTATTTCTCTCTCCTCTTTTTTTAATTTTACTAACAACCGAGCATGAATCTTGCGAACTCTCCGTGCGCCATGATACTCCTTTGTGAAGCAATTCACATAGACTATTATCCCTTGACCACCCCACACATTTTTTTCTGACTCCCTTAACCGCGTCATAGGTAAGGTATACCAGACTGTAACGTTCTACCAAAGTTAATAATATAATTTACTTGCAGCATACAGTAAAACAGTTATCGCTTTGCTAAATTCCATCTTCAATTTAAAATCAGTGCTCCGGACCCAAATTATAATTTTGTCGCATTTTATGGGGAACTTATTATACGTTGAGAAATATTGCGCTGGGAGACGCTTTATAATAAACCCCATAACTGGCGTGACTGACATCAACATGGCCTTGGTGGCGGGACTGTACGGCTGTCCGATGTCATTGTCTTTATGTGCGATAAAAGCCTGGTGTAACATTGGCAAGCCCAATCTCTTCCTATTGCGCAATGCTCTACAGAGTATGCCAGGTTACGTCTCTTTACCAGGTTATTGAAGAAGCTTGTCGTACTGTAAACTGAGGCCCAGTTTCGTGTCTATTTCGCATCAAACCGTTTGCTTCCAGTATAGGCAGAACATAGTAATTTCAAGCCTTTATTAAGGTCAATAAATTTAAATGTATGTTTATATTTACATAATGATCAATCTTGTCGTACGTGTAGAATGTATTAAAAGTAAAGACAAACATGCTGCTGGTATGCCAAAGACGTGTTTATTCTTATAAAAAATAACATGTGTACATAAACTTATCCTATACACTTACTGGCTCGTAGTAGTGAGCAGGAAATGACTCGTGCCATGCTGAGCAAGGTTAGAGCTCAGAAAATGCACTGCTGCACTTTTGCCTTGCTGCACCAGTCGAATAAACAACTTACCCACTCTCATACCCACCTGGCCCCCTTGTAAAGGCAGTGCCTTACAGAAGCTCTTTAAATAAGTCCATCAACTTACACTATACATGGACACATTTGACTTAACTCAAAATAGAGCGTCTGTAGGATTTATCCCAAATTAGAGGCCCACATCTTAACGTAAATTCTCAATGGTGCTGCTGTCCCTAGGTATATTATCCCAGGCATACTATATCAGCATCCGTCATGTCTACAAATTTTAGTTTCGGCAAATATAATCTGTCAAATGATGATTAGTTGACTATATTTCACATCACCTGAGCATTTGCAGAACAATTCACAATATACCAGACGCATGATAGAGATGCCTGCAGGATGCTGTAGTTGTTATATCAAGTAGTCAAATGCCCCACCGGGTGCTTGTCGCTATCAAACGACAAATAGCTAAATTTAGGCGAAACTTCTGCGCAGAAGAAGATAGATCATCCTGAGACTTTCTAGAAAGCCGTATAGCGCAGCCTCGGCAGTTGGTCGATGCGGTGCTAAGCCATGTCTACGCACCGCTAAAGCCCTAATGAAAACACGGTTACTGGTTCTCTTCTTGGAACTTCTTCATGAACTCGATGAGCTTCATTGCCTGGTCGACGTCCATCGCATTGAACATAGACGCCCTAATGCCTCCGACAGAGCGATGTCCCTTTAGCTGGATCATGCCGGCTTGTTCGGCTTCCTTTAGGAACTTTTTCTCTAACGCTTCGTCGTTGCGCACCCGGAACGGTATCGTAGTTCTCGATCGACTACCCTTCTCGACGTTGCTCACGTAAAAACCGCCTGATCCATCAATGAGATTGTAAAGCGCTTGGCTCTTCTTTGCGCTGCGATCCTGAAAGCAAAAAGGCCAACCGATAGTTGGTGAACCATGTCTCTGTGGTCTTCTAGCCTTCCAACATCCGCTGAAGTGGGCTGTTACCACCCATGAAAGCAGTATTCAATCTTTCAATTCACGACTTGTCTTGTTAATGTAACTTCATGTTTAAGTAATGCACAATTAATTATGTTCTCCTGGAAATAATAGTGTATATGATATGCAAGGCAAAGTGGTATACTCAGTAAAATGAGCAGTGGTAAACAAGTACACACATATGCCAGCTGGTACAGAATGTCACTCCATCTTAGGAACACATAGTTCAGCACAACAGAAGATAGCATAGACATAACCACTGTAGAATAGTGCAAACAAATGCTATATCAATTACAGCAATCTCAGCTATTTGGTTCTACAACGGCAGAATACTGTGCTGCCTTGCAAATGCCTTCCTCGTTTAGGTGAAAAGGGGAACGGTAGATCCCCCGGTACCAGACCGCAAGAGATCTTCTAGACAATCGTGCACTTTGAGAACGTATAGCTATGAGACTGGTCGAAGGCCATGTGTAGTGAGGAGGTCAGTAGCTGACCAGTGGCCGTTTCTAAACAAGATGGTAAGCACTGCACTATTTTTAAGTATGTGAGCCCTACGGAGCATGGTAGCGTACCCACATGACGGGATGCCATAACATGGAAAAGATAGAAGTATAAAACTCAGTAATATAAGGAACATAAAGGGCCCAAGATGGAGCCCCCAAAACGCCTAACTGCCAAACAGATTCAAGAAGTCCCTCCTTACAAGACTGATCTGTGTAAGTATCTAATATTGGAAAAGATTAAATTAAAGATTATCAAAGTGCCTGGCAATTTAAGAAATATGGCCCCGAGATGCAACGAAATCATAAGGTCTAATTAGAATGCACATATGAACATTAACATTTACAATAGACTTATATGTTTCAAAGTAATGTGTCTGTTAATCGGAAATGTACCGCTAAAGAGAACAACGTCAATGCAGTCACAATCACACAATAAATTACAGCTATAAAAATATGGCTTGATCAATTGAATTGGGGAAGGTTTAGGCGTTTGCAAACGTTTTCCGATTTCCCACCTGCATTCCGGCGACTCCACCTTGTTTCTTGATCCATTGGAGAACCAGACCCAGCAGGTAGATTGAGTACGTGGGTGGCGTGTTGTACAGTGAGGCGTTCTCCGCGAAGGTCTTGTACGACAATACCGTAGGACAGACGGATGCCGGAGCCACTAAGAGATCTTCACGGATAATCACTATTGTTACACCAGCAGGGCCTAGATTCTTCTGAGCACCTGCAAAGATTAGCTACACAATAAAAACAAATATATGTATATTTAATTACACATACACACACACATACACACCTATATTTATACCAATAAGGAGCAACAATTATGCGGTGGTTATGTGCGTGCGGAAACCACCGCCGTAAATCTGTTTTTTTGAACCTAAGCAGCCAGACGGGGCACACCAACGGAGCACCAAGACGGAGCGATTCGTAGCTTGTATATATATATATATATATATATATATATATATTCAGTGCCACTATACTCAGCACACAGTGTAGTAGCTAGATGAGACCGTTTGCAAAACTTACTCCGAACTTCGATACATCGACGGGCCGAGTGAGAATGTTGGAGGACATGTCGCAGACGATCGGGCAGGGCATCTGTGGTACATCGGGAAACTCGACGCCGTGAATTGTCTCATTGTCGCAGTAGTAGAAGTAGGCGGCGTCAGATGAGAGATTCCACTCGGACACGGGCGGAACCCTGGTCTGCTTGTCGACCTTCGGCGTGACTAGGTTCACTTGGACGTACTGTGTCGCTTCTTTAGCCGCCTTCTGACTCCATGCTCCTGTGTGTGCAGTGACAGTTGCCAAAATAGGTAAGGAGGCAAAATAACTCAGGCATGCTCGCAGTGTCCATTTTATACGAAGAGTGCCTTTTTCCAAGTAATTACCACTTTGATATACAATGAAACGAAGAAAAGTATTTAAAACCCTCAAGTCTCTTAAGGTATTTCTCATATTGTACGACTTTTTAAATTTTACACATTGTGTCCTCCTTATAAATCTGCTACCTGTGTTTTTTGGATGTACAAAGTTTTTGCCATGTGCATTTTTTTTGTCTTGGGGTAACTAAGCCTTTGCTGACAAATATTGTAAATAAACTGCGTCGTGCAATTCAAAAACAACAAGCGTGGCCCATGTTCACCATACGGATCGTTGTGCTTTTCGATACCATTCGTATACACATGAAAAATCAGGCGGCATATTTCTATGGGAATGGAAATCAGCAGCTGGCCGTACGATATGATCAGTGTTTTAGTTAAGACTCTATGGAAACCAAATTGAAATCCAGGCTTTGGGGTAAAATTGAAGTGCAACAAAATCGTCTCTGGTTGTCTTTGTTTTATATCATGCGGTGCTGTATATTTTTTCTTATATTGAGTAACTTAGGGCGTTCGTATGAACTAAGGCACCTTCCTTTATGCATTTTAGGTACTCTAGTAATGGTAGAACAATGGATTTTCTTTGACGGCGGGATCAAGTACGTGTGATGACATGCGACCCTTGAAACCTCACACGTCGGTTGTTCAACCCAAGCCCAAGTCATAACCATCTTGAAGCAACCCTTCTCAGTATTTACGGATTTGTGATATCGTAAGTATTTATATCTGAATTTTTCTAAGTATATAAAAATGGTGTAGTATATAAAACCAGTATATAAAAATGATGACCTGCTTATAGATATATTATATATATATATATAAATAAATAAATATATAAAAAAATATCTATATATATATATATATATATATATATATATATATATATATATATATATACATCCGACCGACAAGTTTTGTCTTCAAGTACTTTAAAGCAGAGAAACGTCGTTTTCCATTGAACTTTGACCCCCGGTACCGCTACTACGAAACTATCTGTCAAATCCCTAGGATTCCCTCCTCGAAGAGCTGTAGACGGCATGCATCAGCACCTGTTCCCTGTGTTTACTAAGTCGAGCTAGCCAGTCGCATTTGGTAGACAAAGTAACCGGTCTGTTCGTCGCCTTGTCGCATTCTTCGGTGTATCTCTTTTTTTTTGTTGCTAGATGCACCTAGCTGGGGGCGTCCATTCGGTGCCGTTGTTCGTACGGAAGCCGACTCAGCACAGTCTTATGGAGCCAACTTGCATGAAATTCTATGTATCCACCCTGGCCACCCTGCCTGTGACCGCGGCAACCTGGGTAAAGGACAGTGTTGAATACATATATATGTATATATATGGCGGGGCATTTCTTGCTAGATTATTAAATCGCAGACAGGCATTCGAATGCCGGTGCCAGTTTGACGAGCGGGCGGGGAGTCGGGGAGTCGGCGTACTCGCGATTGTCGCTGGTCAGTCGCAATGATACATTGGACCATCATTTCCACTGGTACAAACCGGATAGAAGCGGCTAGCGGGATGGTCGCCCGTTTGGCTCGTCAGCTTGGTCAGCTCGAGAGCACGTGTGGAACGTTGCCTCCCTTGTCGGCCGGTTACAAGCGGCCGCCATAGAATGGCCACCACAGACACCGCGTTCTCGTGGAACGTTGACTCCTTTGTCCCGTTCGTTCGACGTTCAACAGCGACGCGTTGCCCCGATGATGATAACAACGACGACAACGACAACGATAACGATAACACCTGCTCCTCCTTCCGGCAGCGACGCCAAGTGATCACGCACCGAGAGGGCAAAACTCTTTCCATACTGCGTCCATTCTTCGATTACGCAATACATACCCATAACAAATAGGAAACAAATATATATTCATATCTAATGCAGACTACACGTTGACCCCAAATCTGCCTCAGCATTTGACCCGCCTTGACTGTTAGTGTTAGAGATTTGCGGACACCTGTCGCACTCCGTCCCGTCGACAACCATATATATATATATATATATATATATATGGCAACCGCAACAAGCTTAGTTATTTTACTATGATGGCTTAATAATACTCTAGTTAAGTAAATAATTAACATAATATAGGTAACGTTCTATAGGAATTATATATATATATATATATATCTAATGATGGGTAAGTGCGTACCGCATCTACGCACCCGTGACAATATAGTCAGCCTTCTGTTCTTTCAGCTTCGGGCAGAGGTTGAGTGGGACCGCGGCAAACTGGCCCGTACCACCACCCTGCATAAACAGCACCTTGTAATTCGGCGGCACGGAGAGCAAGTCCCGCAGGTCACGTTCCGCATCCTTGATGATTTTGTCATACGTCGCAGATCTACGGAAGCAGGTTCGATTTTAGGCCGCGACAACAAATGAATAGGTTACTTAGTTGGCAGTAAGTTAGGTGCCTTTCCAATATGAATGCAATTTGAGAGAATGCCTACTACGGGAACGAGTGTAGTAACAGTAGCAGTCGCATCGTATTTCGACGATGTCAGTCCACCATGAATCGAGTGCAGTGTACTCACCTGTGGCTGAGCTCCATCACCGAGCAGCCGGATCCGTTGTAGTTAAGCATTTCCTGCTGGGCCTGCTTGAGGACATCCAGCGGGACCGCTGACGGTCCAGCAGAAAAATTTAACACGCGTCCCGCCTCCGACATGGTTGTCGTTTTTACAAGATCTGTATTCAGATTCACACAACACGCGCTTACAAATTATATATATATATATATATATATATATATATATATATACATATTTATATATATATACTCAGAAATATTGTTTTCGATGTATAACATGATCCAATGTTCGCTTATTTTGTTGTGTTGCTCCCTCGCTATTGTTGTTTTTTTGACGCAAGGTGACAATCACCACACTATTCTACGACGTAACTGCCACATTAATAGAGGTCAACAACAGCAAATACGAACAAATGACGCTGTAACGATTATCACACTCTGAAACTTCATCATGAAAATAACTGCAGAAGTAGCACATATAGTGATACTTATAATTGCTGTATAGATTGTTAGAATACTCTTAAAATTACATAATTAGTATATTAGTCATTGCAATACCTGTACATATGAACGATACCCCATAGCCTTGTTCAAACAATATGGTCATGCATATGTAACTAGCGACTAAACACATTTTAATACTATATTCAATTTGTTTTCAAATTGCTATTATTACAACTTCCATCATCATCATCATCGCCATCGCTCGCTATGCTTTGTTTAACCTAGCGACCAATCCCTTGGCGTAGGGCTTCGAAACATCGCTACGCATAACGGCGCGACAATATTTTTGGCCATGTCGTATTTGCTGTTGCTGCTGTTGTCAGCACCCGACGACAACGGACGGTTGAGAAATCCGAGTATGCTGTTGCTGCTGCTTCCCTTGAACCTGGCTAGCCAATCAGCCATATACAAAATCGCGGTTGACACCGCCGTAGAGGGCCACTGTCGACACGCAGCTCACTCCATTAAGGCAGCGATACGGCCGCCACCTTAATGTGCAGTGAGCGGATGCTTAACAACAACAACAGCCGCCCACCTCCAGCCTGTTGTCGCAGCGACCAGCGCCGACGCGCCTCAAAGCAGCGCGTGACGTGCGGACAGACGGAACGATAACGAACGATCTGGCCAAGTCTAACACAGCCTAGAGACAGCTTCCATGGACCGTTTTTCGCCTATTATTATTATTATTATTATTATTATTATTATTATTATTATTATTATTATTATTATTATTATTATTATTATTATTATTATTATTATTATTATATCATAGTCCGCACGCACACGGCCCAGTTCAGCATCGACGCCATCGGAGCCATCCCAATGCGTTAGTTATCTCCAGAGCATCGAGTAACAACGGGACGCGGACAGTGTGCTGCGAAATCAAGCCGGTCATAAACGCAGTCGTCTGTTTGGGAGGAAAAAAACAACCTTCGACGGAATCGCCAACGAGAGAAGGCTGCAGTCTTCTAAAGATAGGGACGACTACGACGTATCACCAATTGCCAAGTATTGAGCATTCGCGAATAATAATAATAAAAAAAAATAAATAATAATAATAATAATAATAATAATAATAATAATAATAATAATAAAAAACTCAATCTAGGGGAATGGATCGCAGAAGAAACTAAACTTATGAAAAACAAAAACATTTTGAAATAACTACAGAAACATGCGTTTTCATACGAATCGCGTATTGAATACCCAACATTTCCCAACCTCAGATGGTGTCATCATGTTATTAGAGAGACGAGGTGGTTTGACGTTCGCCTGACTCGGTTTAAGCTGCTCAGTTGAAATCAGATGTCTTCTCAGATAATAACAGTAAAACGATTTGATTACTTTCCGTGAGTATATAAGCTCACGTTTGTAGTATATATATATATATATATTTCTTGATTGCTTCGATACTGACGGGGGGAGTTATTAAGATTGCGCCAAGGTCACCTTCCTGCAGTGAATTTATTCTTCGTAAGTTAACACTCAATCACTCTCACATGTGCTCTCGGGTTTTAACAGAACAACGTTGTTGCTTATTCGTGTTTTCTGTTTTTTTAGACGGCTGTCGTCTACCTATGCCAGCCGGTCTACGAGAGCTCGTAGGTCGGCAGTGATGATGCTTGTTGGGAACGAACCATGTAATTACCGCACAACAACTATGTTATGCAGGAAATTGTCCTCAATTATAAAGAAATACATGTTCATAAAAAAAAAAATATATATATATATATATATATACATATAGAGGGCGAGCACTGCCGAGTGTGCAAACGTATTCCAAATGATTACTAAATCATCACAATATTTTCTATATATATATATATATATATATATATATATATATATAAAGAGCGTTCAGGGCGATGTGAGGCGATCGATCGAACACCAATCGCCAAGTTGTAGTGTTCGTCGTCGTCGTCATAACAGTAGCAGTAGTAGTAGTAGTAGTAGTTCTGCTTACCTTTGTTCGTCTGCTGCTTCCCGCTGCGAGCGCTTCACTGAAGTCCCCCCGACTGAAGTTTGTCGGCGGCGGCGGCGGAGTTTCTCACAGGTTTGTTTCGTCCGACGACACCAGGCGACGACCGACTATATAGCCAAAGTTTACAGCCAAAGTAACAGCTAAAGAAGCAGCAGCAGTAGCAGCAACAACAACACCTGTACACAACAGCTGAAGTCGGTCGTCTGTCGTTCTTGTCGCGTGGTCGTCGTTGATGCGCCCACGAGCCTTGCTGGGTCGGTCGAGATCGAGATCGAGCAGCAGATAGACAGACTGTTATTGTGTGCGTTCCGTGCAGCCGGCTCGCCGACGGTCGTGACGGGTGGCTCTCTGAGCGGCGAGGAGGACAAATCGACCGACCGGCCGACCAACCAACCAACCAACCAATCAAGCGACCGTCAAGCAGGCAAGCAGCAAGACGAAGAAGAAGAAGAAGAAGACGAGGATGAGGAGGAAAAGGGGAAGAGGGAGAAATGGAGAAGCAGGGCAAAAGGGGAGAGGAGAAAACGGAGAAACCGTGCGAGGACAACGTTAGTGACGTGTGCGATACAACAACGGTGAAACACAGCGACAAACAATGCGTACGTTTATCTACACGTCGGCACGTAGATATGAAGCGCCGCTTTCTCTCCTCTGTATCTCTCTTTCTTTCCCTCTCTTACTCTATCTCTCTCTCTCTTCCTCTCTCTCTTTGAATGGGTTGTGTTTTGCTCTCTCAACGAGCTGGTTTCGGCGAGCGTCTATCTTGGTGCAAGCCACGTGCTTGCTCGTTCTCTACCTCAATCTCCCTCACTCTCTCTCTCTCCGCCTGCCTGCGTCTCCCTCCTCTTGATTTTTCTCACCTTTCCCCATATCGTCGTCGTCGTCATCATCATCATCATCATCGTCCTTCTTGCATGACCAGGTGTGTCAGGGTCACTGTTGCTGGCGTGACGAGCGACTGGGACCGTCCAAAGGCGAAGCGACGGACGATACAGTCAGTCCGACGACGCTGTTGGTTAGGAGTCGAGGGAGACGACCTCGACGAGATCAGGCCAGAACGAAAACCGAATGCAGTAAATCAGACAGCTCATTGTACTGGTGATATTGCCATTCACACCATCACGTTGACTGACGTCATGGCAGGTCATGAGGAACACTGACATTCGCCAGTGTTCGTTACGCCCGGCGCACAGTGGACACGTGACAATACTGGTGAATGCGGCCGGAATGACGCCGTCGATCATAAACTTTTTTCTCTAGGAGGGGAGACATGTGTTGCGCATGAACGGACACCGTCTTTGAATGTAGGCCGAACGGTGTCGGACTCTGCACCGCAACTACTACTACTACCGACGTTACTGACTAAAACTTCGGGGTTTCGAGGGTCCGAAAACCGAAACCCCTCTTAAGCTTTTCTCCGGGCCTCCCGGTTTTCGGTTACTTGTACATTATGGGTCGATCACAACCCTACTGATTTTCGACTCGAAAAATGCGCGCAGAAACGTGAGCTACGTTGACACTACTAGTACCACATTTTCTCAGTACCAGGAAGTTCTGTGTATTGAGAGAACCAACTGCAGTTAGACGGCTTGCCGGTATTGCTAAATTCGCGAAACAACCGCTTTGTGTTCAAGAAGCGACGCGAGCAGCGCGCGATTTGTTGCCTGAATTTAATTTTGTTGTGCATGATTGCTTATAAAGTATGTCTCGTTTATAATCAGCATCACTATGATCGCCATCGTCGTCGTCGTTCTCGTGAATGATCAATAGTTCTTGTTTGTTCAGTTTATGATATAACGTTCAGTAGAGACGATCAGCAGAAACAGAATGTCCCTAGCGTAATTTTTATCGACACCCGTCAGAGAGATCGGAGTGAGTCCACTTGCTACGAGGTGGAATAATTGCATGACACCTGCATATGGCACCAATCGTCACCGAATGCAGTGCCCAAACGTCGAACCAAAGGCGAAATGGACGCCCGCTATCAACGGTCATTTCTCGACTTGCGTCTTTCAATAGACAGCGGGAGGGGAACGCCCTTGTCTTTGTTCGTCGTTTTTATCATTGCGTCACAAGGCATTCTAATCGCATTCTAATGCAGGCGAGCCAAACGGGTCGCATAGATCATTCTTTTCGGGGTTGTCTCACATCACATCCCGTGAGATCATGGTGGCCGCTATTAGTCATCACCTTCGATGCTCTATTATGATTATTGAGATCGTGGCACACGGTCATCCTACGTTTGCGTAGGAATAGCGGACGTTCAATCGTGTCACACGTGAGCGAACGTCACGGCCATAAACATAAGAACATAAAACAGATAGATGGCTAGATAGATAGGTGGGTAAGCAGACTCGATAGATAGGCTCGATCATGGCGCTCAAGGCGGCCAAGGAGAGGGCAGGGAGAGGGAGACCTCGGTCAAGACAAGGTTCCAAGGGCAATATAGGGGTCGAGTCCGGTGGCGTGCGTGATGCATTCGACCACGTGCGCCTTGCCGTACCGGAGGAGACACACAGGTGCTGCACGGGTTCGATCCCGCCGTTGCACATTTGTATATGCATGGGTCCGTCTTGCGAAGTATTGCGAAAGAAACTCCGTAGACGTTAAATGTTCGGCGCTGACCACCTTAACGCGTAGTCGACGCACCTCGTCGGGTAGGAGGCTCAATGGCAACGCCTACGGAATGGAACGCCTAAAGGGCGATTGCTGACCCCCGCGGGTGTTGACGTAATGAATTCCGTGCAATTGCAAGCTTGAGAATGTAAGCAAGAACCAGGGAACTAGCTGCCATTGTGACAAAAATATGGCGCAACAATTAGTTGTAGTACAAAATATGTCAACATTTAAATGCGATGGTGACTTTTGCGCCAATGCGTCTACATAATATAGAGATAACGTCCATAACATGCTAGATTTTTTCACTAATTCCTATACGTTTGCGTTTACATGTGTCTGTTGTGTTGAATTGTACCTGTGTTTCCATATCCTATGGTCGTGCGCATCTTTCGCATTAAACACATTGACTATGATTTGCTTAAACGACTTATCAATGTGTGTGCACAATAGTTAAATCAATTTTGCCCGTCAAAACAATTGTATTGCATATCATATATTTTAGATTATTTCTTTATACATTTAAGCAATGCACAAGTTTTAAAACGTTTGTTGGACTGTCCTAGTCACGCTTACTGCATAGAAATGGTTTCGTGGGCATGCGCGTCGATGTCCTTCAAGCTTTAATACGCCGCTCGTCAGGTTATCACTCTGTCCAACCTATAGTCACAACATCCTCGTGTCAGGTTGCAGAAACAAGTGCAAAGCTTCGACGGAAACGAAGGTTCCTAAGAAGGGAGCTACTATTTCGGGGCAGAATCAAAGTAGGTGCTCTATTTTGAATTCGCTACAGCCTTCGTTTGAAAAGAGCAAACAAATTCCGTAGTTGTTGACTTTGCCTATTATAGACCTATATATAGAAAAGAGTGCGTGGTAGTAGCAGTTTATCATGCCCGCACATCATGACTGCCTTCTCTTCTGGATAGACTGTTATGTCTGAATCTCTCAGTTTTGTAACCAACAGGCACAAAATTCTGCCGTGCAGAATCAGGGTAGAAAATCATCATCAGCCAAAGCCTAAAGTTTGATACTTACTGCGATTGTAGGTTGCGAGAACCACAAATTCTAGAAGGAAGAGTTATTACGGCTGGTCGCACCGTGTATCATTTCTCTGCGTGAGCTTAACGAGAAAGTATGAGCATCAGATATGAGTGCTCCTCTGTTCACGTTACCATGCCTTATTAAAAAAAACGCTAACCATAACTTGCATTCTTCGAAGCAAGGGTTGAAAATGGAATTCCTCTCAATGCAATAAAATCGGCGGCTCATGTTTCCTTTCTCTGCGTGAGCTTAACGAGAAATTATGAGCATCAGCTATGAGTGCTCCTCTGTGCACGTTACCATGCCTTATAAAAAAAAAACGCTAGCCATAACCTGCATGCTTCAAAGCAAGGGTTGAAAATTGAATTCCTCTCAATGCAGTAAAATCGGCGGCTCATGGGATGTTTGCTCCTTTAAGGAGACATCCAAAGTGGCGGAAATCATTAGGGAGAGCTATTGCTCGTCATATTGGTACTTTGCTTGAGGCATCGAGTTGGTATCTGTAAGGTTAAGAACAGCGAAGCCAGAGAAAGTAGACAAAAGAATCTACAGAAGTCTTAAGGTGCAACCACACAAAAGTTTGCATCGGCCTGAGAACCACCGCTTTTAGAAAATCAATGGAATGCGTTAGCGAGACCTAATGAAGCCCTTATTAAGCAAGAGCGACAAGGTCATCGCATAGTCTTTAAAGAGACGAGGCACCAACTAACAACGCTAAAGGGCAGAATTAAAATGGAGGACTAGTTTCAGCGGTTAGCCCGTCCTCCGAAAAAGCCAGAGCTCAACGAGCTAGTAGCAAAACCACTGGATCCCATGGATCGCTAAGAAAAACAATCGCAAAATGCCTCATAATTGTCCAATAAAAGTTTCAATAACCGGAGACATACTTGATGGTTCTTTTATCGCCCTGTTTTATTGGAATTAAGTATTGACTCTCATCAACACATAGAGTCTTAAACAAGCGCTTATTGAAAACCTCGACGTTGCATGCCGTTCAATCCAGGCAAATTGCATAGGCCGGCCAAGCGGTGGAGTAATTGTAACGTTCAACCACGACCTCGGCAACATAAAAGCTTTTTTTTAGACGAGAAAAGTTGTATAATCCTGAATAGAGAGCACGTTAGGATTAGATCTCCAAATATGTACGATCATCTCTAACATAGATAACATCTCTAACATAGATAACATAGATAACCCGGGGACTGCCGTTACGCGAGCTGAGACCTCCAAGATGAGAAAGTATGCGGACCTAAGTCGGGCGCACCACTTTTCGCCATTCGCGTTCGAGACGATGGGTGGCCCTGGGCCCCTCACGGTAACATTGATCTCTCGGGTTGGCGACGCATTACGGCAGGCGACAATGGACAAGAGGGCGCACGCCTTCTTCTCCCAGCGACTGTCCCTGGAGATCCAAAGAGGTAACGCGACCTCAGTGCTCGGAACTATGAGAGACTGGATGGACCCGGACCTTCGTGCCAGGGGGCGGACAGGACTTCCTCACGGGCATGAGCGATAGAGCGACTACGGCGCGCAGAAGGAGCAACTAGGTCGACGAGCAGCAACGCCGTGAAACATTTCATATATTCTTCTAAATTATAATGAAATAAATCACATAGATAACATTAGAACTAATTAAAAAAACTGGTCAGAGGCGTTTAGTCTATGGATCAGGAAAACTAGCCGATAAATATATATATATATATATATATATAGGAAAAACTTACAATTTATATTTCTTATGTAGTACACTATGTATGTGGGAGACACAGCCAATAATCATTGCCATTCAACTTAATATAACAGAACTGGATAGGTTTTCACAATATCAGTTGCGTTTTCCAAACTATATACAGAATGACACTTTATGTGGAGCTAGCGTCCGTTCCACATTGAGGGGTAGTGCAAGGACCGCTAAGGCATCTGACATTTCATTGCTTGGTATTCATGGCGCAAGCCTGCGAGCAGATCTGTCATCGGCATTTGTCACATCGTTGGTAACAGTTCGGAGTGGAGCACACAAGGTGGTGGCTTTGCACTATATGGCTTGTGTATACGTCACGGTTAGAGCACGCGGCTTTCTCCCAAGGGTAACAAGAGAGGAATCGGATCTCGGTAAAAGCTTTGGCAATCTTCCTTAGCCAGCCTTGCGACAAGTGCTGGAGTGGTTCTGTAAATGACGACCTCTACCCGACGCTGGTTGTTTCCTCTGCCCGCCCACATCCGGCGGACAGGTATATAAAGCGGCTCCTCGCCGTTTGATGAGGACAGAGAATCTACTTTATATCGGTGATAAAACATCTAAAGTTTGCCGTTGAAAGATGCGTCCACACCCTATCGAGGTTGTAACTCAGCATTGGTACAACCTTCAGCTAAGAAAGTCGTACAGCAATACGCAGTGACAGTCTCCAAACGGTTCACGGTACTTCATGGAAAAATACCTCAAGATATATATATATATACCCAAAGCAATTTTGTCAGACTTGAGGGATAAGACCGGACATTGCGTTACAAAATATTTCACGCTAGAAGGAAATCTAGGTGGGGCTGGTGGCTTGCTGACAAAGAGTCTAAGCTCAAAAGAGCATTATAGTTTTCGAAGCGGGCACTTGAAATGACGTCTTGCAGGGCTCTGTTGACTGACATAATAAAGCCCTGACCCGATCTTATCACTGCAGGTATGCTGTATTCAAGCATTAAAAGACTGCCATTAACTTAACACCTGGAGACAGAGTCCTACGTATGCTGCCGGAAATGGGAATCTGTCCAAATGTGTTCCACCTTCTAACAGCAGTTCTGCAGGAGAACAGAACCAGTGTCAATAATAAAGTAGCCAAGCACCAACATTTCTTGCAGGTCACAAGGCTGGCAAGAGGACAGCCAAAGCCCTTTTCACCTTAGAGTTCTGTCAAAGGATTCCTCTCAGAAAACGCAAGGAGTCAGGGAGCTTGTAAAGATGTATCTGTATCCAGGTGACCTTTGCATCATCTACGTCAAAGGTTCATTATAGGTGTAATACTGAAATGGCGGAGTAATGACACAAAATGCGTTAGAGGGTTGATTAAGATGGAGTGGAGTGTAATGATTTAATTGCGAAATTGAGTGTTCTCTCAACTTGGAAAAGTGACTTATCTACATCAGAGTTTAAAGAGAGAGGATTTATGCGGACTGTAGTGTAGGCATATCTGCATAGACAATAGCCTGAGGTGTATCGACCTTTTTTTAAAAGGGCAGACTCACGCCCGCTGGTCTAAATGGCGGGCAGTGTGGGGCTCAGCACCGGCGGAGAGTATATGCCTCCATCCTGTCCACGTGTAATACCCACTAAAAACCACTTCCCCCAACCCCCTCCCGGCTCGGAATTGTAAAGCAGTACTGCAGACGCGCATAGCGATGGTGCGCTGGGCGGCACGGAGGGCCTGGCGGTTACGTTGGGTCCGTA
Source organism: Dermanyssus gallinae (assembly GCA_003439945.1). Classification (NCBI taxonomy): domain Eukaryota; kingdom Metazoa; phylum Arthropoda; class Arachnida; order Mesostigmata; family Dermanyssidae; genus Dermanyssus; species Dermanyssus gallinae. Next base: position 123,787 of record QVRM01001989.1, on the reverse strand, counting down.
GGGCAAGGTCGGCCCAAACCGGGGCCGCGTACAAGGCCGTGGAACCCGCTACGTCTGCGACGCGCATTTCCGGCCCCCCCCTCCATATTGTTGTGTTAGTGTTTTGCCTGTTTCTTTAGGGTAATGGGGTGGCCTGCCACCTCTAGATTGATTCCGCAGGTTTTCTTACGGCCCGTCAGATAAAGTGCCTCCGTTTTCTGCGAGACTAGTTCCAGGTGGTTCGATATCATCTATTCGTTGACTATGTCCAGGGCAAGGTTTGATATCATCCATTTGTTGACTATGTCCCGAGCGAGGTTCGCCATCGTCTCTAGCGATGCATCCTGCCGTGCGGTCACCAGCATCGCCAGATCGTCAGCGTTTGCTATCCTTTGAACCCCTTCCAGCATGTCGGGGATGCGCAGGACTCCGTCGTAGGCGATGTTCCAAAGAACCGGACAGAGGACGGAGCCCTGCGGGACCCCCGCCGTAACCTTATGGGTGTGCCCCTCCCCGTAGGCGTGCGCTCGCTTAAGTAAGACGACACGATTCAAGTGAGGTGTGGCGGAATCTGGCGATCTTCTAGAGCCCTCATAATGATGGTCCAGTTTACAGTATTAAACGCGTTCGTGACGAACCAATTAACTGTCAAACGCGTACAGCCGAGATGCTTAACTATTTGAAGAAGGAATGCGTAAGAACAGATAGCTCCGTTTCGACTTTATACTTTTATTATAACAACATTTTTGCACTCAGGTGTCTTGTCTTACAAACTACAAGAACATAATGCATCTGAATAACATTTACACTGCTTAATAAATATATGTAAATATATATATATATATGTGCACAATGAAGCATCATGGTGGTGCCAGTTTCATTGATGCTCTATGTTACGCCTTCACTATGCTAATTATGTGTTTGGCGGTCGATTTTGAATCATTAAGTGAGTCTCGTCAAACTTCAGCCAACAACTTCTGCCGAATAGATGAGACCATCATATGGAATGTATAAACGTATATATATATATATACGTTTAAGTCTGTTGACTGTATCGGAAAAAGAGCTTTCATAGAGTTGTTTTGACACATTTCGGATCCTGTCCGGCCGCAGGTGATGACGGACTTGCTTTGTCGAGCTGCAACGATGTGTTGGCTGGTTGGTGTTTGCGATCAGCTCGATTCCGATCAGCCCTTCATCCGCAGTGATCCGAGGTCATCTCAAGGATGGTCCACTTTCTGCAGCCGAACAGCAAAAAGCCGAAGGTAGCCCCGAGCACAACGGCAATGCACACGTAGACATTGTAAGTCATGAAGATGAGCATCAACATGTAGCCAAGTGTGATCTGCAATTCGACATAGGGCAACAATATACGAAACATATGATATCAGAGGCGCTTTTGGTCACAAAAACGAGCTGCGTTAAACAATGGTTTTGACGCTGTCTTCAATCGGCTGTAATTATGTAACTGCAGTAATTATATAGGCTGTATGACAGTAGAACAACATCACTTAATGTTCTCTAACGTTAACACACGTGTCGTTTTGCTAGCAAAAAAGACAGACTGTAGGGAGTGGGATTCGCATGTGCCTATTTGGCCGGTTGCCAACCTAACGAACCATTAACAAGTCTTGTGCAGTAATTCAATGGTGGAGAGAGCATGGAGCGGCATATTTTGCATGGTTGCAGGGCGTTTTACAATAAAACAACGAACAGTTCGTTGAGGTCGGTGCTAAAATCAATGTTTCCAGTATATTTATTTTAAGACAATTATTTTTTTTCGCGTATGCACCTCGTGCACAAATTAGACAAGCATCTATCCCAGCGTGCCTAACAGGTAACTATTTTTCAGTAAAGAATCACAACGGTCTTCTTAACCTTAGATAGTATAGTCGCGCATTGCGTGCGACAGGTTTTTTTTTACTCACGGGCACCACCGACTTCAACAAAACACGTCACAATGTGATTGTTCGAGTTTACACTTATAACTTTAAAGACTACGCATGGATATACCGTTTCAAGAAATATTTGGTGGACATTATGTACAAATCTAAAAATTAGTCACTTTTTATTTAAAACATATCTATACTCTATATCATAGAATTCACAAATACGTAAGTCTTGATTTCTATAGCAATTTAAGCCAAAACGACGTAATGACTGAATAGATCGGAAAGTAAGCCGGTCGGGCTGCTGGCCAGTGTATATATATATGTAACGAGATCTTATGACTGGCGGAATGGGAGGTCTAAGATATCTATCGATTACTTGCTGTTAGTATATATATATATATATAATGATCATGACGCAATGATGGTGCACTACTTGGGGCCATACCTAGAGTGAACAGGCGTTAAGTTCTAATCAATCTTTGATGATACACACATACATTGGTAGTTGGTATATTACCTGAAGTCCGTAGAGAGCCGTTTGGGCAAGATGCCGCGTGGCTAACATGGCCATGAGCCACTGGTTTTGGCTGTCGACAAGAGACGTGCTGCTTTCGCTGCGCGTCTTTACGTAGAGGTGCTCCCGATACGCCCGCAGGCCCTCAAACAGGACAGCCAGGGCAAACACGGCTAGGCACGAACCAAACATTTCTGCTTATACAGAAGCATGGTTTCGCACACAACAGCACGAACACCATAGCATATATATGTTAAAATATATATTAAGATTTTGGACAATGGTGCTCTCAGCCAAGCATGGGCAGGGTAATTCTTCATATGACACATGCCGCTATGAATCTATAAACAAATCATAACCATGCGACCATTTACAGCGCGAAAAACTAACACATTCAGGTAATTGCGCATTTCATGACGATTATGTTGGTACCAAATATATGGCAATGCAAGACGGTTACGAGACGCGATTGCGGAGTAATCGAGATTGAGTGCATGCATACATGACCTACTCCATCAGCTAAATCATTCTAGGTCATTTATGCGTGCACTCTATTTCGACATGCCCGCCAAAAAATCTTGGTTACTCCGCAATCAAGGCTCGTATTGCCATATATTGAGGTATTTGGCGTGAAGGGTAGTAAGAAACTTAATTTTTCTAGTAAGAAACTTCAAGTTCTCTTCTAAACGACCATGTCGCATCTTCTGTCCGCCATCGTATGTTTTTTTTAGAGAAAACTGAGTTGTCGCAAACACGACAATGTGCTTAGTTTCAGTATACAAGCACTGGTTGTCTCGCAATTGCACATTTTGTGGTTCTATGTCAGGCAACAACACCAGTGTCACGTATTTTAGTAATATCACACTTACTTCGAAACAATATTTCTCTTCAATGCCCTATATCGCTGTTCAACTCATCCCGGAAGACCCTTTATACTTAGAAATACATGCAAACAAATATGTTTTTGTGGTATGTAGTATAATATATAGATAGTACACATCCATTGGTTATCAAAACAATAGTTAATCCCAGTTGACGCCTGATGATTGAAGTTGCTATGCCTAGGGTATATATAAATATATTGCCTAGGGTATATATAAATATATGAGATAAAAAGTCATTACGATGTGCTTACGTGCAGCATTTTGTGTCTTCCACCCGTCAAACAGGATGGTGACTACTGACGAGGCATAGAAAGTCATTTGCATCATCATCGAGTGATCTCCTTCGTTATGGTCGTGTCCTTCGTGGTTACTGTGGTCCATATCGCCGGCCGGGTGCGAGTCTGGCACATAGTCCATATTGTCGTGGTTGAGAATTGCACCGTCCTCCAATCTGCTCAGCTTTAAACTGTAAGAAACACACGCAGGAATTAGTTGACGTGTTATATATAGATCGTCTTCTTTATCTTCTCTCCCTTCCTCGATTGGGAACTCTCGTAAAAAGGCACCAGGACCGGGGGTGATCCGCGTGCATCGTTTGCTATCACGGTCTAATCTTATCCATGCCGCCAACACTTCACCGGCACTTACTTGTTTTCAGCATTATTTTAATACTAAAAAGGGCGTTATATTAATACACCAATGACTGGACTTTTAAAACTACTATGCATATACAACTTAATTGAGGCGTTAAAAAATATTGTGATTTACAAGTAAGATCCTGACGCATACCCAATGGAAGCCTTTCTAATGTTTGAAGAGATTTTGCCTTGCATATAGCGCGTCGTTCCTTTGCAGACAACCACAGTATGTGACCCATGTGCTCAAATATTACAGGCAGTATTATTGCTACGTATATCGTAATATGCATTCGTGTATAGCATTTATGTGAGGCACACATATGTTTAAAGGTATATATGCCTCCATTATTTACTGCTCTGCTAAGGTGGTCAGAACGTGCAAGTCAAACGTTGCACACTGATTCGTTTCAGTCGCCAATGACAACGTTACAAAGCCAAAAAGGGTTAAAGACGCACAAGCGCAAGTGGATCTCGTTTCTTAATGCGGGACATACTCTAAGCAGAATTTGTCAAGTTTCCTTTCCTGAAATTGTAAAAATTTTACACCCGATTGTCTAGTTCCCCCAAAAACGTTAACGTTTTTTTTGTTGTCCAAAAAGCAGCTGGTCTAAGAAGCTACTCGAAAACAGTACAATCGTGCGATATGGTATTTGATGTCCTACGTTTAGTGTTAATTTTGTAACCACGCTAGTGAACTATAGCATAAGCATACGCGTTGTTTAAGTGAAAGATAAATGCTTGCTTGTTGGCACCTGCTTTTCTTGAATTTATTATTTTTTGTTCGTTGCTTTTTGGGTACTGGCGTGTATATTTTTGGCTTACTTTTTTCTTGCAGACTTACGATTCGTTGCAGATAATCAAAACCCAATAACAGGCTTCGCGATTGCGGTCACGCAGTTAAGTGCACAAAGGCAAATGGATAGCTTACTTGCAAGGCGACGATTTCCAAGTTGGTTACTAAAGTCGTTTCTTAAAAAATGACTCAAGGATGATGCAAGGAACCTATCTTCAAACCCGAGAAGTGATTTTAAGTTTGTCGCACGCGATTTTGGTAGCTTTGCGGTCAGCCTAAAGCATATGTACAAATTTTAAGATACAGCCGTCAGGTTTTCAATTTCGTCATCGCGTTTAACTTTCACTGAGGAGTGCAGAGACGACCTCTTCCTAAGCACGTTTTCGCATAAATAAGAACAATAATTCTGGTAAAATTAAAAACAAGCATGTTCGTAAGATTCCTGTTCTATAATTTTTGATCGTGTGACAATTACTTCATTACTTTACGTCCAGTGGTAATGAGTTTAATCAAAGTTACAGGTACTTGACGTTTTTTTTGTATGACGCTCCTCCGCACTGCCTTCTATTTGTGTATTAGATACAGTACATATGGAAGTAGTAATTTGGAGTAGCAGTTTGATAAGGATGCCTTTCTGGTATCATCGTAATGAAGCCAGAGCAGTATAGGACTCAAAAACCCACTAACGATATCACTGTAATACGCACACGCACGTATATATGGGTGTGACTATGGCACTAGAAGTCGCGATTCGAGCTCGGTGCCACATACACTATTTACAAGCAATGTATTTAGGATTTGCAGAGATAAAATAGAGATAAAGGGGGACGTACATAAGAACTATGTATTTCAAAAGTAAATTATTTATATTGTGCGCTTATGCACATACGACGCAACGAAAATAAATAATATATATATATATATATATATATATATATATTACAAAGATGGAGCTAGAATTAAAAAACATTTTTAAGGAGGTTGGTTTGCCGAGATTGAGCTGCAATAAAAACGCGATTTAAAGGTCTGCTTTGCTGCATGGATCCACCGTCTCACGAAATGTTTAGAAGCTGACGTAGAAATTATATTGAAATCAAAATATTGATTTAGCTTTTGTTAAGACATATCTGCACTCGATCATGGAACTATCTGCAGACACGTACGTCTTTATTCCTATGGTAGTTTAAGCAGAAACGACGCGCAGGCTGCTGGACAATAGCTCCCGGGGTCACAATGATCTTTTTTGCTATTACAAAGCGCGCTTACTCAAGTTGTTTGAAGCATTTCCTAGAACTTCTGAAAACAGACCTGCTAGGCATATACGCGAGTAAGACAGCTATGGTTGATCTGCTATACGGATGGTCACCGTTCATAGCAGATCGGGCGGCGTTTTGGTTAGCCATTATTCAGGTTGCGGCACTTTGTTTCTTAGGCTCGTGTATGTAATTTATAGAAAAAGTACATCGAAGTCTAAATAATAGATGTCATACTTTATCATAAAAATTGCAAAAACTTATTTAGGTCCTTATCTACTAAACTTATTGAAACATGTCCGTATGTCGCGATTAAATCACGTACTACGGGAATACACTATTTTTGTCCCCGTCAATTAGTTGTTTTCTTCTTAAGGAATTCTCACCACTAGCACAAGCAACATAAAGCGAAACAATTTGATTTGCCACACACTGTTAAGTAGTAGTATTTCGTTATTTTAGATATTAGCCGATTGCTAACAACAACAACAAGCAGACCGCAGATAAAGCTGTATTGTAAAACGCGCGAAAAAAAGAAAACTTCACCTACTAGGTGAAGTGAAGTGAAGCGCAAACAAAAAGAAGGAAACGAGTCGGATGCCAAGCAGGTTGGCCAGCTATTCGGACGGGACAATCAACATCACCACCATTACCACCAATACGAGACACAACAATAACTAAAAAAAAGAAAAGGTAAAGTTTCCGACGTAAACGCAGATGGTCTTCGTTTTGCTTTCCGGGTTTCCGGGCATTGTAGCGAGAAGCGCAGTAGCACCGCCATAGCCGTCGGCGGGAAAAGCCAAAGACATCGAAAGCATCAGAAACGATCAAAAACTGACTACTTCGTCAGGGCTCACTTGGTTGCCATCGAACCGGCGGCTTCAATCTGGAAGACAACCCCAGCCGAACGGAGGCGCCCGTCCCTTAGCGGTATCAACAAAACCTTTGGGGTTGGGTCCAATGGCCAATAACGGAACTGTAACCGTGTTATTTATTATCCATTTCGAGACGTATTAGTTTATCACACAATGTATATATATATATATATATATATATATATATATTATATATATAGGAGAAACGTGATGTTTAGAAGTGAGCAAGAAATTATTATTATAATATATATATATATATATATATATATATATATATATATATATATTAGAACATAGCCTTAGAAAGTTTGCGAGTGCCAGAGAGCGGGTTGTTCCACAGAGAAACTGAACATATCCGCGAGACAGTAGCTGCCAGATTCAGACCGTACACCGCTAATTCCTCTCCGTTAACACGAGACTAGCTGAGAATCCGATATCGGGGGAGTCGGGCGCCTCACGGTAATCATATTACGAACGATGAACCACTATCCAAATTAACATAACAACATCGGTGTTTGCAATCCCTTCTCAGTATAAATGTTCATCTTTTGCTATTTTTTTTTCTTTCAGAACCAGCAGATTTTTTTCGTTCAGGCACGCTGAAACTTTTGATTTAAGCCAACGAATCTATTGTGAAGTGTATCTCTGTTCGTTCAGAAACCGGTCCAAAATTGCCGGCCAACTCTTACAACGCTATGATGGCTCGCTATACATATGCAGAGAGGGACTGTCCTTGAAGTTTGTTCTGGCCAGCGAGGGCCGATTACCGCGACGTCTCCGGGCGGGCGTTTAATCAGTAATGGCTTGTCGCCAGAGTCGTTTATAACTGCGCGCGCACCGAGCCGATAGCAACCGGGCCAAGGTATTACTTGCAAAGTTTGAAGTGAAGTCCCAACGACGGTACACAAATACCAACAAAGAAAACGACGCAGCAATATGTATATATATTTATTAATATATATATATATATATATATATATATATATATATATAATATATATATATATATATATATATATATATATATATATATATATATATATATTATATATATACATATATAACTATATATATATATATATAAAGAACTTCGATGTATGTATATAAATACGTCTTCAAATATATGCGCATATTTGTTTGTTTGTTGGAATTATACAATAAAAATAACTCTTATGGTGAAAGTGATAGCTTGTGCTGAGAGGGGGGGGGGCGTAAGTACAACGATACTATGTGTTCAGGTTTTCAACTATCATGCACGACCGCTACGACAAATGTCGTAAATATCCCATACTAATTGTTATTTTAATAATAATTATTGTTATGCTTTTTTTTTGCATAATAATAATAATAATAATAATAATAATAGTTACAGCTTTTTTTGCTTCTATATGAACTATTATTTATTATATAGATATATTATTAGTATAACTAATGACAGTTGTTCGAACAGACATTCGATATGCATCGTCAATTTAGCAGATAAACAGCAGATTTTCGCTGTCAAAATCCGAGTCAATTGCTGCGAACTATAAGTAGGCATCTTACGCCCACCTGGGGCTTAGTCAAATGTCGCAGTACACGGTATCGGCGACAGGCAGGTCACAACGGCGACGATAAGCTGGCCACAACGACGGCAACAACAACAACAACAAAATCGACAACAATAACAACAACAACAATGCGCAGTCATGGCGGTGGTTGCGGCGGACTCAGCCGACTTGAGACGGTCGATGCGACATCTTCCGCTTGAGCGCTGGTGACATCTCGACTCAAGAAAGCTCTCCCGTTGCGTTCGCACCTGTCAACTAGAAACCGCCGAAGGCCGCGCGGTCATTTCATCAACGCCTCACGACATTCGCGAAGGAGAATCGGAAGCCGGAAAAACAGTATTCGTTCAAAAACACTATATGTGATACTCGTTCGGCAAGAAAAAGAAAAGAAATACTGCCAGTAGCCCCTATTCTAATCGTACTAGTAAGCTTACTCTTAGGCTTACGGCTTATATATGTGTATATATATATATATATATATATATATATATCGTCGATCGTTTGAGGATTCGATGATACAGGAGATTTGTTAGACGGCGATTCTTAGCCCAGCACGCAAGCTAGAAATTAAACCAGACCCCAGACCGAGTAGAAGCTGCGCACTTCAACACTTAGAAACGCAGTACGACTAAGCAGAACATGTTCACCTATCAATGTATTTTTAAGTAATTTATTTCCATTTTAAGTCCATCTTTAAAACTGTCAGACAAGGCTTAAGTTACTCCGGTTGCCCTAATTTTTTTTCCTTTTCTTAGATGAACTTATGTTTATGATTGACGTCAATTCGCTAAAGTATATTGATGTTGGAAGATTGAGAAAAATAGAGAAATTATATTTTCGTTAGTATTGAGACAAGTCATACTGAGCTGATGCCTCGTGAGAAGAATACCCTTTAATGGTTTGTAGCGATAAAACAGACTCTGACAAATGTGTTCCCATGGAGAGTCCCCCCGCCAACTCCATGGAAGCTTAATAAAAACATACACATTTCCTTGAATAAAGCGTATATTTATATAATTGTTTCAACAGTTTGAAAATGTCTCCGCCAGTCAACTCATTTTTTGTACGGTGCGTACAGAGACATGGTACACACAAACACTTATGACTCCATACCGCGTCATTAACTCAATTTATAGCTACCATGTTTAAAGGGCGAGGCGGAACTCTATGAACAGGGCACCCTATGCAGCGACCTCGAGTGTTATTTTTAGACAAATGTTAGAGCGCGAGAATCAATGAGCATATTCATCACACCTTGGCTTAAGAGAATAGTATGTGGACAGATATATTTGTGCATTACTTCCTATGCAGTAACACGCAATAGTGGCAGGCTTTAATTGAAATCTAATATTTATACAAAAAATGCTGTTTGTTTTAAACAAATAAAAAACAGTAGACTGCGTGGGAGGCCGGACACATCGCATGTGTTGAACTTCATGTTCAACCCCATATCCCTCGTTGCCATAAGCCTCCGTCTAAGGTTCTCAGCTTTAGCGAGACGGCATTGACTTATAATTGCCAAGGTAAATTAAACAGTCGATCACATACATATACACATACGTACCCATACCAGTAATCGCACGATCCAGCACATACATGTAAGCGGCTAAGAAATGAGTAACTTTTCAGAGGGAAGTTATTCGCTTCTTAGCCGAAGTAACAGAGGGAAAAGTAACAAAGGTTAAGGCAGCCGAAGTGTTCACGCTTGTGTCGATCGCCACAGATCCGCTACATCACATAATCCGCTAAGGCTAACAACAGGGAATAGTCGAGATGGTTCGCACCATCAAATCGAGTCTAGAATCACGATGATCTCAATTAGATCAATAAGGATATGAAACAGGCGCAGCTAGACGTGCGTTCATTAAACAAATAGTATAGTATAGATCAAACAAACTTCAGATTTTTTATTCGAAATGATTCGTTTCTTTACGTCGGCGGCAATCCGGTGGGCTGGGACACCTGCAGATCGTTTAAAGTACAACTTGTAAACACTGGTACGCGTAAGTACAGGCAAATACGGCGCGTAAAAAATGTGCGTCAGGTTAACTAACATTGACGGACAAAGCACCCTATATTCGATAGAAACGATACAACAAACAATGGCGAGAGAAAGCGAACCAGTTAACCACCAGACCTAATCAGTGTGTCACGCGCTAATGCCGTCGGGTCGCATTCGTTTCCGCGCATGAGCTGTTGTGTCTGTCAGCGAGTCAATGAGGTCGACGCGCGTTACCTCACTTTGTAGCGAGGTAAACAAGAACCAAATAAGCGGTTCTAGCTGTTTGTTTTGTTACCCAACGGCGGCCGCCCAGCGAAGTGTTGGTGCTGTCGTTGATTTTCACAGCAGATTTGTGCCGTCCGTTCGTGACTTCATCCCGGAAACTTCTTCAGCGGAAATGACTTCAGCGATTCACTACGAGTCATTGGCCGATTTACTACGAGGCCGTCTGGGTGGTTGGTGGTCGTGAAAAAAGTGACTTTGATGGTGAGGTGTTTAACCACTAGCTCCGCTCGCAACCGATGAGCTGAATTGTTTACAATGCATCGCAACGGAGCCGTTGTCGTCTACAAACTGCCACACGGCTCAAGCTCGCTGTGCTGAATCTCAAGCAATTTACGGGCTACGCATTTACCTACAACAGATTGTGCTAGCTAAAGTCCTAGCTATAGCATCTAACATATTCAACCTCAACAGACAACAGTCACAATAAATAGAGAAATTGATTTTTTGACGCTCGTAAACGTGAATATACTATATATTATTTGCACACAGCAATCAGTACACACTATGAGGGTACTGTAGTCGTGCTAATAGCGATACACAATTTATACTACACAAAAAGGCTTTTCTGGCAAATGGCACATACGAATCCAAACTGTTGTGTCCCTTTTCGACGCTTCACAAGCACCATATGTTATCGATATCGAGACGATTGGTACTGTTTGCCCACGCACGCAACCTATCTTTCTGGTCATTGCAATACCACGTAAAACCACTGTACACCACACCTTGTCTGTGATTATAAGAGCTCGCCTGATCCTATCTAATAAAACAGCGAATATTCTTATATAAGAAGAAATGGCTGCATAAACATTTTCGGCAGGCTTTTGGCACCTGTTATTGTAGTTCGTGTCCACGACTCACGATAGAAGAGCTCACACCCCATCCCCTCCATATCATCCCGCCGACGCATAACAGACACAGCAAGGGAGACCAACAAGGTTGTGGATGGGTGTAAATCATTAGCAGCAGCATCAACATTCGGGACTAACCCATTTCTGACAATTTGGCGTAAAGTAGAAAGAGAGAAATGAGAAAGAAAAAGCGATGGTGATGATGGAGCTTCGTGTCGCCCATGACATAACGTGTGTAGGCGTAGGAGGCGATGAACAAGTCGGGACATTGCATGAGCCCACTAAACTAACGACTGTGAAACCATCAAAATAAATTAGTAGGTAAATCGTAGCTGGTTGAGTGAGCTTGTGTGTGTTCTACTACATTTCCTTTGCAATGAAGGAAGGTCCAATGAGCCGGGCTTGGCCAAACGCTGCCCTGTCAATCAAACTGATTTGTGCCCCTTAGGCAATGTGGAAGACTAGCGGACTAACATTGTTCATGCAGTGTGTTAAGTCTGGTATCCCTCTCTTTTCCTCACTCACTTTATATATATATATATATATATATATATATATATATATGTTTCGATTCGACAGCTATCGTTAAGATTGGCTGCTTTATGTGGTGGCACATGATAGTGGAACGCATTTTTGCTCATTGCAGTCATTACGGTGTTGTTGTTGTTAGAGTACCGAACAAAAAACTTGCCTCCATACGAAGCAAACATTACTATGGCTATACGCTCTACTTTTTCACCTTAGAACCTATACCAGAGGCAAAGTGAACTGCACAGAACTAAGATATATGTCTAAAAGAGAAAAATGTCGCCTATATTACGTGTATGCTAGCAAACATGTTGTCCATAGTACGTCCACATATTCCTACACATTCATATAAACAGCCACTTATGTCTGTTGTCGAACAATAATTTGTCGTCACCGTGGTGCTCTTTGTATGTTGCTACTGCTGTTGTTGTTGCTGGTGTTGCTATTGTCATTGTTGCTGGTGTGGTTGTAGTTGTTATCATTGTTGTTGCAATTGTCGTGCGTTGTTTCTGCTGCCACTGTTGTTGTACGTTGCTTTTGCTACTGTTGTTGTTATTATCATTGTTGCTGGTGCTATTATTATTATTGTTGTTATCATTGCTGTTGCTATTGTTGTGCGTTGCCTCTGCTACTTTTGTTGATGTTGTTATTGTCGTCGTCGTTGTTGTTTTTGTTTTTGTTGTTGTTGTTGTTGTTGTTGTTGAACTTGATGACGCAATTGGCAAGCGATAGCATCACGACCACGACTACTAAAACAACGACGATTACGACGAGAACAGTTTCGCTGATGACAACCAAGACAGCGGCGGCAATGGTCCTGGCGTTACTGGCCGTGAAAGGTTACCAGCAGTTAACACGTGCCGCACTCGCAACAGCAACAACAGTGCCGGCAAAACAGATTCAGTAGCGGCAGCGTCTGCAGCAGCAGCAACAATGTATTGCCGAAAAGGTCGTAGACATAATGGTAGAAGTAGTAGCACTAGTTGCTGTTGTTGATGTTATTGCTAATGTTGTTGTGATTCGTGTGTGATGACCTGTTGTGCTTTCAAGGACGGCGCCGTACAACAGAAACGCTGCCAGCTCTTACCCGATCTTGCAGCGATGGCAACGACTCACTACGTACCCCTCACTCAATCTGCTTCTTTTCCTCCTCCTCCTCCTCTCTTGCAACTTGTTTATCTACTGCACTTCGACTACTTACCACAACGACAACAACAACAACAACAACTACAACTGCTACTACCACAACTATAACTATTCTTATCGCCGACGATAACCCCGAGAACCCATATGACAACGGCTTTTGTCAATGCAATACTATCACAACGTTGATGACGACGACGACGACAACAACAACATTAACAATAACAACAACAGTAGCGGCAGCGACAACAGCAGCAACTTCGACAGCGACATCACTACGATGTCAATATTACCAATCAGACAAATATCTGCCCGATAGATCCGTGCCTAGCTTAGCTGGCCTAAGAACAGTCTCTCATATTTTGATCTGTCTTTCACAATAGATCACACAATTGATCGATCCCTCGTTTCTAACAGCCAAACTAATCAAAGTACAGCAGCATGTGTTGCTGCTGTTTTTTTTCACGGCTGACTTTCAGCCAACATTTAGCGTTCACGGCACTGCTTCCGCACTAGCTTCGTAAACGCACGGACCCCATAAATACTAATAATGTGCAACGGTGAGGCTCGAACCCGTGCAGCACCTATGTGCCTCCTTCGGTTGCGAGGCGCACGCGAATGCGCCCACCACGCCACCTCCGGGCAGTCGACAGTTGGCTGATCCAGCGCGCTGAAACAGTCGATTAAATCCCAACCGACCGAAACATCGAGAGAGGCAACCAGCTCACAGTACGGAGGAGGGATCGTCGTAGAATCGATGTCTGCGACACCGGCCCGCGCGGTTGTTTATTCTTCTTCTTCTTTTTCTTCTTTCTCCTGTACCTCATCTTTCTCTCTACGTGTTCTCTTCCTCCAGACTCGCTACCTGCTCTGGCATGTTTACTACACCTAATTACCACTTGGGGCTTCTCTACTTCTCTATGATACCCACCTCCACCACCACGGCGAACGATGAGAAGATGAAAGATGAGGGGAGTATTTGACTATTGCTTCAGTTGGAACAAATTCCGCGGGCACCAACACAGCACACCATTACAAGCAACGACGACGACCACCACCACCAGACTGACGGCTACCAATGCCTGTCTACCAATGCGGCGACACTGCCAGAGATGGTGGTGGCGGCGGCCTTCCTAGGGTACTCATCATCACCACCATCATCATTACGACGACGACAATGATGATGATGATGGCGATTATGATGACTGTAGTGGTGGTGGTGGTGCCCACGACAAGCACACTGATGATGATGCTGCTGCTGCTGATGATGAGTTGCAATGATGACCCGTGCTGCACATTGGGAAAGGAAGCAACGCCACCGAGAGAGAGAAACAGAGAGATAAAGAGAGAGGAGGAAAAGGAGGAAGAAAAACAGTTGCCAACCCGTCGGGGCGAACGAACAGCCGCTGGGTTGATCGGTCTGCTGTGTGACTGCCGCCGGTTGGTGTGTTGGTCTTTGCGTCGGGCGCGCGGTGGTGAGGGGACCGGCAGAACAGGCAGAAAGCGCACACAGCGCACGAATCACACGCTCAACTGACGGTTTCTCCGCCGTCGCTGGTGGCGGCGCTGGCGGTGATGGCGCGCTGACGGTCGTGTTGATGACGGTAGTGTTAATGACGGTCGTGTTGGTGGCGGTAGTGGTGGGAGTCTGTGGCCAGTCAGCGGGCCTACCTATGTATCTATGTATGTATGCCGGCTGTCAATAGAGTAAATCTTACTGCAAACGTGCGATTGCTACCGCTACTACCCTACTACTAGTAAAGTTTTCGGGCGACCCTCAGCCAAGAGTTAACGTTTACGGAACTGTTTTTCACATCTTGCGTCTTTATAAACGGACCCCCCTAAATATAAATGTGGGGCAACGGTGGGGCTCGAACCCACGCACCTATGTGTCTCCTCCGGCTGCAAGGCGCAGGCCTAAGCCACCACGCCACCGGGCTCGACACTACTCTACTACTACCATTACTGTTATTAAGTAAAGTTTTCGGGCTGACCCTCAGACAAGCCATTTAACGTCCACGGAACTGTTTTTCACATTGCTAGATGAACCCCCATAAATACAAATGTGGGGCAACGGTATGGCTCGAACCCGCGTACCTATGTAGTGTCTCCTTCGGCTGCGAGGCGCAGACTTAAGCCACCACGCCACCGGGCTCGACACTACCATTTACTACTACTACTACCATTACTAAGTAATGTAAAGTTTTCGGGCTGACCCTCAGCCAAGATTTAACGTCCACGGAATTGTTTTTCACATTGCTTCATAGACGGACCCCCATAAATACAAATGTGGGGCAACGGTGGGACTCGAACCCGCGCACCTGCTATGTGTCTCCTCCGGTTGCGAGGCGCAGACTTAAGCCACCACGCCACCGGGCTCGACACCATTACTACTACTACTACTACTACTACTACTTTTTTTTATTGAGTATATGTCACTACTACTTGTACCACCATTACTACTACTACAACGCATAAGCGCTGGCTGCTGACTAACTACTATACCTGGCGAAGAAGGAGCCATTGTCCTACCTAGAATAGCAGTAAAACCGTTCTAGCAAGCATGAGACAGAGCATAACGCGGAGAAAGCGGTGGTGGAACAATCATTGCTGCGTGGCCTAGTGTCAGCTGGCTGGCTGTATGTATGTAAGTAACTGTGTTCGTAAATAGTAAAGGTAGCTAGCAATGGAAGATGTAGCAGCTCATCGCTGTTACACCGATATTGTTGTCTATCGAATTGTGTCGTGTGTATCGTCGCACGGTTGAGCACGCATTGAATGCCGTACCCAGCCGATGATTCGTTCTACCGCGTTGCAAGGCAATCGACTGGTTGGTTGGTTCCACCATCCTAGACGGAAGACTATCGATTTTCCGGCATACGTCAGCAGCCCTCAAATAAAGTGTCGATGGAACAATGCTCAATAAGCAATCCTCAAAATGCGCCAGCAAGTACAATAACAATAACAGCAACAACAATGGCAACGCTAGCAGCAACAACAATGGCAACGCTAGCAGCAACAACAACAGCAACAGCAACCACAACAATAACCACCCCAATATGACAATGACAGCACGTCGGAGCAGCTACCGACACGAGCATAACTGTCACGCAAAAAAAATTTCGACAGGAGAGGTAGTAAAAGCTAACAGGTTTTGCACAACGAAGACCTGTTCTTCCGTCTATTAGACTCTTATTCAGCAAAGCAATTCGGCGAGACGTCTCCATCGTTCTGCTGAGCAAGCTTCGGGCGCGCCTCCACTATATGTTGTCGTAACAGCAAAACCTGCGCCTGTCGTTACATTTGGCCCACTTGTATATATGCCTCAGTCAGTCAGTGACTTGAGTCGTCAGCGCAGCCGTGAGCCATGGATAACATCGTCGTTTAAATTGTGGGCAAGAAAGTTTACCTCACCAGAGGAAGCCAATTTGCATTCTGGCCAGACCAATCTAGCCTAAATGGCGTCAATAACCAAAAACAAACAATGACTCATTTATGTATGTCATATCGCTTATATAACAAAAAGCGCCGAGGATGACTGATCCTCGAGAAGCGATATCTAGGTTTACCTATGGTCGGGCCTTTTTACCATATATATATATATATATATATATATATATATATTTTTTTTTTTTTTTTAAGTTTATATACAGGTATATTGAGGAGATGACTCACTACGATTTCAAGCCCGCAAGGAGCGGCTGATGGTCTGGAACTAAAAACAACCTCCTAAAAAGTTTTTTAAAGTATATATACAGGCATATTGAGGAGATGACTCACAACGACTCCCAGCCCGCAGGGAACGGCTGATGTTCTGGAATTAAAAACAACCTCCTTAAAAGTAAAAATACCAACCTAATGCCGAATTACAATTTAAGGCAAACAGTGCGCAACAAGATTTAAGCGCGCACACACACAGACACACACACACGCTAACTACGTGTTGTTCTTACTGGTATCATCGCCATATCTGCGCCACGCTGCGTATGGACGGGCAGGTAGGTATGCTACGGCGAATATCCTATGCACGGTATACTTGATGTGGTCGACTGCAAAGATTTTCCGCCCAGCTCGCGATCGAAATGAGCTAATCCGCTCCCAGCTCGCGCGTCCGTTCCGCGAAAGCCAACTTGGTCTACATACATACTGGCTCTGCGTACGTCGGTCTGTAGGGGAGGCGTTATGCTATAGATTAGTGTACAGATGGACGCGTTACGTCATCTTTCGCCGGGCTTAGCGGCGGGAGGTGGAAGGAATGCGGCATGAATGAACTCCCACCGAAGCTGCTCAACTGCTGCTGTTGTCGTCGTCGTCGTCGTCGCGTCGTCTAAAAGGTGTCGTCGCTGACGACAAGTAAAATTTAGAGCGTCAAAGAAGCAAAGAAAGCAAGTGTCGTTCAGATAGACAAAGCGTGCTAGAGCAGTAGCAGTAACGTCGTGGGATGGGCGCCGTCAGTACGTGCTCACAATTTGTTGCTGGCTGCCACAAAACGGTGGCACGGAATCATTGTATGATGTCGTTGTGCTGGCACCAACAGCAACAGTAGCAGCAGCGGCAGCCGCAGCAACAGCAGCAACAGCGACAACAGCAACAACAGTCAGAGACAGTCAGAGCCAATGATAACAGACAAAAACTACAGAACTTCAAGGTGACGATCTGGTCAAGCCAGCCAACCTGCTCCGCCGTATTGGTCTACGACGGGAGCGGCGCACCTTAGCGCGGCCAGTAACGGACAATATCAGTTACTACTACTACAACAACTACTACAGCTATTACTAGTACTATATATATATATATATTTTTTTACACTTTTTTATTCAACGCATAACGGGTAAAAATGATAATAAAATGTAAACAACTGTCCCCCAGCGAACGCGAACTATTAGTACTTATACAAACACACACACATCCACCCCATCAGTACGGAGTATTTCTTTTAGCGCTCTCCGGTTAATCAATATACACGTCCGTTTCCGTTTGCTCTAAACATGTTTCGGCTTTTGCTTTGTTTCCCTTTGCTTTTGTGTTATTGGTTAGCTTTTTTTTTAGCTTTGATTTAAGTTGGTTCATAAATAGCCTCACTTCCGACCATAGCGTTAACCTAAATCTGTCCATCAATCTGACTCTTGCGTAACGGTTTACTAATGACAACATCTATAAGAGACCCATAGTTGCTACGCTTGTTCAAGGTGCGCCCACCTATGTGAGACTGATGTGGGATGCGTTTTACATTTAACCCACTAAGCGTCTTACTTGAATGCAGACTATACAAAGCTACAGTTGCAACAAATTGTGTGCTGCGTTATTTGCGTACAGGCTGGATTTATTCGTATATTCAACATTGTTTGGTGTGGTGTTATTATTAATGCCTTTTATGTTTGGTTAATGATCTTTATTTACTACTGCAAACTATAGCATGCTCCTTACCAGAGTGTAATCAGATTTTACAATTACTGGGCGCAGTCAAGATTCTCGAGCACTGTTTACGTCTCAAACCTGTGTCATGTGTATTCGTCAGTGCGCAGTACCAGGTACCTGTCGCACTGCGCCAGGTACCTGGTAGAAGAGGTCGTCTTTCGAATTTGCTATAGGCATTGTGGGAAATGCCGTGGACCATGAGTTACTACGATACCAAAAAGACTCTATCTAGACTGTCAATTGTACTAGACTCGCATTTTTGATATGAGGCATCTGGCGCAGGCGCGGGTTTTTGATCAACCGCTATAGTAGACGGTCTTTTATTCTATGGCGTCACACTACGGTCCCGTGGTTCCGCTGGCCCAAAAAGATTGATCTATCTAAAGACAAGTCAAAAGGGCTTATTCAAAGGTCAAATATGCATGTTTTTGTAACAAAATTTCTAGTATCTGCATATTCTTATAACATGCATAAGGTCTGTCGATTTCGCAGACTTCGTGCAACTCTCCACGAGCTGTGTTGTATATCTTCTCTGAGCGCACAACCTCCAGTGATCTAACATCCACTCCACTTCGTAGTCCATGATCTACATATTTAAACATGGTCTGGTCGGTCTCGAGACAGCACATGTGTTTAAACAGCGATATATCATTTCGTTTGTGTAACCTATGTATTGGCGCAAGAGATACGCTTTCATGGGGTAAGGGGTCGCTTGTCGTTATAAATTTTACGGTGCACGTTCACCCGGTAAGGTGTGACACCAATTGACGAGTTGTGGAATAAATGTCCATAACTTATAATTTTTGTAACATCAATTTATGATTCATTTTGTCAAATGCCGTTGAAATCCAACTAATCGTGCATCATAGCTATAGGTACTGGTCCTGTAAAACGGCCCCTGGCGAAAGCAAACTGATTCATGTCAGTCTATCCGTTGCACACAAAAACTTTTAAATGTGATCAACTTCTTTACTAAAATACACGCGATGGATAGTTAAGCCACCAGCCTGTAGTTATCCACCGAATCCTTAGCTTTTGTTAATACAGGCGTTACAATAGCCCCTTAAAATAACTAACTTGCACATCACAGTACGATATCTGGAAAATGCACAAGAATGATTCACTGGTGTAAAACTGTACTTGTTCTTGTTTGTGTTTTGATCGTTTTAATTATGTCCCCGATTGAAATTTAAAACTGCCTATAGATTATTTGGTAATGACGTATTTGCATACGCACGTGATTTGTTCGTGACGGCGGCTGATCATCTAGAGGTTCATATACAGAGGAAAAGAGGTTTGAAGAATGCCGCCGCTTTACTTTGGTTATCGTCAATAACCAGTTTATCAACTTTTAATAGAGAGATTTGCTCACGGCATTGGAGGCGCTTACTGGCGAAGCGATAAATTATTTAGTATCCTTTAAGGTTAGCTGTAACGCCTCACGAGTTCTCAACCTTGTCGAGGCCTTCCTGGGTTTAACTGAGATGCTTTCAGTCACATCCTCAGCCAAAAGCTACTCTTACCGCCGAAGTACTCTGTTTTGAAGTCTGGTCATATTGGCATTGGTATTATTATTTTGTTGGGGCGTAAATACCTAGATAAGAATGTGTATATAATCGATAAATACATTATATTACATCATCTCAATGTCATCATGTTGTCCAATTTACGCTCACAGATTTGTACAGATCGACTCATAATCAACCTTCTAGAAGTTGACCTCTCCACTCGACTCTAAGGAGCGTCAAGAAGGGATCAGAATCCAGAAACTGAGAGCCCGATAATCAGTACTAATAGGGGGAGCCACGACTGGCTCGGTGTCGACCTCCCTCTTAGGTGTAATAAGCAAGTTCCGTATATTTTTTCCTCTTGTGGGTTGCCTAACAAGTTGATATAAATCATACTTGATGCAAAAGTTAGTAAACGCCTTCTCTGGGCCGATAGCGTCACTTAATCGCAAATTGGACCAGTCAGTGCCAACCATTATTAATAAATATATAATTAAAATTGCAGACCACACAAACAGGGCAACCGACATCAAGACATAATTCTAAAACTTCTATTACATGTTCGATACGAGTCTTTCTTTGAGCACCGGAGTCCGCATTAGTGACCTGATAGCATACAATTTGAGTGATGCAAGCCTACCGCTACGGTTTCGAAGCTTGCGAACATCTTGGCTCAGCGATAGTTTAGTCCTTTAAGTGTTAAAATGAACACACCCCACCCCTAGATCCTCGATACATTTGATACACCGAGTATCGGTCACCAAGTGAAACATCTCTGTCACGAATTGCGCCAGTAAACCGATCTCTAAAATAATAATGACATGGATGTTGTTTAATAAACAATGACCTCCATAGCACCTGAAGTGGCTAACATGCGGGCATTCAGATAAAAAAAAAACAATTTAAACTAGTCGGATCACCACCGGCTACACCGGCTTAGATCGTTTCTCACACCCGGGGTTTATGGTACAGTCATCGCTTTCCTGATGTGGTATCGAGCACACTGTGATGTCGATACGTTCAGAGCAGCAATGATCAGTGAAATCAGGCGCAGCTACGAGGTTGCAATGCGCGTCGTGGTCGTTTTTATACTGAAAATGTCGACTAAGCGTAATACGTGTATTCGTTCTAAAATATTTACGCTTCACGGATTTTTTTCTAGTTAGATTTGCTAAGACAGTCGGTAAATGACTGCTGCTGAATAAATATGGACAAATTCGTGCTAGATCTTGTCTTATGGGTAATGCATGCCTATATAATTTGCTTAGTGTGCAGTTTTTTCACACTAAGCGAATTATATAGGCAAAGCTCGCGTTAATCAAAATTTCAATAAAATAACTTAAACATGTCGTTGGTAAAACAAAAAAAAAGTTGTAAACTAACCAAGTTTTACCAACTTGGTGGACGAATCCCATTTTAAATTGTTTCAACGGGTACAGTGCTGTGGGAGCTATACATTGAGAGGATTACCTGTGAAATGTTATTTTATGATAAACACTATAAACGTTTTACAAGTATTCCAATGCTAATATCGACTCGTTAGTTCGTTATATCTGCCTTTGAATGCATGGCACAAATCAGAGCGGAAACTCCCACGTTTCAGTTTTTCTTATTATGCAGACCATTGGTAACGTTTGGCGACCTGCTGGTTGGATCGTACCTCTAATGAGTGAAAGACACATTCAAATTCACAAAGTAACAGCACATAACACGGCAGCAGACTGAAACGGATAAGCGCAGACGCAAAGTAAAAGGCTCAATCTCAAAAGTCGCCGAAAGCCTTTACGTCGTGCCGACTATCTCGCCTCTGGTAGCTCGAATGAGAAGCGGTTAGAAGCGGTTTGGATGAGGCTACCGATCACTTCGGTCAGCATGCCTCGTTACTCGCCAACAGGAGAGACGTTTATTCCGCGTTGTCTCACACACAATGGGACAGCGGTTCTCTATTGTAACGCATGACCTCGGCTCTGAAGAAGCGATCAGAGTGTCTAGTCCCACAGTCATCGAAGCAACGTTTTCGATTTCAAGCGACAAAAGGTTTAGTTGTCTTTGCTAGTAAAACATGTTGCTGTGCTCCGATAAACAGCCTTCAAACACGGATCCAGTGCGCTTCAAAAGAAGGCGCCTACTCGCGCTAATTGTGCAAGCAATACTCTCTGATGGCACACGGCAAAGATGAACGCTAGCAACATAGGATCGGAAACGGCAAGTTCGTTTCATGCACGACTTTGATTCGAGCGTCATTATCAAACATTGTCACATTGCGTGATCCGTTCGAGGTCGCTGACGGACGGTGAACTCTCGAACGTTATAGTTCAGTTCAGGTTTGCAAGGGCCTAAAAACTACGGAATTGTATCCTCTCGCATTTCAGGAGAAGTGTCGTTATGTGAAGGTGCTTCCCTACGCTTTCTAACTGGCTATGCAGTAGCGACTCACCATTGCTGAACTGGAATTGTTGATTCTTGTAAATGCCATTTGATCCAAAACCCCGACCCGTAACAATGCTCACTTGAGCATCTACCATGTTGCCACTGCAGTGTCGTTAACTTACGATTTAAGTAAAATCGTAACAGGCATTCATAATTACCTAAGTCGTCACCTAGAGTGGTGTGGTTAGGCATGCACTCACACAAAGTATTGAGCAAGATGCAGTAGCTTTTTACAAGGGTATCATGCGTGACGCCTCCCCACGAAACCGCTATTCAGAGCGCCAGAAAGTAGCGGTTCTCGCAGTTATTTCCTAACGTCGTTAGCTACTTTCAGTAAATGTAGTGGCTGCTACAATTTTCTTCAAGGTCGGATGTTATATTCTTACGTGTGCTCCTGTATCACATACGATAGTTCTTGTGGTAGACCACCGGCCGGAGTTGGCACGGTACGCCAGGCTCTATTTAGGAATTTCGTGGATCTCAAATCTTGTAACAATGTGACTAGCAAGTTTGACCGTTTAAGTTTCTTCTTGTCCTTTAAAGTTGCTTGATGTCAAGGCTTAGGTTGTGCAGAATGGTACGTTTTTCACTGGGTGATTAATTAACGCACTCAAATACCCTAAACGGTTGTTGGGGCGTTTCTTTTAGAGACGCGTATGATTGCGTGATTTAGTTCTAGTTTGTATTCATGTATGACCGCAGGCATCTACGTGACTAGTACGTATTTGCAGTGAGCCGTCCCACTGTTCAATATGGACAGCATATTTGGCTTTTGGCAAAGTGTCGCTGAAAAACTGCGTTTGAAATACTTTTCGCACTACTCAGGATATTTGCGCAAAGGATCAAGCATACTCAATCCTCTTCGAGCTGCGCATTTACAAGCTCTGTTAGCACAACACAAAGCGTTGGGATGTGGCAAGGAGTATCTATCTATCTATCAATCCACACATATATATATATATATATATAGTCCAGGCTTGCCGCGAATTCTCCCCCAATGTTTAGTGTGATGGCTCGTATTGTTAGCGGTCTTTGTTGTGGTCTTGCGGATCTCGCATTGGGCCCTACGCAGCAGTAGGCTGGGCAGTTAGATACGTTTCAGCCGGCCGGTTGCATTTCGAGGCGGTTGATCGTCGTAGAGAATAGCCGTGTTGTTGACAGTTTGAATACGTACACATACACACGCACATACTCGTTCTACTTAACAAGCGACTGACAAGATGTTCGATCGATTTGTTATTCTATTGCCAGGTTGCTGAGTACACACCATCTGATTTATCCGAAATATAGACCGCACACGTGACGCTCTAATAATATTGTTCTTAATTTGGAAGTATATCAATATTCATAGAAAAGATATATATATATATATATATATATATATATATAGACATTTTGAGAAGCACGGGCGTAGCAGAGTCTATTGTAGGGTATAATCAAAAGCGTCTTTATTTACATAAAGGGAGGTGGTGGGCGAAGAAGCGAAGAGGTACACCGATGGCATCAACACACGTGGGATGGATGCGTTTTGACAGATGATCCGTTGGTGCATGCAGAAATGACGGCGAGCCGTTTAGGCGAATCAATTTGAACACTCGACACACGAGTATATCGTTGACCCTCTTCTTGTGGGCTACAGCTTTGGGAACAACCACCGATATACGACGTCAGTTTAACCGGTTATAAAAACAATGAGCAATGTTGGCCCGCTGTAGTTGAAACGCGGGCATGTTATGTTGACGTCTGTAAGAAGAAAAATATGCACGAGTCGGGTTTGTTCAGGACGCACGCAACGCACGTACGAGAATAGCGTAAGGAGTTGTTGCAAGAGGTGCAAAATATATAAAGACTCGAGGTACGTATAGATTTGTCGTCTTGGCGTACTGTAACAGTCATGGCTGAGATCGGAGTGCAGAGTAAAACGGCTTACGGCGGTCACACCACGAATCGAACTATTAGCGATATGGTACTAAAATTATTCCTGTGACCTGGGTTTATCTTGTGTACATTTTTGTGGTTGTTCTATGTACATAGATCTTAATTTTAAGCGTTTAGGTTGATTCCGGTTAATTGATTGGAAGTGAGAAACGTGGATATCCCAGGAATCTAGTATTTACTGACTGCTCTCAATTTGACTTCAATTCGTCTTCCTTTGACAACATGCGTATCCTTCAGACAAAGCAAACGTTTCTGCTGGATACGTCAGTATCTCTGGTTTCTTCACTGAACAATTTGTTCACCCGCAATGGCGCCTTTTTTTGTGGAGGAGGGGGAGTTACGCACTGTGGCTACGAATGGAGCGTATTCTCCCTCTCGAGCCTTGTGGAACTCGACCCTAGCGGTTTGAAGTTGGTCCGCGAAAACACCTACCAACTAAACACACCTCATTTCTTAGGCTGTACTCTGTAATGGGCCAGATATCCATAGAACAGTACTATGGGCCATCAGGGGAAGGGCGAGCGCCTAACGGATCATGTGGCTGTGGTCATTCACGGTCACCACCGGTCCGACGTGCTTGTCCCAAACCCTGCGAACTCGTTTGACTACAAGACACGTCATCTGTTAACTTCGTAAGCACAATCCGTTTTCGTCTGTACCTGCCGAGCTCGGCTTTCTATTTCACCACTAACGTTGTTATTTCCTTGCCCAGCGTCTATGCTGATGCTGTGCTGCATATGCACTTCAAAATATCATCATGCGACGTTCGGTGGGTTTGGTGTTCGGACTCCTCCTTTTTCTTCTTCTCTGGTTCATCTCAATTCTTCGCAGCGCTATGGCGGCTGTCTTTGCCTGGATCCCTTGGATTTCAGTCCATCGTCGATGCCGTCCACGCAGTGTACGCAGGTTTCCGAAGAGCTTTGCCTAAACAAAAGTGAGAAGTTTCGAAAAAAAAAATGTCTTTTATGTCCGGGATGAGCAGGCAAAGTGAAGCAGGCCCGATGAGCCTGTGGAAATGGCATTCCATTTTTCTTGCCACCACCTTATCGCTCTTTCCTTCCGAGCTTCTTCTCTGAACTTAGGCCCCTTTCCCACATCGTCCTCTTTTAGTTTACTCTTGAGTCTCATGGTGGGGAACCCTGGCAGTTGGCCACTACAGATACATTTTTATCTGGCGCAGCCAATCGACCTCTTGATTGCTTTTGTCTTTCGTGAATTTACGCGAAGTCCCTTACCGTTTAGGTAGGCTTCAATGTCGCCGACAATACGCCGGATGGCCCCGAGGTCGCATTGTTCAACCACCACGTTATAGTATGTATATGTATATATACAGGGTCATTCAGGGGGTATTGTACTTCTTTCGAGGTTTGATAGAACTCGGCAAGAAAATAAGTTTTCTCTATATAGGGAAGACGCGGAAACGTCTTGTTTAGGAGAGAAAGTGAAGTTTATAAAAGTAGTTTTTCTGCCATTTTTCTCCTACATAGTTGTGCGAATTCTACGTTTGCGGGAGAACCAGTCAACGCATTAAGGAACCAATTACACCGGCGTGTTCGGAGGAAAATTCTGCACACCGGAAGACACTTTACTAGCTTGCGTAGCAAAAAGCGAATCCCCAGATTAAGGAAATACATAAAAAGTCGATATTTTACGTTAACGCTTTTTTTTATGAAAAATCGTAATTTTTTTCTATTGCGACCAAAAATGTACGTCCAAAAGACCACTCTCACGCAATAGCAAATTTAATACCCATCATTTTCGTACCAACTTGATGGTGCTGCGTTACGTAGTTGTCAAGTAACTAAGCGTTTTCAACAGTCATAGTTGTTATGTTTTACGTGCAAGTTTTCACGTTCAGAACCGTAAAAATTTGCCAAGACGTTTCCGCCCCCTCCTTCCACCAGGAAAAATTATTCTCTTCCTGAGTTCTACCAGACCTTAAAATATGTACCTAACTTTCTCATACGCCCTATGGAAATACGAGTATGCATGCCTTTGCTTTCGATATGGCTATCGAAAAAGCTTAGTGACTTGACAACTACGTAACGCAGCATCATCACTTTGGTACGATAGTGGTGGGCATTAAATTTGCCATTGCGTGAGAGTGGTCTTTCGGACATACAGTTTTGGTCGTAATGGAAAAATTTTACGATTTTTGACGAAAAAGCGTTAACGTAAGACATAACAACATATCGACTTTTTATGACTTTTCTCAACCTGTGTTTTGGCTTGGTGAAGTTGGTGAAGTGTTTTCCGTTGTGCAGAATTTTCCTCCGAACACGCCGGTGTAATCGGTTCCTTCATGCGTTAACTGGTTTTCCCGCAAACGTAGATTTCGCACAACTATGTAGGAGAAAAAAAGGCAGAATAACGACTTTCTGAATAAATTTCATCCTCGCTCCTAAACAAGACGTTTCCGCGTTCTCCCTCCGTAGGAAACAATTATTTTCTTGCCGAGTTCTACTAAACCTCGAAAGAAGTACAATACTCCCTGAATGACTCTGTATATATATATATATATATATTTTTTTTTTATATATAAGAATAACTGTTTTCTAAACTTCTTCCGCACGAACATGGCGAACGCAAGGCAGCTAAGCGGGTTTCCGCGGAGTCCCCACGTTTTGCCTTAACTATGTAGTCTTACCGCCCCAACATTTATATGCAATGAGCGCACAATACGCATATATGCAATGAGTAAAATATATAAAGGCGAATCAGTAAGTAAACGATCAATAGAGCTGCAACATACATAAATGTGCAACATGCTCGCCGTGTTACGCCCTCAGGATGCCCGCACTATGATGAGTACCCGTTACGTAACGAATCGTGCAAGAGGTGCGGGTTCAAACCAGCACCAACGGGTGTGCATTTTGAGCACAGCCAGATGACACAAACTGTGAAGCATATGGGGCTTGTTTTTGCATCTGCGGTTAGTAAATTTTGAGTCGTATTCTTTCTGTCGTTTCAGTCGTACTCTCGCCAACTTTCTTAGGTGGATAAAAACATAGATGACAGGTCAAATGGTTTTTACTAAGTGTATGTCTATACATACGTCTGTCAAAATGTCGTTCCTTTGGGTGACGAAGCGTTCAGCAGAATTACAGCAGCCATAGCGGTCGCAACAGAGTGAAACGGAGATCACTAAAGCGAGGGAGAAAGAGGGGGAACAGGCTGGGCAGAGAACACGAGAGGTACGGAAACGAGTCCAATTGTTTTAAAAACTAGAAACGCCGCTCTACATAGAGAACGGGTACGATATTTGCCATGCATTCATCATTGTATGAGCCTATTCAACCCACTCAGTGCTCATGTCGAGAGTGTAGGTTGTCGACTTGAGTACTGGCGCACAAAGCGTTGGGTGAACGGTGGACGAACAGTCAACTGCATCAGAAATCAGTCGTAAACGATAGATATGTAAACATCTATGTCTACGTCGCAGGGAACGCTCTAAACAACGTCTAATTTAAGACGACTTATACTCTCGGGTGTACTCAGAGTAGATATATATATATATATATATATATATATGTCTAAGCAGCTAAAACATATACTCTGTGTACACCCAATGTAAGTCGTAATAAATAAGATGTTATTTAGAGTATATATATATATATATATATATATATATATATATATATATATATATATATATATACGTTATATTCTGTAACATTTTAGGCTATGTAGCTGTGTGAAACGCATGAAAGCAAGGAAGTCGGAACTATATATAATAGGTAGTCCAGTGAACGAAATAACCTTCATGTTATGCTGAGCCGCTTACATACACGCATATATATATATATATATATATATATATATATATAAAGTCTTCCAGAATTGGTCCTACACTTTAGAATCTGATTCAATTCGGCGAGGGAATATTTTTTTTACAATGAACGAGAGGCGGAAATGTGTTGTTTTGGAGTGAAAGTAAAAGACTCGACTTTTTCTGGTCACTTGAAGAATCTCGTTTGCGCGATCCCTGTTGACCTGCGTGAGAAGCTGATCGACAGAATAAACGCCGCTGCTAAAGCCGTTAGGAAAATACCTGGAATCAGTGTTTAGTGAAATCTCTGCAACCGCTACCAAGCGTGTATATTGGCAGGGGAAGGCTCTTTCGAGCAATTTTTGTTATTAAATAACGGTTTAGTGTAGTAACGTATGTGCATGCATTCACTTTGATGTATGTGTCATAAAACCTGTGTTACTTCTTAACCACAGTTCGTAGCAGCATGCACATGGCAGCAAAGTGATCGTTATTAAGATGTGCATTCGTTTAGAGGTAGTAGTTAATATGCGCATAATGTTATAAATAAGTAACGGAGCGTAAAATCCAAAATATGATGATTGCAGAGCTTTATGTTTAGGAATTATCTTCAATGCAACATTTTTATTCTAAGTTAGCGTTGATTGCAATTCAGTCTATGTAGCTGAAAAACTTCTTTTCTTTTTCTCTTCCAAACACGCAGGTATGATTCGTTTTTCGACAGGGTGATTAGGGCTCTCGCAATCGCAGATTTTGTGACGATATGTTAAGATAAACGAAAAAAATTCCGACCCCTCGTTCCACTTCGAAAAAACATTTCTCGCTGAGTTCAACCAGACCCGAACGTTTGTTGGACCAATTCTAGCAGACCCTGCATAGTGGTTGGAAATATCTCCAGAACAGGCATAGGCAGTCGGCTTCTTCAAAAATATAAGTAGTAGCCCCTAGTTATACATGTCCTTAGCTTCCGATTTCAAAGCAATTTAAGCACGAAGATGCGCATAATAGGCGAATTACCGCTAAATATTGTCGAAACGGCATTGCAATCTACAAACCTAAATCGAAACGGCATTGCAGTCTACAAACCTGGATCGAAACGTAAGACGTTCGATTTTAAAAAAATGCGTACCCAGATCTATTCCCAGAGTGGCAGCGGACCGTGTTAAAGACATTGGGCAGTCGACGTTGCGTAATTGTGATATATACGACTAATGTGCCTTCTGTTGACCTTGCCTATTTTTTCACCACAGCTAGCTTCATATGTAGAGTAGACCCAATTTTAACAAAAAAGATTCTTAATTTACCTATTTTTTTATTTTACGTGACTGTATAAAGAAAACGTCTCTTAACAAATAAGATAGATAAATGTTTGTTGTCGTTAACGAAGCATGTCATGCGTGTTTCAGGTCATATCATAAGGAACAAACAGCAGCCCATTGGAGATGATCTACGTCCTTGCGCTACGAGGGAATGGCTGGAAGTTAATATGTCATTTGTAACCGGTGACATCAAAACAGGAATAAGCTTCTATCGCTGCAAACCTCAACTGAGTCTGATCGTCGATTACCGTGCCTTTGGACGAGCAATTTCACATGTCCGTTTCCTGCTAGGGCTGTCGAAATACAACGTCTTACAAAAAGCAAGTCTTACAAAAACAACGGGAGTTCGGTGGGCGTGGCGGTAATACGATTGCTGCTCCCGTAACGTGCAGTTTTCAACAGCCAATAATATGTGTAAAGTTAGACGTGACTACTTGTTTTAAGCCTCTTGCGGATTATTTTGACGGACGGCGACAATGATAATCCTATTATACAACTAAGTTGTTCCTGTATTACGCGCCATTTTATTGACAAACAATATATTGCCTCTTGAAGTAGAGTGTTTTACAAGAGCCGAACAATCTTTACCTAAGTTTCTTATAAGACCACAATATCAGCCATTTCAATACTACGCATATTGTGGACGGCGCGACAGAAGATTAAATTAAAAAAATAGTTGTAATTTCGAACGCAATTAACGTTTAACAAGGGATCAGTCGTATTTCTTATTTCGGTGGTATCTTTCGTCGCCTCGGTTTGGGAATCTTGAATAAACTGGCACTACACAAGCTCCGAGCACCACGTCTGGCTGTATATTTAGAACAAAGGATTCATGATCTGTTTTGTTTTGGAAATCAGCGAGAGCAGCGGCAACCCGCTTTTGTTAAGTTTTTCGGCTGCAATGTTAAGATTCAGCTATCTCCCACGAATGCATGTGTATTCTGGACTATCTTGGTATTACGGAACACGGTGAAATAGTATGGGACGAAAGAAAATTTGCATACAAGGCAGATTACACCGCTGACCGGGGTGCGTAGAATGAATTTTGGAAAATGGCAAACTTAGCACTGGCTTGGTATGCTATTGCAATGTGTATCGTCGAGTTTCGTCCGGCTGTTGTTCTCAATCATCAAGATACAAGCTAAGTACGTCAAATGTATACCAGTATGGATCACGAATATACCCGTGTTGCGAATTCAAGTATAACCTGGTAGAAAATATTGTGAAAGAACAGAGCATCGTCTCAAAACTGCCTGCAACACCTGTGGCAACCACGCTTCGTGTAAACGAAAATTGCATTTATGGAATTATTCTGGCGGCCCAAAACCATGAACTAGAGCTAACTCTATTTCTCGAAAAATACAGCTGCGAGAAATCTGAAAGAACAATGACGAACTAATTCGAGCTGGTGAACAATTTAGCGGCAATAAGGAGTGAGGAAGGCAGACGATCGGTCTCTCTCGCTTTGCGCGTGTTAAGCCAAGCGCACCACCAGCCAAGTCTGCGCTAAACTCACAATATACCTGCAACGGGGCGTTTCAATAAGAATGTGGGTGAGAGAATTTTCGAGGAGTTAGGAACCGATACGGTTTTCAGTAATCCTTGATAGACCAGATTACAGCTGGAAAAGTAATCGTTTTAGAGTACGTAATTTACATTCTAAGCCAGCAAAAGCGCTCGAGTACTGGTATCAAAAGGGAGGCGCTAAAGATTTGGCGCGGATAACACATATGAGAGATTAATCGTAGAATGCACGTATATGCATGGCTTCTTTTGCAAATTATTCATTTAGGTACATTTTTTTTCCATGATTGAGGCTACACTGGCCTCGTTCACATCTCGCCACGCATACATCGAAGACGACACGAGCAAAAGATGCACGTTTCAAGACATTTTTAGTGTGTGCGTCTAGTAAGAGGTAGTAATATTGCTTGATTAACATTCCTTCATGGGTCCATTTATCCAGGTCGGTGCTCGAGTCATGCCAGCACACATGCCGATTAAAAAAAGCATCTCTACATACTGCTGGAACTTCGTTGCTGCTACAAACTGCTGGAAATCAGCCGCGTTCGTATCTTCTCCGCATAACGGTAACTGCAGAGATTACGCTCGTTTATCCGTTCCAGCGAACGGTGTGCCAGCTAAACCGCAAATTGCGTAGGTAATCGTGTAACCGTGTAAGAAAATCTTTTAAGGCGACATTCTCGAGATCCTGTCTCACTACACACGCGGTTAATAAATATTAGCGAGGTCCGTGCGCGCTGTTCTTTTAGAAGCGTTTTGTAGAGTAAACTATGGTAACGTATATGTGCGCATTTCTTCGAAAGAATTAATTACCAAATAGTGCTTCCAAATAGCAAAAAAGCAGCACAACTGCACATTTTGAATTGAATTTTTTGAACAGTTGTAGTGACGAAATGCTACTTAGCTACGACCGGTGGGTATTCACCCTATGGCGAGGGCAGCGTGAATCTCATTTAAATAATCGCTCTTTTGAGGGTCAGAGGAACCACTAGCCTCTTTCCATGCGTCATCGAGGAACTACCTACAGAGAAATTGCAAGCTGCCTGTTGATGCTTCTGGATGCCATCTCTATTGTAATCTTTCTTAATGTAACCAAACAAACCTCAAAGCCGAGAACCTATCTTGAACGTATAGACGATCTCAAAACCAAACTTTTGAACGGCTACGACTTGTGTCTAGGAATATTACAGTATTTATTTTTTATTACTATTTTTGTGGTCATAATTTATTTAGAAACCGTGTTTTAAAAACTAGATGGTGAGGGTTTGTGTCTTGTGTTACCTAACAATTACTAGTAAACGTATGTTTAAAGAAATAAGACATTTATAGATTGCTCAAAAATGTTCACGCATTTCAAAAGTAAATTATTACTAATACGAATACTAGTACGAACTTTTAACATTTAACTTACACACATAAAACTGAATGCGCGTTAAGCTGTTTGAATGCTGCTAAACTTCTCAACCGCTGTAAATAATATTACGTGTAAACAATGTTACATTAAACATATTATGTATTTATAAAACAGAATCGCGCCAATGTTTTTGTTAAGCACGTAATCAGATGCTATGACTTTGGAGAAGACGCACGCTCGTATTCTGTTGTACATACGTGGAACGCATATATATATATATATATATATATATCGGTAGGAACAATGTAGAAAGCATTCTCAAGAGCATTGGAGGCTTGTTGTCGATACGGATTCTCCATGCTACACCGTAGCCACCTTTATCGCTCAACTATGACACCAATAAACCGAATTTCCTTTAAGTTGTGTGTATTTTGTAAAACTTATACAATAAAGGCTGTCTGTCGCAAGTAAAGTAATTTGTTGTTGTGTTTGTTTTTTTGCTGTTCGGACAGCATTTTCCACACGTTTGCCTCTATAATCTCTAGCGTTGGCTCGTTTAGCTGGATTTTCATCAAAATTAGCGCGACAACGCCAGTACATCGACATAGCTGAGTGGCAAGCGAGGTTAAGACTCCATGCATCGCTCTGAAGAGTAGGCTAGTTATCGATAAACAGAGGTTGAGGTGTAGACATATTGACTGCCTGCACATCTACATTTATGACGCCCGTCTTACGATGCATTGCCAAAGCAATTCCTGGGACATCAAATATTGGCTGAGAGTCAGTTGAAATTCGCTGACATTTTTTCAGCTCAAACGCGCAGCAATATACGGTATCTAGCGCCTCGAAATTCGCTCAGTGGGCCCGTCAGCAACACCGCGGGTTGCATGTCGCGGACGCAACAAGCCTCCTGAATGTCGTCGTCAAGATTTTGTGGGCAGCAATTGACAAACTGCTCGAGTTGCAGCTGAGCACGGCTTACCGTATAGAGCGCGGAAGTCGTAGCCAACTCCGCGACACCGCTACCATCGATATTAATCGTTTTTTTTTTTGACAGGCGGTCTTTGACGTAACTTTGGGTCATGTTGTTATGGATGGCAATCTCCGCCGTCATCATGGATTGGGAACGCGTGAAACAAAACAAGCCAAGACCACGAAAAAAACCCAGGAAAAAGCAGGAATACATCAACGACCACTGTCCCAGCTAAGCGTTAGACTAGACTCAGCCATAAACGACGTTAATTGGGGAAGATGGGGAACGGGGCTGTTAAACGCGTTGCCAGCAAACCACCTCGCAATCGCGTTCCGTTCTCCGCAGACGGCGCCAAACTATGCCATTCTCCTTCTTGTCGTGAACCTTAGCACAGATTTGTCTTACGTTGCGAACGGATACGATTGCATATGTGCACGTCTTGTAAACATCGACATTCGTATCCCTCTTTAACGCTTCCTTCATTATAAAAATAAACGAACACCTTCTGGAGTGTGTTACGATGAGTGCAGCATCGCACTACGCTGATACCTCAG
The DNA here is from genome assembly GCA_003439945.1 of Dermanyssus gallinae. NCBI lineage: Eukaryota > Metazoa > Arthropoda > Arachnida > Mesostigmata > Dermanyssidae > Dermanyssus > Dermanyssus gallinae. The sequence goes on along the minus strand of QVRM01001989.1, from coordinate 89,813 downwards.
TGCTTCTTGCAGGGACAGTTAGACCTTGCATGTTTTCAAAAATGACGCGCACATGTGTATTTATGACGTATGCTCGAAACGCTTCGCGTTGAAAGAGGCATCTATTTTATATAGGTGGTAATACCGGGTGATAACTGCACCCGTGTTTACGTCATGAACACGTTTGCTCGCCACAGTTTTCAACGGTACGCAACGATTTCGAGTGGAATAACATTGCATAGCTCGAATGTTACCCGCGCCGATTGATGCGGACCCGTGTGTACAGTTTTCATTGGGGACCCGACATCAAGCGATCTAGACTCATCGGTGGTTGGCTTTGACGGCAGTTCGACACGCAAACACGCCAATATTCATATATTTAACCCTTATTAGCGGATTTTTATTGGCATAGCTTTAGCTTAGATACATTCTGTCAAACATGTGGCGACGATAGGGTTTCATCTACGTTTGCGGTTGCAACGACGTTAAAACGCGACGCCGAACTCCAAGTCATCAACGTTTTTATTGTTTGGCACCCTGGCCGTGTGTTGGTGTGATTCACGCCATCTGATCATGATGTGAAAAAATTGTCTTCTTATAGATGCCATCGTTGTAGTAAGTAGGGTGCTTCCAAATGCATGCGTAGAGCAGAATCATTTCGAGTGGTGGCTGGTCCAAAAGGCAGAGCGTCTAAAATCGAACAGGTATACCAACCTACATATGCGTCGTAAGATCGACCTCTATACGGGGCTCTATATCGGGTTAAGTTGTGCATGTTCATGCTAAAGTTCGTCTACATAAAATATAGCCAATTTTTTTTAATGGTACGGCGCGGTGAGACCGGCTACGACTTCTATGTCATGTCCAGAGAATGTAGGTTAAGTAGTACGTAGTGTCCGCGTACTCGCGTCAGTACTATTAACGATGGTTGCAGCACGGCGCACGGGGCAAACAGACGTAATTGGAGAGAGTAACAGCGCAACAATCACGTGGAGGAGAGGTATGACATGACTAATCCAAGCACTCTTACAGATGGTGTTAACCAATGGAATCGTCAGCATAGAAACAAGTTTTTTCACAGCATCCGGGAAGACTACGACGGAGCAGCAGACATGACAGCAGAGCAAGATAACTAAAACAGAGGAGGCTGGCAGAAGAAAATCAACCGACAAAAATACTATAAGAAACAGGACCAACAGATGGAACTGGAAATGCACCGAAAGAGGACAGGGTATCTACCGATATAACAACAACACGACAACAGAGGGAGACGGGGAAGCACACTTGCAACAATGGCATTCGGTTGGATACCGAAGACCGTACGGGACTAATGGTGGGGGAATGAGGTGGGTGAGTAGAGACCGCTGGAGCCGCAAGAAAGAGGCATGGAAGGCTCAAACCCGACGCACAGCTATATAAAGAAACGCGTCGAGAGGAAAGAGGAAGAGGAACAAGGTTAAAATCTAAAAAAATGATATTCAAATATATAAGGTAGACGAAAACAAGAAAAATGGAAGATGCTATACAGAATAATAAAGGATATTAGTCTGTATGTGCTAGCTGTGACTGGGACACACTTGCTTCAAGTAGAGACTCCACCGCTACATAAAGATGTAAGGTGGATAGGTGTAAACAGAAAAGTGTCACAAAACAGATTTGAAGGAGTTGGAGTACTGATAGGAAAAATTCACCATGTAGCGATTGTTGAGGCAAGTAAAGGAAGCGACCTAATAGCAGGGGAAATTGAAAAAGGCCAGGCTGCTTAAGAACTAGTGTTTGATACAGGCCACTCAGCAATATAGATAATAAAAACAAGATATTCTATGAAACAATTCTGAAGCTTGGTAAAGAGAACATAAAGACGGTAGGGATTTAGAAAACTTTAGATATTCTTAAGTATGAAATGCGTGAGAACGTTCGCCTATACAAAAGCAAAAACGAAGCCGACCGTCCACTACGTACTGGTGTAAACATGTGTATTGACGAAGATACACAACACAATATGGGTAGCGACCACAATTTGATAACTTTTAGCAGTCATAATCGGCACCCGAAATTAAAATGAAAACAGGACAAAACTACAAAAATAATAGACAAGAGAAAGTTTGCTAGGGCTAGAACAGTGGAGGAAAACTGGGGTAGGACTACTATATGAAAGAGATATTAGAATGGCAAAGCGAATCTTAGATAACTCAATTGTCAGTTTGGCACCAAGCCACACGATCAACTACTGGCTAAATAAAGGTTTAAATAGAGGTTTGCAACTAAGAAGACACCTGTCCAGACAAAGCAAGGATATAGCCAACGCCGTAAGACTAGACAACCTTAAATATTTAAAAAACATAATAAACAATAACGCAGGGAAGAGGATGATACAATTCTGGGAATACATAAAACAGCAGGACGAAATAGCTGAAGATAACAAAAAGAGGAGAGAAAAAGAATACACTCAACAAGATGAGGAAATAAATGAGGCAATAAATACTATGTTTGACGCTGAAATATATAAACTACAAAGTCAATAAACAGATGTAAGAAGAGCGGATATTGGCTGGCGGACAACTAAAATTGATTAAGAATATTGGTACGCTAACGTAGGGATACCTACGTTCCTTCTTCTACTCTTTCTTCACTCACTTCTCATATCTTAAACACCCTTAACTCTGGGTGTTTAGCATCTCTTTCCGTTTCTTCAGTCGCTGCAAAGATTCTGCTCGAATGAGCAAGATAGAACCTCGTCGTGGTCGGGGGATGGCGATGGTGGTAGCGCATGAGCGTGTATTACAAGCAAGCCAGCTAGTAATGTACGCATCCTGGCGGGTGAATTCAGCAAGATTCTTGCTGGAAAAGAGGTCCCTCAAGAATGGTTAGCAGGGAGAGTCGTCTTCATAAAGCCAGGGGCGGAAAACACGAAATTGTTCAATCGCAGACCAATAACGGTACCAAGCGTTGTATACAGGATATTTGCTGCCATCCTTAGGAAGAGGCTATAAGACGAACTGGAAGCGAGACGGAACTAGTAGGACATAGCAGAGTGGTTTTGGAACAGGCAGGAGAATTGAGGATAGTCTTTTCGTATTAACGGAACGTATCTTTTGAGGCAGATCTTGAAGACAGAACTTAGTTGCAACCTTGCTAGTTATCCGACGAGCCTACGATACGGTCGATAGGAAAATTATTTGGAACAAGATGATCGAAGGTGGATTAGGACCCAAATGAGTAAGTATATTTAACGAAATATATGACAGGAGCAACATCTTCGCAAGAATCGGGTCGAACGCATCAGATTTTTACAGATTAAGAAAAGGACTTCACCAGTATGTCCTTGCTCGGTGTTACTGTTTTTACTGTATATTGAGGAAGTGGCACCACAGGTATATGAATCTAATCTGGGTTTTAAAATAGTATACGCTAGAGGTGATGAAATATCTCTCCGACCGTGTGTCCTGTTGTTTACAGACGACATGATGATTTTAGCGGATGATGTTGACCAAATGCAAAGAATGTTAACAATATGCATAGAAATGGCGGAAAAATTGGACAGGAATTCAACGAATAGAAATGCAAATGTAACATATTATTGGGATATCAGGGAAATGCCGCTAAAGATGCAGGGAAAAGAACTAAGAATGAAAAAAAGTCCAGATATTTATAAAGCTGAGCGTGCAATAAAAAAAGAACGAGCTGAAAATGGGCAAAAGCTTGTAAGAAAGAAGGCTGTATGAAATTACACCAGATTCATTGTGACTAAAGAGCTTTGGAAAAGCATGTTTGTGCCAACGGTGACATACGATAACGGTATAGTGAGTTTAGACGCAAGCTGGACACAATACAACGTGCAGTTGGCCGGCATGCAATGCAATGTAGTTATACATGTGCAGCACAATTTATCGAAGGGGAATTCGGAGTCTCCAGCTTCTGGGCAAAGGAAGCACAAGCAAAGGTATCGTATGTAAGCCGTCTAAAAAACATAGCTGCAAGTGACGAAGGACAAAGCTGGGCGGCCGAACTGCTCACAGCAAAATTGAGCAAAAAAAAAACAAGCAAATGGGATAGACGGCTAAAGTACCTTGAACTCAAATTTAAGTGCAATACAATGGATTTTGAGGAACACGAGGTGATAACAAGTAAACAGGTAACCAAAGATGTGAAGAAGAAATTTGACAAAACAGCCGAAGAAAAATTGAGAGAGGATATGGAGAGAAAGACATCCTTGCAATTGTACAGTCAACAAAAAAAGGAATACGGCCGATAAGATATTATTTATTCGAACTCGCAAGCGTCGCCGCCGGCTGTAGGGTTGGTATGCTCAAGAGAGCGTTCGGCGTAGAGCGTGTATTATAGAAGGAGAATCCATAGAACATGTCGTGCTGAAGTGCGACGAGCTAGGAGGAGTGAGAACAGTGTCCCTAGCCAAAGCATTGGGCTTCGGTGAAAAACCACTATGGCAAGAGATAAATGAAACCAAACGCAGGCTAGGGAAATATCATATATTGTAATAAATTATGAGGAAACACCCAGCTAAACCAAACTATTCTTTAATTATTTCTTAAAACCACACAAAATTGCCGTGTCCCCGTAAATCGTAGATATTAAGGCCACAATAGAGATTGACGCATATGAACGTAGAATGCGCTGTAACATGATATATAAAGCTAATATTTTGTTCAACAGACAGAAAGTAAGAATATGTCGTTGCAGTTTTTGAACTACTGCGCCAAGCAGATACCAGACATCTAACAGAAGCTAAAGTATTTCAAATGTTTTATACATGCATTATTTCGACTATAAAAATATATACATGGTACACGCCATTGTACACTTCTATTTTACATTAAAATGGTTCTGTCCTCTATGCCGACACTGTTAAACATCGTTCGAATCTTAACTGTCCTTAAATAGTGAATACAGCAGGTTGGTGAATCAGAATCAGCGTGAGTTCTGGGTCACTTATGAGACACATGTGATGAGCTTATGAGAGATAAACAGCAGTGAGAACCACCGTACTGCCATTCCGGTGATGTAGCACGTGTCTCTTATACAATTAAGAAGGTAGCCATAACCGCCAGTTTATCCATTTTGCCGCAGGTATGATGCGGCATCCTACCAAGAGTAGCGCAGGCGGCGCATACATCAGTATAGCTTATTCACAGCTATAGTGAATAAATCGGGAAGGCACTATAAAATATATATAGGCACTATAAATATATATATATATATATATATATATATATATATATCGTGCATTGTTCAAATTTGACCCGTCAGGATCCGCTTTAATTGTAGAAGCTGGGGCTAGACAGACTAATGATCATGCCTGGAAAGGCGCATATTAGAAGCGATCTTTTGTTTTGACTTGGGCCGGTCTTTGTCGACTAGTGTGCGCGGAGGCTTTTCGAGACACGCGATAGCGGTTCGCGGGCAGGTACAAGCTGCCAGGCATTCAAGGCGCACGACCCGATTAGGCGTTCGCGTAAGCCAGTGATCCTTAGCATCGAGCGAGCCTACAGGCCGAATTAAGGACACGCCTCAAAATGGGCGCCGCACGGATACGTCTCCAGCGGCAACATAACAGCCGTAAGAGAGTAGTGGCCTTGTAGCTTGTCGGCAGGTGATCGGCAGCCCAGCTTCATCATGTTGCGCATGCCCATTGGCCCCATTGGCGGCAAACAACGTTGTACCACGGCGCCTGTTTGTCGTCGTCGTAGTCGCTGTAGTCATCATCACCTTCAGCTTCGTCTTGGTATATAGCCTCATCATCATCATCATCAACCGCGTCCTGGTCGAGACCTGGAGCGGAGGTGCGGCCGCAATCTCGTCCTCGTAGTCGTGGTGCAGTTCGACCGGCCAGAATTCCTGTTCGGCAGCACAGTGATCTTCACGAATGAAGCCCAGCTGAGCACCAGCAGCACAAGCAGTGCAACGATGAGAGCGTTAAAACACGCGCGAGATTCGGTCTTGAGCATTACGTCGGCGAGTACCAGACTGGCCGCTATTGGAGGCGCGTCGAGAAACTGTTTCCGGAGCTCGACCATATCGATGCCCTTAAGGAAAACGTCACCGAAACGTCGGTATACTTGCCCAGCGTGCGCAGGTCGTAGCAGATGTCTATCATCTCCCTCCGCCATGGCTACGAGCTAAGCACGAGACGCCCCAGCGCCACTTGAAATGCGTCACCGAAGTACCGTCGGTGTTCAGGCTTGATCTGAGCAAACATGTTAATGACTTTATCGAATAAAGTAAGATAGAAGAAGACGAACGTTTCGTTGCTATACACGTGGACCCTGTCTTCAAAGACTGCTCGGTCCAATGTTCCTACATGCTCGAAAAGAGCTGCTTGAGTTCGGCTCGACGTTCAATACCATGCGCATCTCCAATCTCCTGCGCTCGTCGAAAAAACGACAATCCGTCTAGCCGCAACGGAACAATCCGACGACGGTGCAGGTAGCCGGCCTCGAACAACTCGAGCGTTGTTGCCGCTTGCTCGGGACTTGTTGTTGTTGTTGGTGGTGTTGCTGTTGTTGTTGTTGTTGTTGTTGTTGTTGTTGGTGGTGGTGTTGCTGTTGTGGTTGTTATTGGCGTTGTTGTTGTGGTTCAAGTTGACAAGCAGCAAAAACAGCAAGGAGGTAGATTGGTAGATAGATGGCGAGCCGCAAAAGCTAATACAGCGCTACCGGCCGCTCGCGCCGTCGCCGACGACGACGACAGCGGAAACGACGACAACTGCCTCTGTTTGTAAACAGCAACTTCCCAAAGGAGGAAGATCAGCAAACAGAGAGAAAGAAAGGAGGATTCGGAGGCGTAGGCAAACAGACGCGACGAGAGGTTATGATGAGCCAGCCAAGCCGCCCGATGTCACGTGTCGTGCGCTTCGAACAAAAGTGGCGGCTTTAAAACCCCAACAACCAATATATGCATGTCCCTGGGTAGAGACGAACAGAATGATGGTCTAAAGACCGCTTCATTTTAGCGATTTTAACAACAACATCTGCGTAAAATTGCGCCATCGTTCGCGTACAAGACTTTTAAAGAAATATTACCACCGCTGTGGACCAAGACAACGATGGCATCACGTGACGGCAGCAACACCGCCGGAAGACTCAGCTGCCAGACTTGCGGGCGAGTATGCAAATCTGGCGCGGGCTTCGCGAGCCACATTTGATTGACTCACAATCAACGAGAAGTTCGTGCCACCTCCCAAACTCCTAACCGATCACAGACTAATAATTTGATTTTAAGTTCCTCACAAAATGACACTGCTGCTTCTAATAATAATTTTAACCTCCCTAGTACTTCACGCGTCTCCCAGCCAAATTGTAAATGTCCATCTAGTACTTGCTTAAAGGTCTTTAATTCTAAATCAGGTCTTAATTTACACCGTCGTCGTGCCCATCCGGACGAATATAATGAGAACATTTTAGCCCCCCCCTCTAAGAAGGCCAGATGGAACCCACAAGACCGCGAACTTTTAGCAACATTAGAAGCAGATTTTATATTAGATAATAATAACGAAACTCCTAGAGAAATTGACCACCTTTTAGCTACTAATTTTAACTCACGCACACCTGGGGCGATTAGAGGCCAACGTAATTCTCAGGCGCATAAGGATCTGGTAGAGGACCTCCTTAAAAAGAGGTCTCTCCTGGATTCCAACCTTGACGGATCTGAGCTTCCTGAGCGTAGTCGGCCTCGATACTCTGAATCAGATGGCCCCTATAATCCATCTCAAAAAGATATTATTATATCTAAAATACAAGCCCTCACAAACACATTTCCCAAACGCAACATAATTTCAACAGACCTTACTCATCTGTCAAATATAATTTGCTCAGGTGAGGACCACACTATCGCCTTAAACGAATTTCTGAACAAACATTTTACACACACTGTCCGACGTCGTGCCTTTAGAGAAACACCTTCCACTGAAGCGCGAGTATCTAAAAGGCAACAGCGACGTCAGAACTACGCAACCACTCAAAAACTTTTTAGCCAAAACCGATCCAAATGCGCTCATGAGGTGCTGGACGGCAAACACACCATACACAACATGCAGGCCACCGAAGTTGTAGAACACTGGGCCAACACGATGACACAACCACCCCCTGAACCACTCACTTGCCCCGTATACACTCCCAACTCTGATCTCTTTGAGGTTTCCCTCCCTATCTCCCTAAAGGAAACCCACGTAGCTCTCCGCGGACCTTCTAAAGCACTAGGCTTGGACGGGATTTGTCTTTCGTCCCTCCGTAAACTCCCGTTAGAAGTAGTCTGTTGTATTCTTAACATACTAATAATTAGCGATATTGCTTCAGCCCATGAAACTGCTCGCTTAGCGTTCATCCCTAAAATTAACAATGCCACATCCCCAAGCGATCTGCGACCCCTATCTATTAGTTCATACTTACAACGAACGCTTAACAAAATTCTCTCTAGACGCCTCCAGAACTCTATTAAGCTTCTCCCAATCCAGCGAGCGTTTCTCCCCTATAATGGTACCTTCGAGAATCTTGCGGTTCTGGAAGGTATCCTTAACGATGCCAAGTCTGCAGGACGTGAGCTCAGACTTGCCTCAATCGACCTCCGTAAGGCGTTCGACATGGTGAGTCATGACTCCGTCCTGTGGTCACTCCGGACTCGCGGATACCCGGAGGTAATCATTAACTATATCGAACGCTTGTACCTTTCATCTAAAACTCTCATAGAATTTGGACAAGAATGTCGCACATTTCGGCCAACTAGGGGTGTTAGGCAGGGAGATCCTCTGTCCCCCCTCTTATTTAATCTAGTTCTCGACGACATTCTTTCAAAATTAGACAAAACTAATATCGGGTACCAACTTACTGATGACTTCCGCCTTATGGGCTTAGCCTTTGCGGATGATCTCATCCTCCTAGCCTCCACGAAATCCACTCTCCAACGGCTCCTTAATATTGCGGACCCACTTTTAAAATCCCGAGGCCTTGAAATTAATACTAATAAAAGCTTTACTATCTCCCACCTATTTAATAGGAAGGAAGGTAAAGGTTTTATCAATACCGTATCAGAATTTAACGTTGGAGATCGGCAATTGCCAGCTAAAGGTATGAGCGATCGATGGAGATATCTTGGAGTCGACTTTGACAGCAATGGCAGAGTTGACTCCACCAAGGATATACTCCTTAACTTACTCAACAGACTCACGATAGCTCCCCTTAAACCCCACCAAAGACTCATATTTTTGAAAGACTTTCTCATTCCCCGTCTCCTATATAAACTGGTCTCCGGTCCCAGATCATCTTACGCACTCCTTAGTGACCTAGATAAAGAGATCAGAAAGGTTGTTAAGTCGAAATGGCTTAAGCTTGAAAACTCGGTGCCGAACGCCTACCTGTACACGCACACAGCACACGGCGGTCTGGACATCCCCTGCCTCCAAACATTCATTCCCAGAATCCGCCTCTCCCGCCTGACAGCACTACAACACTCCACGCACCTTGGGGTCCAATGGATGCTAACCACCGAGCACTTTAAAAAAGATCTTGCGAAAACAAGACTTCTTTGCGAGCGCTTGGGAACCTCCATTGAGACCGCTACACAGGAGACCGATTACTGGTCTCAACAACTACACAACACGTTCGATGGGGCACATTTTAAAAAAGCACACGAAACGCCCTTTGTACATTACTGGATTAAGGGTATGCCCTACCTATCTGGTAAGGAGTATTTAAACCTACTAAAGCTCAGGATCAACGCACTACCAACGCGTGCCAGATTGGCCAGGGGACGCCCGGGCTACAACAAACGTTGTAGGCACGGGTGTCATGCGCCTGAGACGTTGGCTCATGTCGCTCAGATGTGCGATATAACACACAAACAAACCATAAAGAGACATGACGACGTCTGTGATCGCGTGGCGCGTCTTCTCCGCGAAAGGGGTCATGAGGTGGTTCGTGAGCGAGTATTCCGTCGACCGGGCGCACCGGGTCTAAAGCCCGACCTCGTAATAACAACACCTACCGAGGTCTGGGTTTTAGATTCCGAGGTTTGCGGCCCGAACCGGGACCTGGCAAAAGCACGGCAAGACAAGATCGCCAAATATGACGTCGAGTTTCTAAGAGCGGCGCTCCCCTACCCGCAAAAACCTCGCAGATTCGGATCCATCACTATCTCTATGAGTGGTGTATGGGACTCCGAATCTGCGAGGACGCTCTTGGGGCTCGGCGTCACGAAGAGGAATCTTATGGATCTCACCGTTTTAACTTTGCAAGGAACCTTGAGGATATATCGCTCGCACCGGATCCATAAGAGCGGGGGCTACCATCAAGCAAGGACACGGACAACTGATTCTTAACTTCACGTGACACCTTTTTACCACCATTTTTATTAAGGCGAGCACTGCCGAGTGTGCAAACGTATTGTAAATGATTAATAAATCATCACAATATTTTCTATATATATATAATATATATATATATATATATATATATATATATATATATATATATATATGCATATATAATATTCAATATATATATATATATATATATATATATATATGTATGGAAAAGTGCAGAGACCGCTGATGCATCTGGCAGCTTTCTGCATAGTATGTATTTAGCTTATGTCTGCGAGCAGAATCGGCAACGACATTGATTGCAAACTTGGTGAAATCCTATCCCAGGTGATGCACAATGTACCTTGTATACACGTGCCGACTAGTGCTGTATAGCCAACAACAGGCAGATTACGGACCACACCAAGAACAGACCACCACCGCCTCAGCGGACGAAATCAATAAGACAAGTACAACTACGCAGAACTAATCGAATCACACAATTTTATAGTTTTCGTGGTCTTGAAAACAATAGACGCTCTAGCTCTCCTTCGGCTGCCGGGCCCGGTGACGTGATGCACTTGCGTGCGCCTTGCGACCGGGGGAGACATAGGTGCAACATAGGTGCACGGGTTTGAGCCCCACCGTTGCACATTTGTATTTATGGAATCCGTCTTACGAAGTACCAATGCCAAACCGGTCCCGTGGAAGTTAAACGTTAGCTGAGCGCCAGCCCGAAAGTGTTTTCTTTAGCCCTCCTATGATTCGACGACGACTGATGAAATTAAGAATGGCTAGCACGGCTGTTGCTTATTTATGTTTGTCGTGTTTCACTCGTTCAGGCTTACTGTCTAGAACGTTCACGGTATTTGGAAAAAGTAGCCAAAGCGGGAATCATTCTACGCGTAGAACACACCTGTAGTATCTTAGTTCCACTGATAACGCGTGTACCACGAACCCAAGTCAGGTCGGGCACATTAAAATAAAGTCAGAATTCATGAAGCCGATGTATTGGTATCTTCCTTTAGAAAGGTGCTCCAGAATTTCGACATATACGATTCGCGTGAGCGGAAAATGTGACACGCCATGTGGAGGACGCGCCATGTAACCACATATGATTATGAATGCTGCACACGGCAGCTTTTTTGATTGCAATAAAAGTAAGAATATAATGCGACTTCAAATTGTACTGATTTGTCTTCAATGCACACTATTCTTGAACGCATACATTTCTGCTCGCCTTTACCAGGCGCGTCATACATCTCTGCTGAATATCTGGAACCGAGTTAAAAGCCTCGGCACGGCTTTTAACTTTGAGGACTATAAAAAAGTGGCCCAAAACAATAACTGGCTCAACCGCTTCCGGCGCTTTTCAGCAGACGTTATAAGGAGAGTCAATTTTACAGGAGTCCTTTTCTGACACAGTTGTAGAGCAAGTGATCGAGGCGTTTCTTGGTAAACTTGCTAAAATTCATCACTGGTGTGACCAAGTTTTTGACTAAAATTTGCAGCCGACTTTCGAATTCGAATAGTGTTTTGACGCGCGCAGCCGTATGTCAGGTATATCTGCATCGGCAACAAGCTTAAGTTGTGTAATTGTATTCGTTATGAGTGCGTTCGCACGTTGTCGATCTGTTGTTGCATTACGTTCACCGCTGTGCATCGCGATTATCGGTAGTGTGTAGTTTTACTGTGCGATCTAAGAAGATGAAGAGACGTGGCGTGGCGCATACGTGCCATGCTCGCAGCATCTGCTGCTGCTGCTGTTGTTGTAGCTTTTGTTGTCCGTTGCTGCTGCTGCAGCTGCTCTTCAACTGTTGATGTTGACGATATTGCTGTGATTGCACCTGCTGTTGTTGTTGTTGATGTCGTTGTAGTTATTGTTGTCCGCTGACGTTGTATGCCGCGTTGTATACCGATTTTTACTGGCGTTTGGGCCTGCGTTAATTTTTTTTGAATAATTCGTTGGCTCGCTTGTCTAGTGCCAGGATATCTAAGTCGAACATCTGGGGAATAGCACAGGTATTCTGTGTTTATTGCTCTGAGCCAACTATCTTCGACACTTCAACCGTGAAACAGGATTTGCAATATGCTTTGACTTGCCTGAACTTTGTCAAGGATTTGATAGTAATCGTGTGAGTGGGCTGCTGCTGGTGCTGTGTTACATTTGCCATATATTGCTCTGGGTTTTGGTTTGTGCAACTCACTAGGCCCTGGTTTGTGCAACTCACCGGCGCAGGTTGCACGGTGATAGCCTTTGCATTGCCTCAATGTCGCCACCAAACAGAGGAAGGCTAAAAAATGCAGAAGTTCTTCGCGTCTGTGCTCTGACGACTTAACGACGAAGTAGGCGACAAAGTACACTTGTTCCGACGAAGTCTTCGTTGACGGCTTCCCGAGCACATTCAAGGCTCGGTTTGACGCCGCTCTTCGTCGAAAGAAAGTTCGATGAAAGTCGCAGCACATAGAAACCGCGGCCGTTCGATAGCCGTTCCGATCAGGTGTGACGATGATTGAGCAATGGAACAGAGTTAAAGCAGGAAAGAGTAGCACGTTGTGGCACGTCACCTGTCATCAACAATAGGCACGAAAGGCTCATTAAAAGCAAAATCTGATCATGAACAGAAAACGCGCGCTTGTATCACAGTATTTATACAGCAGCTGCGATATCTTTTAAAGGACCTTGCACCCGAGACAGAGACGAGATCATACGTAAATAAATAGGATGACTTCAATCTAATACTAAGCGGACTTGAACGTTACTTTATCGTCGTCAGCGGTACAACAAGGTGACTCACCAGGTATTTCCGCCTGTTTACGTTTAGATTAATCTAACTTACGTTTAGAGTCTAATCAAACTTTACGTTATGCTAGCCACATTATTATGCCGCGATAACGACAGTAGCGAATGCTTGGGCGTTTTTTTCAAACTAAATTAGCTATTTAAAATAAAAGGCCAGTAAACGCGCCGTAAATTTTACTTAAAAGAATCGAAAAAAGTCATGTTTTTATAGAAGTGATTTATGTATCACTTTTGATATCAGACGCATGTAAGCCTGATCTCAATTCTTTTTTAAAGCATGTTCGTTCCCAAACCAGCTACTACAGATTTAAAAAATAGTCTTTGTGAAGATATTCCATTAATTTTCTATGTCTATTTGTAAAGCTAGATATATATATAGTAGCTGAATTAACAACAATGTCTTTTTAAACGAATTTTTAAAACAGGAATTTTTAAAGCGAGAGAACGCATACTGGCTTTTTTAAAGTCTGCGGCTGGGGTGGTTATGTATTTGTATAGGTATAAACATAGGTACATGTGCATATTTTCACTTCAAAAAGATGCTTTTGGAGACAGGCGGTAATATCCCATTTTTATCGCACCATATAGCAACGTCATCGGCGGCGGACTTCAGAACGACGTGAGAGACAGGGAGAGATAGCTTCCGCGTATTTCACTTCCTTGGCTTGCTGCCGTATGCATACCTGCTAATATATCAATTGCACACATCGCATATGAGAGAGGGGAATACGCAACCATCGTGAGGAAACCTACATGGCACAAGATCTTTTTCAATCTGCTCACTTGAAACGAAGGATTCTTTACTAATGCTGCAAGCATGCAGAGTAGTACTCAACATTGCATCATTTTAGCTTGCGATGAAGCTATCCAAATTGTAGGTTTCAAATTAGACTGTGAAATGTATGTTGATCATGTATGAGCGTTGCTCAGTCGTATGATAGCTGCGGCAACTGAGCACAGAATGAACGGTGAGAAGTAAAACCGTATTGAGCAGAATCTAACGAGAGAAACAGGACGCCTTTACTCAGGACGGTAACTGGTGGGTATTATGCTTCTGTTTTATTTGTTTGTTATTACTTTAACTATATTTTCAAAATATTAAGAAATACCGCTTCTAAATTGTGTATGCTGCGTCGGAATCGAGCACGCGACTCCAAATTCCAAAATGGCCTTTTACCTCTTCTACCCCGAACATGGTATGCACGTTATTTGGTCTAAGCTGCTCTTTGAAGCTGACTCCGTGGACGAAGCGGGAATCCGACTCTCAGCTAGAAGCTGTTCTTTAAAGCACTACTGGTAACACTAAACTAAAATCGATTTCCGTATCGCGGTCGTGCATTCGTGACTCAATGGGTACTCTCGAAAATACTGTCAGGTCTTCCTCGACTGCTCAAAGGTTTGCAGACACGGGCGTAATCATTTGTTTGCTAGAAATTTAACAATTTTAGAGCGAAGCTAACAGAACTTCCCTTCATATCAAACCCCGTCTACAGTTATCTGCCCTTGTATCTGTAAAAAGTACCCATTTCTACTTTTATTACCTGGTGATCGGTATTGTCGATACCTTATCATAATAATTCGTTCCTAATATTTCACACCTTGCTTCGTAGCCAACGTTGACGGACAGAACAAGTGTAGCTGATGTTTTGCTAGACATAATTGAAAAAATGTTCTCCGTCATAAAACTAAGTGAACCAGCCCCACTCGCATGTTTTAGGCTCGGATACATGGTAGTTTACGCAGACCCGTTCCTTTCTAGTCTTACAACTAGTAGCCAAGCGAATATATATATATATATATGCTGCCGCTCTAAGCGCCCCTGATATAAAAGGGTAAAAAAAAGCGTTTATTTAACACAAATGTGAAAATGTAAAAAGAAAAAAAAATATATATATATATATTAAAAACAAGGGGTTATTTCTCTTAATACCTAATTATACAATTATACAAAATTACTTGAGTGTTGGTCTGTAGTTCCAAAGTTGCCAATTTGCAAACCGTTGCCTTGCCACAATGCAGCCGCAGCTAATCAGATCTGCTACCCACCACTCGACAACCCATTCAACGATGTAACTATTTACAGCGCGGCTGCCGGCTGCTGTGAGACAACGCAGAACAGACGCAGAGTCTATCTTAATAACAAGACCATGTCGAAGCTCGGCTTCGGGCCGTTATCAGCCGGCTGTTACCGGCTGGCTGTTACTACTGCTCCAACTCCTACTACTTCTTGTATCACTATGACTATCACTGTGCAAGTGCTGCAAACACGACGGCATCTACCTGAAGGTTGAACGTCTTGGCTAGACGCTTCGATTCAGGGGGTCGCCGTTTGCGTCGTCTACGCATGCCCTTTACCACGCCAACCTTCAGTGTGGACTGCTTAGATTTGGACGTTGTGGATCTCTTGGGCTAAGTCTTGAGACTTGCGGTCAGTCAAGAGCGCGGAAATAGGTTTCTCCGTTTGCTGATCGGCTTGGTCCACAAGTTAGCTTTATCTACGGCCTCATAGTAAACTCAGTAGTTTTCACAAATATTTGCATTGCCACTGAGTAAACCAGTAGCAGCGGCAGTTGTTGCTGTTCTTAATGTTACTAATAACATGTTGTTATTGATGTTGTTGTTATTGTTGTTGATGCTGTTGTTGTTCTTATTGGTATTCTTGCTGTTGTCCTTATCGCCATAGTAGTATAGCAGCAGCAGCTAATGGTGGTCCTGCTGCTGTGGTTATTGCAGAGAGTATAGTACCGGTACAGTTTGGTCTGGACGAAACTTGTTTGGCCGTTAGAGAACGAGGTCAAACAGCTTATGGCGTTTGGACGTACGACGAGCTTCAGTCGCCTGAGGATCGTGATTTTTATTTCTGCGGTTGTCGTCGGCGCCCGTGCAACCAGCGGTCAGTGCCAGCGGTCATATTATTACCTCGGATTCGCCGTGCCCTTTCTGGTGTGCTGGTCGGTCCTCTCGGCGGACACAGACCTCACGGAGCAACATATCCTCAGGGAAGAACAGTGCTCCACGAGGAAACAGTGCCTCACGGAGAAGCAGTGCATCACGAAGGGAGGAACGTTGAAAGACGATGATTCTGCTCAACGTCAAATTCGGACACATGCAGCATCAACGGCTGCAACTATCGAGACTCCTATTGGTAATTTACCTAATCTGCTCGACAAGGTAAGTTAACCTTAGCGGCGACACACATTTTCATCTCCGCTAGAACTATTGCAACTTAATTTGCACAGCTAGCGAGTCGCAACAGTTTAGTAAGTCATCATGTGTCTCATTACTCGTCGGGGAAAGTATAGAACCAATGGAATCCATTATCATCCCCTCACCGCTTTCTACTCCGCTAATCCATTCGCTTTCCCTCTCCAGTTATGTGTACTTACTCCGGTCTATCATTGTGTCTCTCTTGCATCACTTCCTTTTTTTAACTTTCAATCAACACCCTCTTTCCTTTGCTAGTCACCGCGCTTCTGTCTGCTATGTAGCAGATCGGATTAAACACCTTTCCCTTAACGTGTCAGTCCCGCTCAGAAGCCAGGTGTCTACTCTGTTTCTTGTACACCTCACATAGTATGGCTGACACTATCTTAGTGTTTTCACGTAGGTTTTCATGCTTCTTTGGAATTCATGTCGCTAGGACGTGAGGTAGGACATCGTAAGGCCGATGCGTAAATGCTGTCCTGTTGCGCTAAACTTGTATAATTGCTACTTATAAAAGGAAGGGTTGCCTAGGGGTTAATCGAGTAAAAGATGCAAGTATTATATGTGTTCACTATCTGGACAATTGCCAAATGTCTACAGGGCGCTTGTCCGACTCTATGTGCGTCTCGAAAAGTCAATATACCCGTACGGACAGGTAACTGTCACTGAATCAAAACCGAACTGTAAACCGGACCGGACTTAGTCGATAGGGGCTACCGGTCGGGGTGCCTATTGCCTTGATTTAATAGCTATAATGCCAAGAGTATGTGCCTTAGGCCACCTCAGGCAGAACTGACCGGAGCGTAATAACTGGTAAACTAGTGTATATGTGTAAGGTCTGAACATCTTTATGTATTTTTTTACTCCATTTGTCTGCCGTCATTGTCTCAACAATTCTACAACTAGCCTTTTTTTTTTATAGATTTATGTGTAAAAAACGCGGTGAGAGCTTTATGGCGATTGTAATTATGATGTTGAACAGTAGGGCCGCGTATATACGCGGCAGTTAACTATATAATCGTTCACACACATTTTATCGAATACATGAATTACTACATGTGCACCGTGTGGATGATATGAATTAGCATGCATGTGTGTCAAGAATAGTCTATAGAGAAAAGACCAGTTGATGCTTATTTGTCGATAAGGTCACAGGTTGTATGCATATATGCATATATATATATATATATATATATATATATATATATATAGCGAGAAAAATGAGAGAGAGAGAAAACGAGAAATCAGAAACAACAATCTAGTAAGTTTAGCGAAGGGTTTAACAACGACATGCGAGGCGATTGTAAAACTTGACGTAGTTGCCTCAGGTGTTCATGGCTTCGTCCCTAGAGCCTGTGCAGACAATCGCAAAGCAACTCAATTAGCCGAATCTCGGAAAATATGTTGACTATAGAAACTGAGAAGAACTAAAGCGATATAACTTTAAGGCCGAAAATAAACTGTTACTGGCATACAGTATTAACGTTATTACATATGTAACAGCATTACAATATGAACGTATTATAGCGTTCTCGTTTCGGAATATTTGTCGGTATGTTTCTAATCCCTTGCGGCTAGAGAGCGGATATACAGGACTTGTCTAAGATCAGACCTTTACGGCATCCCCACTATCGTGCAGATTTATAGCTGAGGATTATCGTTTATCGGGGGTACAACTCTATCGTATTTTAAACATAGTTTGCAAGTTATCTGTGACGTTCTCTGTCTCTCCTTTGCGCTTGTGAGTGCGATTTAGGTAGCTCAAATTTTTCGCGTACCTTTATTCATCCCCCAGTGGCCACGCTGCAATATGACTTAACACAAGCTTTTTCCACCAATGAGATCTGCATAACCTGTACTAGTTGCTCGCATTGCTTAGTCCTTAGCATGCCAAGGTCTAAGCAATGCGATAAGTCTCTAAAAAAAGTCAGTAAAAAAGATTTTTTTACTGAGTTTTTTCTCTAAATAATTTAGCATTGACCACTGACAACGCTAAACAGAATTTAAGTCAGCAATTACAATTGTTGTTAGCTGTTCCGACTCTATGTGTGTATTATATGTATATATATTTTTTTCCTTTTTATTAGTCTTTAATTTTTATACACAAATACTTATAGCGTTGGCTTAAAGGCAAGTGAGCGGATCAGATCGGACGATTCAAGGCTCGAGGCAGCTGTTTGCTGATGGTATTGAGATTCGACCGATCTCCGCGTACAAGACTGAGGTAGTGGCGTTCCAATCAACGGTCATCGAGATGGGATACTCCCGCGCAGGCCGACTACAGCGCTGCAGGCTATCGGAAACATGGTGCGTAGGCTAATCTGGCAGCTATTCACAAATATGAGACAATATTAAAAAACATTGACCTCCACTTCTGCCGTTATGTTGTGACTATTTAGCAAGTCTATGCTATAAGTCATGTAAGCTCATGTTGGCAAAAAAAAAGGTTATATCTCTAATCTGTGGTTTGCACTATTCCTATGTCTCTTATTTTCGTTTTTGTTTTTTTTTTCGGGACAAAACCTAATAGACTGTTTTATCCTCTCTTAAAAATTGCATCACTACTGCTAAACTTACGTTACGCGTTACAAACGATTGATTTTGTCAATTCGTGCTTTTAGCTAATCTGATTAGGTTGCTTACAAATTTGCACAAACAAAGCGAGTTTTGAATTTAGTTACAAGGTCTTAGCTTGTCGTTTAATCGTAGAAAACTGTTTGATTTACCCTAAAGGCTTTAACTAGGTTCAGCCTGATGAGAAACCTGGGCTGGCGGCTAACGTTGATAACGATCCTACTTGTGGCTAGCTATACGAACTGCATCATAGGTAGGATATGCCGTTTAATCATGACGTCGAACAGTCATTTCCGTGCCTGTTACTCGCAGGAACGAAAGCGAACGACAGTGGTTGCTTACGCGTCTATCGCCAAGAATTTTACGAACGGATGTCAACATTGAAGAAACGCTTGAATTCATTGAGCAGTGCGGACGATTGGACACGTCCAGCGTTGTGACAAATGCTTCCAGCTCGACGACATTTCCAGGTAGAAGAAGCAAAATCATTTGGTTTGTTAAATGAGCTAAACTAGTGAATCTAATAGAATAACGACGTTTTTTATTATATGTATTATTATATTTACACTGTGCGCAGCTCGTTTCCCAGCTGTGCGAGTATAATTCTCTGATCTGATGTAGATTTGTCTGAAAAGAATAGTGCACACTGTTTAGTGTTCTTTGAACGAAAAGATTGGTGGATAAAAGCTGCTTGGATTATGGTATTTGAATTCAAAGAGTTATACACTACATAGAAAGGCACCGGAAGTAAATTACCATATATATATATATACATATATACATAATTGCCTTGCATAATTTGTCAGGAACTCTGTGGTGCGGGCCAGGTGATTCGGCCTCGAGCTATGCCGATCTTGGGTCGAACCGTGCCGTGGATCGCTGTTGTAGGGATCATGACTTCTGTCCTGTGCGGGCCATCCCCGGCGAACTGCAACAGCCCCTTAGATTGGGCGAATCATTGGTAGTCGAGTCAACTAACCTCTTCACTGTGTCGCATTGTCGTTGTGACGAAGCACTCAGGAAGTAATTGGCTTGCACCTATTCCTACCGCGGAATTTTCTTTGGCTCAATTAGAACGCCAACAATCGATCTGCCCTGCCATGTCGCTCCACACCTTGAATCATTATCTATTCTATGAAATTGATCTATGGAATCTGTCACTGAACTGCCATCCCTTTGCGCTCGGATGACCAAAATTAGACTATACTAAGCGTTTGTATTTACCTGCCAAATAGGTTTTGATCATTTACACACCCTTTGTGATTAGCGATTTTTAATTATGTTTAAATCTAGCGGCTGCTCCGTTGTACTACTGGTCCAATTATTTAGTATATATGTTTGTGTATATATTATAGTATATATGTTTGTGTATAAATTATAGTATATATGTTTGTGTATATATTATTGTATATATGTTTGTGTGTAAATTATAGTATATATGTTTATGTAAAGGTTTCGCTCGCATTGCGTCGTAAGTGGGATATAGCTGAACGTGAGGATAATTCCAATCTCGGTTACATAGTGGCCTCTTAGTTCCTAGCAATTTTTCAAAGGACTATAAATTATTTAAACATGGATGAGTAGCAGATATGTGGATGACAGATTATGTGTGTTGTAGGGTTACTTCGTTTTAATTCAATATGCAACAAGTAAATTACAGCATTAGCGAAACCCTGAATTTTGGCTAGCTTAGAAGCTAAAGTCCTCTCTTCCTGGCAACAGGGGAGAATTCGCGTCTTTGGGTTGAAAACTAACTACCGTGATCCGATGTTTTTTGGGACTGGAATTTTTCTGGTTTACAAAGATGTCTTCACAACGCATCTCAGACGGAGCACGTAACGGCAAGAGCTATAATCTTCTTGTACGGCGTCCTCGTTCGGCAGTGTCTGGAGCGCGAAGGCCAGACCGTAGCGCAGAGCCTTGACTTTTGGGACCTCCTGTGAATGACACTTACTTATTGCTCGTCTGTCGACCATCATGTTTGTTCGGGGTTGCGATCCAGGACGCGAATTTTCCCAACGGTTCTGGCCGTAAACCCAAATGTGCACAAAATAGCGGTTAGCCGGGCTGTTGCGGCCCCTCCTCGTCTCTATCTTATCTACGTAAGATTACTTTTAGCTCTATCGTTTCAGCACATGGCGTGATATAAACTCATATCTACAGAAGTTTATTGCTGATCCGCTGTAAAGTTTTTTTTTTTTTTTTAAGGTATGATATCTATGAAATGCTGTATCTTGTTACTACAAAACAAATAGCACGTAATCGACCACTAATTATTTGATTTCCATGTCTTCGTTTTGTGCTTTGCGTGAAGACAAAACATTCAAAATGTTCCGAAAATATCGTCACCACGGAGTCTCGATCTAATCAACTCGTTAAGGGGAGAGCCTAATAAAACCCATCCGCAAATGTAGCGTCACTTTTTCTAGGTGCATAAATATGCAATATGCTTAAACATTTATTACATTCACATCCAGCGCTAGAATACGTCATTATTCTCCTACTCCATGTAGAGGAGATATTTTCGGCAGGTGTCTACATAGCTTTTCTAACTATATCACTTAGCTTATCTAGAAGAGAAGAAGTCAGCGCTAGTCACAGTAACTTTTGAACGCAAGCAAAGTTGCGAGCACCCATTTCTATTACTTAGATTATAATTTTGGTTACTAGTATGGTGCTATTGTGATACCTTGAGTAGATTGTACTAGTAAATATTTCAATTGTCATCTTTGTTTTGGTATATGCGTACAACGGTTTTTATTATAAAACTGCCCGCCTTGCAAAAAAAGGCTTGGCGTCAAATGAGTAATTAGTAAAATTTTATCACTAACCAGAATCACACATACGTTTGTAAAGGTCTAGTTTATGCACTCTAATAGATCCCTCTTCTGGGTGTTACTCGTTCGTTGCGCGATATTATCTCAAGCCTTATTCAACAAACGGCAATGCTTTTTGCAGTTGTTTTTCACATATATATATATATATATATATATATATATATATATATATATATATATATAGATTCAGTAGTATTGCCATGTGTTGTGCTGATAGTATGTTATCTCTGTTTCACTTTGCTGTCGCTTCATGTCTCCCCCTTTTCTATTTAGAGGTTAGTCAGAGAAATAGTTGCACGACCATTTCTTTTATTTCTTGTATAATTCGCCTGCAGCAGAGAAGGCCCAAGACAGAGACCAAATGAGGTTCATGTAGGACGTGTCGTAAAACATAAAATACAATTTAAAAGCTTACTGGTTAGATCTAAACTTAAATTGTACACGTATTTCCGCAATGTACGGATACGTTCTACTTACTTCCCCCCATACATTTTATACGCATTACATATCAGTGTTTTGTTGGCAGTTTGCTAGTGCTAATGTTGCATTTAGTACACGCCCATCTTTTGCTGCTTTACTGACTGCTAGGGTTCTCACCGTGTCTGGTCACGAAACATACCAGTGCCAGCAATAGGAAGAGCAACCAGATAGAACCTTACGCCCAGTTTCTACGCTGGGTTTCTGAGGGGCCAAGACGCTGCATTTTCTGTGCCCGTGTCATGTCGATTGGCTTTGGTTCCGATACGATTAGCCCACAAAACGTATGCAGTCCATATATATTTTTGCTGTACACGATATACGCGCCTGTGTGTGTGTGCGTGTATGTCGTATCTATGAGCTTTGGCTTCTGTTCTGCTGTTGGCGCCCATTTAATAACGTGCAACGAACCCACGCACATGTATACGTTGTCCACATACATACATCCATGCGTACACACGAGTAAACGTGGGCTCGTCGTCCTCGGTTACGGCATCTGCAAAACTTTTCGTTTCGTTCAGTCGTGAGAACTCGGGCCCGCTTCAGCAGTCAGCAGTCGCGCCAGTCTTCGTCGAGCCATATGTCGTTGATGTTCGCAAGTCCTTCACAGGCGCGGAGCATCCGATCTTCGATGGCTTTTGAGTCTTGGGCCGAGAACTCGTTTTTCCAGTCGCCAACGATGCCCTTTCGCACAAAGCAGTCTGGAGGTGGCGGCGCGCGGTCGCACGGATAGTCAGAACGAGCTTTCCTGTCGAGAAAAAGGGGGCAGAAGTAAGTGTTAATGCTTACATAAAGGTTCTTAGCATTGTCCTTGTCCACACCAGAACGAAACGAACGTGATTCGAGAGAGCTCGGAATGTTTTTTGTAATCGTTTTGGGAGGTTTCTAGTCCTAGGTTAAAGTGAATCAGACTGCGCTACAAGGTCGCGACAAAGCTCGTTTTTTGAAATCGTGTTTCCTGTGCGACACTTTCTAAAATTTCGCTACTCGTGTGTTGCGGATTCTGTGAGGACTTAGTCTGTCATAGTGCTTGCACGACGCACAAAAAAAAGTTAAAAACAGTTCTGAGTTTTACAAACTCTAAGAAAAAAATTAAAGAAGATAGGTGTGACATGTCATTACTCAAGTTGAATTACTAACCCAGCAAATAAACAACAATGAAGCTCTAAATGAAGTATACGGCTCGAAGCCGTATACTTCATTTAGAGCTTCATTGAAAGCATGAGGTTCTGCATCTCAACTAAACATGAGTAGTACCAGTCAAGTAAGCAAAATCGTTTGGAATGACGGGAGTAATGTTTCCGGTCAGAAACTCTGTGGCACCCCCCTCTCGAACGGCCGCAAGAAAGCCGTTCAGATTTTGATGACGTCAGATATGTATGCAGTAAACCTATTGTGACATTTCGTAAACAATGAAAATATGGTTATATCATTTAGGTCGTATATATATATATATATATATATGAGCGACTCACCATTCGTTCTCATTGGCGCCTCCTAGAGCCGTTTTGTAGTTCTGCTGGACGTAGTCTTTCATTGCGTCAATACCACTCTCTTTAAGGACGTGCTGAAACTTCTCCGACGACGTGTCCCTCAGTTTGGGACACGGCAGCTCCAGGAATTTTACAATCTTCTCGATTTCACCGACGGGATTTCGCTTCATATTCTCGTAGGTCAGAAATAGAACATTTTCTCTGCACAGTGTAAAATATCAAAATGTTCTTAGAAATATAAAACAAGAAACGCAGGAAGAACTATAAAGAATGAAGGCAAGAAAAATAACTGCAAGAAAGCCTTCTCTTATGAGGCTTCAAAGCTGGTAATATAGTACAAGAAGGCATATATGGCGTATATGTTGTCAGTTCTATTCTAAAATTGAAGCGTTTTCACAAGTGACATGTTTGAGCAACAGCAGTTAGGCCACGGACTTCGGCCGACTTAAATTAACAAAATTGAACGTACCGGTCCTTTTGAGCGTACCACTGGCAGAAATGCTCGAAATAGCACCCGAAACTCGTTTCGCCGTCAAGGAACGCCTTCACGTAGTCGCTGAAGACCCCATTCTCATAGTTGTATACCTAAAAATTAAATCAAATAATTGTCCTTTAGTCAACAGCCCTATTCCTGTTTGCATAAACTCTCAGGTTCCAGAAAACGTATATACATGATACGTGATCAGTTGTATCAAGTGGAATTCATAAAAATATATATAATGTGCTTACCTTGGTTCGTTTGGTGTGATGGAAATACGAAACGCAGCAGTCTTTAGGATTACGTAGCACATAGATGTACTTGGTTTTAGGGTTCCAAGGGATTTCATTAAAGTAGAGATGTGAGGTAATGATACGTGGTTCTGGCTGACTACAGATCACCGCCGCGCCTAAAATAAATGTTACGTACACAGACGATAATTGAACATATTAGTGCAGTCAGCTCACCTCACAAGTCAGTAGCAGTGCACATATATATATATATATATATATATATACGAGCACGTATATACTTATACATACTTATGTCAGCAAAATCATGCATATCAAGATAGTGCTCCCGTCCTGACACTTCTTGTCTACAAACTCTAATGAAATATCTAGATGTTATAATAAAAAATATATACATATTCACTAGATTTGAAACGTTGTTTTGTATACTTCCTTGGGGTTGAAATCACGGGAGCTTCATATAACCGCATACATAAGATCCTAAACTACAATATTGTTATACTAAATAACTAGATACATGCTTCTATTCGTCATATACAAAAAAAAAGCTTCTTCAGCTTTTTACGCAGGCGACCGAGTTATATGAAAAAAAAAATGGTGTACAGAACTATATGGTATGAATTTTACCACCCTATTTCTACGAAAACAATGTACTACGACAATTGTGTGTGTAAATATTGTGAAAAATATAAAGAAGTGCATATATTTTTCAAATTTTCCAAAAATAGCAAAGCCGTAGTCGCAGTGTATGCCGTTAAACTGAGCGCACGCAACCAAAGTATAGCTTAATACAGAGTCCCCATTTATCTCTCTCGCTCTCTCTCTCTCTCTATATATATATATATATATATATGTTTTGGGTTGCCGCTTTAATTGCGCCAAGGAATTTCTTGAGGGGAAAGGGGGAATGTCAAAATGTATACAAATGGAAGTACAAAATAAACTAAGATTTAATAGTAGGATTGAAAATGTCACAAATAAAAGATGGGCTAAACAGATGCAGCTGGTGAAGACGGCACTTAGGATTAAAACGAAGTGGGATCGCAGAGTAGAGTTCGCAGATAGGGAGATTGGGTACACTAGTCAGCAATGCGCAAGAACGAGATATCAGAGAAAATGGTGAAATTGAGGGTAAAAGAGGAGGAGGAGTAACTATGACTCTCTTTTCGGCGTGGGTCCGCTAGTGCGCAACTTCCGCGCGCTGCGGGGACCTTCACGCGCCCACTTGAAAGTTGGTTAGACGGTGTAAACTCCCAATAGTAACATTCCCGAGATCACTTTTGTTGGCGCGGGAGGCAAGGCATACGATATCGGTTAAGTGGTAATGAATACTTATTGTCATTTTGTTGTGGCCCATTCGAGGGCTGTTAAGACTACTATTATATACGGGGGAAGTGTGCCGCTCACGGACCCCGGGCCAGACGGTTTATGCCCCGGGCCTTAGCAACCTGGGAGTACCGTCTGGGACGCCTGCTGCCTTGGCTCAATAGGCATAATGAGGGCGAGATCGCCACATGAACGCAGACCGAGTCATATAAAAACAAATGGAAATTGGCGATGGGTTCCAGATCGAGTTTGGCAACTATATATGAAAAGGCAAAGCGAGAAAGGGGCGGGGTAGAATGGGTATACGATAATTCAAGAGCAAGTGGGCTATTGGGATATGCCAGGGCAGGGATGTTGGATACAAGGATACACAGAGATAAATATAGGGAGAGGCAAAGTACATAATGTCGAGCATTTGGGCTAGAGAATGTGTCAATCTAGCATATTACTAAAGAATGTATAGCCTTAGAAAGGAGCAGAGATATAGAGCTGTCGAACGCCCTAGCTCTAAGGCCTATGACTAGAGTGTTAAAAAGAACCTGGTCGATATTACAAAGAAAAGGTTGTCCCAATGGAAAGCACATACTCAGTAGGTATTGGAGTAGACATGAATTATATGGATGCGTAGGTAACATATATGCTGTCCCCTGATATAAAAGGGTGACATGTGTATATAGGTATACATGCCAAGCGAACAATAAATCAATCATATATATATATATATATACATATATATATATATATATATATATATATATATATATATATATATATATATATATATATATATATATATATAATGTATTATTTCATTGGATGGTTACAGTTATATATAATTAGGATTATTAACGGCTTATTCTAACGACATTCACTGTGACGTCGGCCTTACTAGCTCTAATGTCGAGTAGAAATCAAACCATGAAGCGTTTCGCCAGCAAAAAAGAATGAACCCAACATTGATAAAAGCATAACAATAATAACGATACCCTACACAGAAAGCAAAAGTGACAAAGAACTACAAACAACAAAAAACAATTTAGTATTGTATATAAATAGTCGAAAGTTTATGAGTGTAGTCAAAAATAGCCACGAAGCGAACTTTACGCACCGGCCATTTCGAGGAAGCATTTGCTAAGTCCGTAATCGGCGACTTCGCCGGTTCGACTTTCACGGTCGATGAGCAATTGCACGATACGCTTTGTCCAGTTAGTGCCACACTTCGGAAACGTGCAGATAAAGATATCCGAGTCTAACGGCCGATAGCTTTTTACTGAGCGAAAGTTGTCCACATTGAAGCCGGCAGGAATCTTAGTCCCATCAACTTCGATGTAAAACTTTGTCCCGGTCATTTTCGTTCGTCAGACGAACACGGCCGTCCCTCTAGATGCCCTACAAGGAAAAAACAACAACAAAGTGCCAAGTTAAGTTTTTTCAAGCAAAACAACGCAGACAGTTTAGACAGCCCGTTACTCTTTATGAATTTCTTATTTGCTTGGCATGTATATGTATATAAATGCACATGCCACTCTTTTATATCAGGGGAGTTTAGAATGGCAGCATAAAAAATGCTGAGATATTTAGGGCTTTAGCTGCATTGTATGTTATCGTAATTAGGCGGCTACACTATTCGTCAGAATGTGGTTTTAACACCACACATATCGTGCACACACCATTTAATTCCAAGTTTTAAACATCCAAGGCCCTAAGGGCAAATCATTCTTTGTACCATGGTGTCGCAGTTCAATTCTTTGTAGCATCGGGTCAAGTTAAGATCATCATCGAATCGTTTAGGCTCCTTAACCTTCTTTTTCACACAAGGGCTTGTTCCGTTTGAAATCCTGCTTCACGACGACCCGGGTCAGCCACTTCCGGGATAAACCTTGTGGAATCTACTAATCCTCTGGAACGGTTTAGCACTCGCGCCTTGGAGTCCCCTTTGTTACTTCTTAATTTAAATCAACAGACAAGCCCCTCTGCCGGTCGCAAATTCTTCGAACAGCTGGCTGGTGCAGCACTATACACGCTCTGCGCTTGTAAAAACGGGAGATTGTTTAAACAACCAAAGCTAGCTTGTTTCGAAACAAGCACTCGTCGAAAGTTCTCCTATCACTCCAAATGCTCAATAGAGAGCGCAAGTTTAGGACCAGCACTCCGCGTTACAATCCGAAGCTCGGAAGCCAAACTATTGAAGCTCTACAAAATGTTTTCTTTTAACAGTAGGCAATTTTACCGAATTACTAGGGGAACCATGCGGTGCAATGCGTACACGCTTAAGCGGTTACCGGGGAAACTCCACTTAGATAATGCAGTGGCGACCAGCGTCTAGTGGATATCAGTGAACACGAATAAGAGATGCTAGAAAAAGTATTAATTAATATAAAGGCATTGAAGTTTAGACGTGGAGAGAAATTGGCTGGGATCGACGAACTTCGCTTAGGTTCAAAATAGATAGAATATGTCTTATACTTCTCCTACTTAGGGGTCATATTCTCGTCTCGAGGTACGAATTTCTCAAGGCACATTGATGAACGAATTCGGAGGGACTACAGTCCTTTCATAGTATCCGAAATCCCCATAAACTAATAATGGCGTTGCCGTTCATCTCTTCAACCTGAAGATTAAGCCCACTGCTTCTTACGGTATACAGGTGATAGGGCCTTGGATATCGAAGTTAAAATTTAAAGCGCTTGACCAAATCAAAATCACTTTTCTGATGAAGGCTCTAAGAGTCACGGCACTTTTCAACAGATTAGTCTGTTTACTGGCGTCATCTCCGCAATGAGTTAATTTTTTTTTACCGAAAACGACAACTTTCAACGAGTACATGTCTGAACGGGAGAATAAGATGGCAGACATTGACCCTTTTTATCGCACTGCAAGGGAGTCGATGTGCACTCTAAAAGTTGCGAAGACCAAAATACTGACCTATATAGGTGCGCACGTGTGCGGTATATATCTGTTGAATAAAGGCGGCTCTGTATTAATTTGCATTAATATGTGCCACAAAAACTTGCGAAATCGTTTCGTTCCGGCAAACGTTCTCGGTATAAACAAGGTGTGGCCGCATCTCGATGCGTCGTGCCGGATTGATTTCTCCTTGTTAGCATGCCACTGTAGGCTGTGTCCCTTCTACACGAAATGTCTGCATAGTGTTTACTTGTTATAAAAAGAAGCGTAGTTACTGGTCGAATCTGCTCAAACCAACTGCTCTATTTGATTGATTGCGCCTGAAAATGTGAGCCGCCTCCTGCAATTGGTAACTCTTCTTTGGCCATCTTAAACAGAATTTTTTTTTCTTTCTATGCGTTTAGTAATAAGGACGTGTCATGGCGCAGACTAGTTTCTTCAAGCGGGCCAAAACTCTCCTCGATTTATTTTTTGTTTAGAGTGCATGCATAGTTGTCGAAGAAAGAATGAAATAACGAGATCCGAAAAGGACAGCACTGATAAGCAAACAACAACAAAAAATAGGCAACTATTTTATAACTACTAAGACAATATACTATGTGGCGGAACGCCGGAAACACCATGGCTGTCTACCGCGGCATCGCGATAGGCAGGATTAATGTCTACTACAGCAACAGCGGCGTGCCCTTCAAAGAAAATGCGAGAAAAGGGCCTACTTTTGACGTGGAGCTAGGTTTAGAGCCAACTCGGTGCATTCAGCTGGCAGGATCTACGGGCGTGGCAACATGATCTGTCAGAATAGGCAGAAAAGAACACAAGAGAAGCATCTCGGTATGGTTCTAAGCTGGTTTCACAGAAACTAAACCTCTCCATTCACCACTGTCATTCGCCCTCATAAATGTTTTATTTTGTTTCTCTTTTTCTGTCATTCGCCTCTGTAAACGTTTTTTTCTGTTTCTATAATTTGCGTTTGTACATTTTTCTTTCGTTTCTCCTTTCCTGTACAAGTTACCTATGACAGCGGGCTATAGTAATGTTTATAATTGTTACTGCTATAATCTGCACTAGGTTCGATAAAGTTTTAGTTCAACTGAAACTCAGTAGTCAACAAATCTACAACAACATTATTAGTTTGCTCGTACATTTCAATTATTGCTTGCTTTAGCGTCAGTATGCAATGCAATTCTTTTAAGTAACCCAAGCCCTCATATTGAAAAGAAAAACATATCCGCTAAACAAGATCTTCTGAAGGTCTCTAGAGGAAGGACGCGTACACATCGCTCTATCGCAGAGCTTTGGTTGCACCTGTCCACAGAAGTGGGGTCAAGACTGACCCGCCCAACGAACGCCCTATCTCTCTCACAGCGAAGCAACTGAATCTGCTGAGCAGTACCCAGTTTGCCAACCGCAAGAGTCACAGGAGACGTTATCTACTGTGACTTCAAAGGCGCCTTTGAAACTATGCCCCACGATCTACTTACTCATTTCCGTACTGCCATCTAAAGGATTTGGCCCCTAAATCACCCAGTGGATTTCGGATTTTTGAGGAAGCGCGCATTTAGAGTGGATCTCGGGGGATATTATCGAGAGAGGATAGTGTTCTTACTGGTTGTCCGCAGGATACTGTACTACCCTATTGTTTATGTTTTTATCAGTAATATCAGACGCATCATACCCAAATCGGTTAAATATGTAATATAAGCCGATGATATCAAGCTTCACATGCCTATTCAGCATATAATGATGCGAACGTGCTACAAAATGTAATAACGGATATTATTCTGTGGTCGCCGAAGATAGATCTAAAAGTATCCGCCCACAAGTGTGAAGTACCGCATTTCGGTATTAGAAATACCAAGCACATGTTAGCTATTACGAGCAAATCCGCAATCTAGGTAGAAGCTGATACAAGACAGCTATGCCGCCTGACTAAGAACGAGAACCTGTTTGGTGTAATGTCTGAGGTAAAAGCAACGTCGAGTCGAGCAGGGTTTGTCAATAGATTAAAGCTGAAGTGTCACACCTCTATCCATAGAGATTTGTAAAGCAATTGAACAAAAGAGAGTTAAAATTGTGTCGAAACAAAGTTGGGCAATAAAAATAAATTGTGTTCATGTTGTGCATGGTATTGTACTCCCGTTTATGCTCAATAAAGAACGTTTTATATCATCAAACATACTTGTGTTAGTAAAATATGATACATCTGTAAAACATGTATGCAATAAATCTCATTACATGCACGCGCTACAAAACAGCGGCAAAATTAATAAAAGTATAAATTGTTTACGTCTTAAATAACCTGGCCACAAATATAAAATATAAAATAACCTAAATATAAAATGTGACGTGGTTAACAGCAGATTGCGGTAAATAGCGCTCGCAACGCATGCGTTGATACCAGAAGTTTTAATTCAATTCAACTCAAGTGCTCCTTTATTGCTTTCAAAGGGCAGATAATTATATACATAATTAGTCAGGAAAATCCTGTATTCAATATATACAATGCACAATATAAGAGGCATGGAGAACAATTTACCATATAATTTAGACGTTACCGAAACCAGTACTATGATTCGAATTTTAAGATTCATGGGGAGGGCAGTCCGAAATAATGCTTCAGTCAGTTGGTAGCATAAACACCCGACTTCCATCTCTTAGTTGTCGTTTGCGGTCAAAAGTCTTACTGTCGAGTTCAATGAGACTGACCGGGTGGGTACCAGAATATCTGATACCCATTCACAACATCAACAATACGCCCCTAGACTAACAAAAGAGAGAAACGCCGCTACTCTACCAGACATGCAAACCAAAAGCATCGATACATATATAGATATCTACACTATACAAACATGTACTACTTGTGTTTACTTGTTGGCCCTTGACCCACATGCTAATCAGGCAAATCAGTGCATGCCAACGACGAAGCCTAGCCTACGTCTCCCAGTCGTCGCCATCAGTGGCAGCAGAATGACAATCTACTTGTTAGCGTGCGCTGTGCTGCTTGTAATTGGCTTCCTCGTTCATCGATTCTACGTATCTTGGACAAGGGGCATGCCCTAACCTAGCGCTCTCGACTCGAGAGATGCGTCGATGTTCGGCATCATCCTCGTTGGCTGGCCGGGCGGCCGGCCGGTCGTAGGCGTCGTCCCAAACGAAACGACTCTCAACCCCCTAGTGGAGTCGTGCAGTAGCGCTCCAGAGGTCGAGACCGGCCCTTCAGAAGTGCACCGTCGTCTATAAAAGCATTCCATAAGCATTCCCAGTGCTGCATGTAGAGTTGGCTGGCTCACGATGGATCATGCAGGTTAGTGGTCGCTAGTATGTCGATCCGCTGTCACTCACTGCTGCGGCAAAATACTACCGCTATTACGGCTCAATTCTCAAGGGCAGATATACAAGCGTCTCAAGCTGCTTGTGCAAGAGGCTGTAAAGTGGGAGACGATCATCTAGTGCACTGCACTGGTGGACCAGCGAGATGGGAAAGTTTTAATACCCGCGTCGAGGCCAAGCACAGATAAGAGATCTACATCATGTAGGCGGGCTGCTATTATCGTGATGCTTACTAGCCTGTAAGCCTTTATCTATCTGTCTCTATCCTTTTCATTTTTTTAATTTTATATTTTTTCATTTGTAACAATAACTTAAACGAGAATGCGGTTAGTGGGGCATCGGAGATAACGGCACCCGCCACTATAACGATCTGAACAAAGCAGGTTAAGCTTTCTACAAGTATTATTTGCTATGAGGACGCTGCTGAAAGGGAAGGTTTGAAAGGACAGCTTTGAAAAAGAGGAAGTGATACCCTTTACGTCCAGGAAATGCAACCCATTGGAGAACAAAGTCGTAGACATTATGCAGTGCCGTGCTGGATTTAAGCAAGAATAAAACTACAGAACAAATGCAACAGAGTGGGCCAGCAAAACTTGTCAAACTATATCCACCATCTGATATGCTGAACGTTCTTTCAAGATATGGCACAGAGCGTGGAAAGTCCAGCGGCAAAATGAAGAAAAGTTATGCTACGAGGACGAGCTGTCGACTGTATTGTAAAAAGGTGCAAGCATCCAAGCTTAGTAAATGAATCCAGTCTGTCAAAAAGACGATGAACGGAAATAGACTCGTAAACCTAAAACGGCCTGCTCGAGAGGGTGAGAGAAACCTCCCTCGGTAGCGGTCACACGTGAACGCAATCCATGGCCGCCGCACACTTCCTCCACAAGTGCTATACCCGGTGCAACAAGCGACAATAGAAACCACCACCGAATGGAATGTCGAACGAACCATTAAACCTTTGTGACTTCAAGCAAATCAGGTCGGCGTCTAGTATGAATTTTTCCACAGATTTGAACACCGTTCCGGCACCAGGGATTGGCGGAAGTAATTTTTGCGTCAGGACGCCCAATTAGAAAACGGAGCTCTAATTTTACAAATGCATAACGGTCACTTATGTCGAAGTGTAATCAACACTGAACTACACGCTTGTATATAAGGACTGATGCCACAGCGGTCACTCCTATAGATATCGTTATGTGCCAAGCTCTATCGCCGTTGCACGACAAGAGCTATCATTAAATGAATATGTGTTTTTGCAGCTTCGATTGTATTATATATTAATATATATATTCCGATTGACTATAGTGGTAAACCAATAGTGAGTCACCAATGTGAATAGGAATATTGTGGTTCGTTACACTAATGGTAATGCTTTAGCGATCGAATACTACCTATGAACTCACGATACGACGAAGTATAGATACTTGTTGTAGGCAAGAAAGACACTACAACCTGTGCATTGAAAGTGTAGAACAGCGCACTTGGTATTGAGATAATGTTTGCAGTCATAAAATGTGTCAGATCGTATTTCGTGTTCTGGCGACCTTGTCGACACTAAGACTCCCGCTTAGTTTAACATTCAAGAGGTATAATTTTAAACGTTTTCATATATATTTTTATATACTACTATCCTCAGTGAAGTCCTGACATCGGGCAAACTCTCTCTCTCTTGGTTGCCCAGTCGGACAGCATTGCCAAGCCATGTACCGTTTTGGGTTTCATGCCGCGCCGGATAGGGAGATCTTTGAATATTCGAGTATACTCGAGTCTTCTCTGGTGGACAGACGAGACTCCTGCGCGGGCAAAAGCCAACGTTTAACCTTGTCGTTTTGTGTTAGTGGGTGATAGTTGTAGAAGGTAGATAGTTGTAGATGAGCCTGCGTTGTTACGACAACGACAGAAGTCGACGACACCCGCTCATGTCAAACATGCAAAACAAAAAAACAATACAGCAGCACACAGACACACCAATATAGGTATATTTATATGGATAAATATATCGAGAGGGTCATCGCAGGCACGCACCCAGACGTCGAGATGAGTTGACAGCAATCCGCACGAACGGATAGATGGACGGACGGACAGACGGATGACAGAGTCGATGGGTGTCTCTAAACTCTGTGGATGGCACAGCCGATCACTGTCACTGTCACCAGGAAATGAGTGTGACTGAATGCCTGGCGCCGTTATGCGTTGTGGTGCCTGAACTGAATCAGTGGTAGTGGTGGTAATAGTGATGGTGGTGGTGATTGTCGTGGTGTCGGTAGAGGCGGTGACGGCAGAGGCAACAAGCTTTGTCAATCTGTCCGTGAGCGGAGCAATTGTCACATCACATTGATCTACCACCGTGTCACCACCACTCACTAATGATCATCTATCTATCTATCTGTGTGCGATCTATTTCTCTATCTTCCTAGCGGTGCACTTAACTGTGTACCTACCTGTCTATCTGCACTGCACCCACCAACACCCAGTGTATCTATCTATCTGTGTATCTGTATATCTATTTATCTGTTCGTGCGTGCACCTAACTGTGTATATCTATCTATCTATCTCTCTATGTATCTATCTATTTATCCACCTATGTACATATCTATATGTACGAATCTACAAGAGGAAGTAGCTGCTGGGCTAACAACAAGAGGTGATGCTGCTGCTGCTGCACCTATCCCGCCCGAAGCGTTGTTAATAACCGGACAACAAACCGCCGCATCACAACAACACGAGACAGCTGTTCGACCACTGCGAATGTCGCCGCCGTTGCCAACACCGTTGCCGCTACCGCAGCAGCAGCGGCGGCCGCAGCGGCCACTGCCGCCTCCACCTCCTCCGCTGTTGCTGTCTGCGGCGACTACCGCGCAGGGAAGGGAAAACAGGACAGCCGGAAAAAAATGGCAGCTGCCAGCCGCTACGACCACACACAGCCCAAATCGCTGCAGTAGTAGTAGTAGTAGTCGTCATAGGCTTCTTCACTCTTACTAACAATAGCAATCATACTAAACGCTCGCTCTCTCTACGCGCGTTCTCCTTGTTATTTCTCGCTCTCTGGCTCTAGCACTGTTGGAGAGGCTGGTGGCGGCGGCCCGAAAGGAAAGTGCCGAGCCGGCAGACCCACAGACAGACATCGGACGACGACGACGACGACAACGACATCAACTTGTTGGTTGTAGTGTAGTGCTTGTTCGTTGTAGTCCGCAGCAAGCAGAGTAGACAGCAGTAGACAGCAAAGTAGAAAAACCACCACAGTAGTTCCGATGGAAATCGTTGTAGCAGGTAGTCATCGAACCGTCGAGCCCGGTGGCGTGGTGGCGAAAATCTGCGCCTCGCAACCGGAGGAGACACATAGCAGGTGCGCGGTGGGTTCGAGCCCCACCGTTGCCCCACATTTGTATTTATGGGTCATCCGTCTATGAAGCAATGTGAAAAACAGTTCCGTCGACGTTAAATCTTGGCTGAGGGTCAGCCCGAAAACTTAACTAGTAGTCATCGAACCAATCGCTCTAGTCGTTTCACTTCCTGCACTAGGTTTGTAGTTTTTATACTGGGTCTCTTGTTATTTTAGTACGTCTAGTTTTTGTACTGCATCTAGTTGTTGTAGTACGTCTAGTTCTTTTCTACCATGTCAAGTTCTTGTACAACAAGTCTAGTTCGTATACAAAAAAAAATCCTTTCGGGGCTGACTCTCAGCCAAGATTTAACGTCTATAACTAAACTGCTTTTCGCATTGCTTCGTAGACGGACTACCCCCATGAATACAAATGTGCAACGGAGGGGCTCGAACCCGCGCACCTATCAAGTGTCTCCTCCGATCGCGAGGCGCAGACGCATGCCACTTCGCCACCAGGCTCGACGTCTAGTTCGTATACTACGACTAGCTTGTGGTACTAGGTTTATAGTTTTTGTACTAGGTCTAGTGTGTGTACTAGGTTAAGTTCCTATACTAGGTGTGTACCTCTTGTAGAGTAGTTCAAGTTCCTGTACTAGGTTTGTTTGTGTACTAGGTGTCTAGTTCCTGCACTGCAATCTAGTTATTGTACGAGGAGGTCTCTAGTTATTGTACTAGGTTTAGTTCTTGTCGTAGTTCGGGTTCTTGTACTAGGTCTAGTTTGTATAGTACTAGTCTAGTTGTTGTATTAGTTTTAGTATATGTATAGTATGTCTAGTTCTTGTACAAGTAACAACGGTGCCGTGCCTCAAGTTGCGCCGCGCCGTATTGCGACAACACACGGCCGACCTTCTCCTAACTGATTGACCGACCAACCGACCTCAGCCCGCTGCGGTACCCATCTCTTCAACAGAGATAACCAACAAATCAATCATGCTGCTATTGATGCTGCCCGCAGCAAAAAACAAAAACAATATTCTTCACGCGTATGAATGATGCCTAGCCCTCTCTTTTTTCTGACGTGCGGGTCGATGCATATTTCTCTCATTTTGAATATCCATTCCCTTCTCTCTCTCTATCTCTGTGTGTTCGTGTGTCTCGCTTTGCTCTGTCATCATTTCAAGCGAAGCGAAACCGCAAGCCGAATCTACACTGAAGAGCTCTGCAGAGAGTAAAAAAGGGAATAACTTTGGTATTTCAATCAGCTGTAGTAGGTCATTTGGCCGGTTTTATTAGGAAGCTCTTTTAGTTATTGACGTTAAAAATTATATCAAAATTGTATTTGTAAGGTGTCAGATATTGTTGGCGGAGGAACCGTCATAAACAACCTGGTTCACCATTAATTTGCTTTTTATATGTTTTTTATTAGCGACTCACCTGCTAACAGCCTTTTAATCACTTCGCTGATACTCCTTCATTCAGCTTAGCCAATGGGCGCTGCTTGATGAATAACTATTGGATGCTTTCTCACGCTCAACTGACAATTTCGGACACATCAAGTAGATCGTTAAATTATTTTAATTTTGGCTGTCTAACACATTTAGTGTAGGTTGCTTCGTAATGCTATTTAAAGGTGAAGTTAATTTATGACTGGACAATTACGATAGGCGGTGGGGATGCGTTCAGAGCTCGATTTTGATTCTCGTACAACAGGCCACATTTTATTTATATGCAAGGTTTCTAACTCGAATGCCTCAATGACCGAATGAGAAACTGCTGACACCAGTGAAAACGTGACTCGAGCCTTTCAATTGAGGTTCAAATCTAACTTAACTGGTATTACTGCAGAATAGTAGAACTAAATGGCGCGGAACGTTTAGTAATTGCTGCTACACTATCAGTATTACTAAATAATAAAAATAATACTTGTAAATGTACCATCTTCACTTTCCTAATTGTTATAGCTAAAAAATGTTTTCATAATCCTTTATGTACATAAAGCGCGTATTCTGTGATAATAGAATAATGTGCGATGTGACGATTTCATTAGTGTCAAGGTTGCCGCTTCCTGTTCACAATAAGCCGGAGTAAACGGTTATAACTTAGAGTTGCCTGATTTTAGTGAGCGTCGTTTGACAACTCTATTTGAGTGATACGTTATATATATGTATATATACAGTCACTGAAAAAAATATAGGGCAACCCACGTTTGCCACATTTCACGCATTTATTATAACCGATTGTGTAAAGATCATAATGATACATGCTCACAGAGTAACAGCGGATACTTTTATCGACATTTGGAGTATCGGGTTACCTTAAAACACGAGATTTCGACATTCGGCACAGCTACGCTGCGAAAAAATTATAAAGTCACCACCAAGATGCATGTCTTAGCGAGTGAATTGAGTGGAATATCAACGTTTGGGCTCATTTCACAGCTCGAAGGAAACGAAAGCAGACCTCCTACCAGAAATTTTTCTGTGCTGAAACGATGGGTTTGGGTCGGCGTCTCACGAGTGACGAAAAGACCCAAATCAAAGCTTATAAGGATGTCGGCCTCTCTAATCGGGAAATTTCCCGTCGATTGGGGCGTTCTCGCCAAGTAGTGAACAACTTCGTGAATTTGGGTGAAAAATACGGCGTAAAAAAGAGTCCGGGGCGTCCAAATACCATTTCGGAACGAAACAAGCGCGCAATTTTGAAGATAGCCTCGAACTCTGCGCTCTCGGCAAAGGCAATTGCGGCGGCGGCCGGTGTGCAAACGAACGTGCAAAATGTGCAAAACCTCCTCAGGAAGACACTTTGGCTCACGAGAAAAAAACTTAAGAGAAAACCACGATTGACCACTGAGCATCAGAAAGCTCGTCTCGACTTTGCCCAGGTTACGATGTTATGGACCACTGAATGGCACCGAGTGCTCTTTTCGGATGAAAAAAAGTTCAATTGTGATGGACCGGATGGATTTAACTATTATTTCCACGGTGTGCGCAAGGAAGAACGATTTTTGTCAAAACGGCCCTCAGGTAGCGGTACGGTGATGATCTGGGCCGCTGTCGGGTATTATACAAGGTCGCCGATTGTGTTTTTAGACGGTTGTGTTAATTCGACGCGCTATAGGGATCTTCTAGAAGAGCAATCCGCACATTTTGAGCTGATGGGAGGACCCGACTTTGTTTTTCAACTCGATAATGCCCCGATTCACACTGCTAAGTTGATCGAAAGCTGGTTCGAACAACGCCACATTGAGGTCCTACGCTGACCTGCAGTCTCACCTGATCTTAATATTATCGAGAATGTATGGGGCTGGCTCGCCCGAAAGGTTTACACCGACGAAAAAAATTTTCGAACCAGGTAGAACTAAAAAAAGCAATTGTGAAGGCTTGGGACAAGCTCTCGCAGGACGTCATCCAAAACTTGTTCAACACTATACCAAACCGCATTTTTGAAGTTATCCGACGTAGTGGGAAGTTCACTAAATATTAAGTATTGTTGTTAGGTGCCGTGAAATGAACCCAAACGTTGTTATTCCACTCAATTCACTCGCTAAGACATGCATCTTGGTGGTGACTTTATAATTTTTTCGCAGCGTAGCTGTGCCAAATGTCGAAATCTCGTGTTTTAAGGTAACCCGATACTCCACATGTCGATAAAAGTATCCGCTGTTACTCTGTGAGCATGTATCATTATGATCTTTACACAATCGGTTATAATAAATGCGTGAAATGTGGCAAACATGGGTGGCCCTATATTTTTTTCAGTGATTGTATATCCTGTAAACAGAAGAAAGAAACCAGAAAGCAAACAACTGTATATAAATATAAATATAAATATAAATATATATATATATATATATATATATATATATATATATATATATATATATATACACGCGTCTATTAGTGGTCACTCACTAATTGGCTCATGTAGATACAAAGCATGCTAACAAGTTTGGGTGCAACTCACTTCCTCTCTCTTGGTCATAGACGGATGACATTGTGCTAAACAAAAGGTTCGCTAGACTGACTGGCATCTGGTAGAAATTCACGTAAGCGCGATTAGGTCGTGAGCGGCTGTTCGGAGTTTTGCGCAGCTGTGGCAGCCGTCACTTAGTTATCATGAAACAAAGAAACCAAAAAATAGGCTATATATATATATATATATATATATATATATATATATATATCTTGCTAACTTTGTATCTAATCAGGACTTGTATCTGTCTAACTGCGGCCTGCTGCGCGGTCATTGGATGCGACATGAAAAAAAAACTAAAGGAAACTTACGATCCTTCAATCATGACTATGTAGTTGCTCAGAGCCAGTTTGAAACCATTCAGCAGCCACTTACAACCGATACAGATGCGCGGTTTGTCATATACATTGTTTTAATGCATTTTTCCAGTGAACGTACCGTTATCCGATTGCCGGCCATTTCCACTGCTACGTAACTTAGCGAAATGAGCGATCACATGATGCGAAAGCCACGTACGAGTTAACACACGTATGAACCGCTCCCTGTACTACTTGTCCCATACGGCTGGTATTAAAGAGGCAGCGTCGAGATTAAAACTCGTGATCGAGATCGAGCGAGAGGGACAGTCAACCACACTCGTAACAAGTAAAACAGCTACATTTTAGCGACCAATTAAAACATGATGAGCACACGCATGTTTGGTAATAAATCATGGTGCACTAATCATCGTAATAGTCGTCTTTCGTGGTTTTTAAGTAATGCTAAACCAATACCGAGCCTGGGCAGGGAGGAATACGGGTTTTAGGTTGGTCCTACACAAGTCACGCTTGGTGCTCGTGACGCATCAAACATTCCCGAAATCTTCACAAAAAAAGTTCGTTTCGGTCGAAGTAAAGGTAGCAGTGCGAAGCGAGGACAGAGGTAAACAAAACAGGGACAGAGAGGAAAGTTAACTTTTTCAGATTTGCATGCAAAGCTTCAAAGCAACGCACACCCTTGTTTGAAAACAGACAAACACGCTTCAACTGTAGGTGGACTCAACCTTACTTTTGTGAAACTAGAACACGACAGTCGTATTGCTGATGCACAAAGCACCGTAAGCTGTAGCAAATAACCGTAGTCTGCTACTGACGATTTAATCGACGAAGGACATTCATCAATTTGTGTTAGCTTTTAATTCAAGAGAGGCATCATCGAATTTGTTTGTTTTCAGTGTTTTGTCTGGTCAGAGATTATCTTGTGCGAGCACTCATCATTTCTGCCGTTGGCCAGATCCACGCTTGTTTGTACTGGACTTATATCGGCTTTTCCGGCACATAAATGTCGCAACAGAATAGTTTTCAACCACATTCAAAAAAGCCAACCAACAAAACGAACTCTGTCCGATCCGGATTTGATGCCACGCTAGTGTACTCTTTCCAATCGCCATAGCAACACTGAATTTTTACAAGGATTCAAATCAAATTATAATCTCATATATATAATCTAAAAAAAAAACGCTTTTATTAAGAATATAAGTGGAGCGATAATTGTCTCCTGAGAACGTGTGCACGAAACCACTTCAACAGCGTACCCTGGACAGATGCCGCTTTCCTACGCTGGACATCGAGATCGCAGTGTGGTAATAGAACACACTACTTTTGTTGTTGAGCAAAATGGGGCGAACAAGTGGTATTTTTCGGCAACACGTGAAATTCCTCAAACATACGAGAGTATGCCTCTGCCATGCCCGCTTAGCCCGATATAATATGTATGCTCTACCTAAACGAACACACGCATAAT
Organism: Dermanyssus gallinae; assembly: GCA_003439945.1. Taxonomy (NCBI): domain Eukaryota; kingdom Metazoa; phylum Arthropoda; class Arachnida; order Mesostigmata; family Dermanyssidae; genus Dermanyssus; species Dermanyssus gallinae. The sequence continues at coordinate 48,757 of QVRM01001989.1, read as the reverse complement.
GAGTGGATGCCGAATACTTCCGAGCCTGGCGGGTGAGGAAGAATCCGGGGTCGGTTAAGTCGGCAAGTGACTCGTCGTGAACAACCAGCAACTTCTAACTGCCGGCAACGCATATGCCTCATGCATTGCCCGAAAAAACGCCATACAGCAGCAGCAGTAAAAGCGGTTGCGGCCGCTTACGTTGTCAGAGGGCACTCGAGTTAGCCTAGAGATTCGCAGTACTACTACTACAACGACAAACAGTTGGTCACCCGACGGAGTGGGGAGGAGAGATGTTTCTTTCTGCAGAAGGACGGACACATGTTGACTGGCGGATGGGGATGGATGACCTTTGGGGATGGCGATGTTGTTAGTGGCCTACGATGGTGGATGATGGAGCAACAATGCGCTGTTCGTACGGCGTATACGGTTTTGAGTGCCACTGCGCTTTGCACTCTATGATTCAGCCTCATTGAACATCTGAGTCACGGCATACAGTTATCGGAACGTGTTGGTTCGCGCGTTCAGTTATGAACTACCCAATCGCTCAGAGTCTTAGCTTGTTAGCCGGTTTACGGAGTGGCTTTCCGTCGACAACGGAGTGCAGTCCTTCGAGCGTAGAGTGCTTGCTATTTCATTCCAGATTCCTACATCAATAAAGGTCCTGTCTTCACCGCTTTAGTTGTAGTCGCCACACACAACGTTGTTTGTTATTTTTGGTTGAATCCTCTATGATCACACAAATAAATACATTTTGAACTGCGCAACATGGTAATGCCCCATCTTTTTAGAATGGTGCGTTAGCCGCCCAACAGACCGTCGGCAAACTCCGCACAGTGCTCCTATGTGCCTGATCTACCACAACGCAAAGGTAAGCTTGCTACAATTAAGCTAGTCTTCAGTTTGCTTCCATTTGCTACATTAGCAAGTTGTTCCCAAGAACCGCGCTTACGTGCAAACCTGCCAACTCTCAACCGCAAGCGCTCGAGTCTACTGCCTAAAAAACACTAGCGTTCACATGAAATGCCAAGCTCTTTGAAGTACTTCAAATTACATTTTCTATAGATAGAACTATGTGCAATTTGATACACTGCATGCTGCAACTGAACTTAATTAGTATCAATTACGGGGCTCATGATGTCAACAGGGCAGTAGAACAGAAAACTGAAGTCGTTTAGGGTGACTGCAAGCCCGTTCTTATTTATATTGAATTTTTTTGTTGTTGAACGTTCTTATAATTTATTATAATAAAAAACGGTGTTTTATATATAAATATCACTGGGCGTAGAGGGCATTATGAACAGATAGCTAGTGGCTGGGTGTACGAATCTGGCAAGCGGATACGTTAGATCGACTACAGAAATGATCCTGTGAAGTACGATCTTAGACAGATCGTACTTTTATCTATCTAATTATCTATCAAATATAGATTGGCTACCTTGGCCAATCTACCGAGAGTCTTCGCATGCATTATTACACGTAGACGAGTATTCGTTTCGTGAGTGTCGAATACTTTAAAGCAGCCCAGGTGTTTCATCGGGTCTTGAGATCCGCCTCGCGTAGTTGATCACGAACAGACGGAAAGTTGACCCTTTCCGAAGTTGGATTCTCCAGATATAACGATCGTAGGCAATTTGCAGGCGTTCAATATCCCGGGTGCAGAACGGCGATCAGGGGAGAGGTGTGTGCTTCGTACATGATAATTGGTCGCACTGGTCCGTTGTATAGCTTCAGGGGTGGCCGCGGTTTTGATAGTGCAAAAGCCCAAAGGATTCAGTTTGTCAACCTGAACGACTTCTTAAGAATCAAAAGAAGTTGGCGCAGAAATGTGAAAGCGACGGACGCAGTTTATGCTGACGACTTAGTAATGCTCGCAAAATCGCATACAGTTTTTATCCACGAGAAGCCTCAGATTGATGCTAAGGAAATCAGCTGGTAATCAACATTGCCAAAACAGAAGTATAACAATTTAGTGGAGGCTGATCGTACGCCGTAAAGGGTGCATTTTGACTGGGTAAATATTGAATTCATCAACTACTTTTTTTATTTAGGAATAATAGTGACTCCCCGGCTATCACATACAGCAAACATATATAAAAATGCGTAAGAAGAGCACTGTGACATGATTCTAGCAAGAGACGTTACTGACATAGAACTAAAATATATATTTAGAATGAAAAATACCTATTGTTGGATACTATAAGACATGGAACTAAAATATATATTTACAATAAAAAAATACGTATTGTAAGATATTGTCTTCACGCGATTGTTTCTTAGTTTACAATGTCAGATCTTAAAAACATCCATAATATTCTGAACATAAAATCATGGTTACCTCAACCTCATAGGCTTAAAAGGAAATTGTTGTCAAATCGACGAGTGCGTAGGTAAATGTTGTAGAGAGTGCAATACTGGACGTTACCATGTACTCAACTTCTTCTTTATCGAAACACCGTCACTGCGACCAAGCATCAACTATATTGTTAGCCTACAAAAAAATATATTAATGATTGTACTATACTACCAACGTATGGTGAATAAAACTTGAAAACAAAAAATGCCAAAATTAAGAATTGAATGTCCGAGCAACGCGACCGTTTATATAATCGCATACATAATCGTGTATGTTTATGAGCGCATTTTAAGTAGTTTTTTATAAGGGTAGGAAGAGAGTTTAATCATTGCTGCAGTAATGCTTATGACTTACCATGTGGGGGATGGAATCTGCGATTTGCTGCGCGACAGTCTGTGCCGATAACATTGCCTATGCTTGTTCGATACCATATTATATAGACGTCGTACATTAAACTTTATTGGCACATTGGCAATTGAATTTAATCTTCAAAAGGAAAAACGACAATTTCTTACTTCAATTATGTCAAAGTACCACTTCTAATTATGATCTGTGAATTAAAATTTAGTTAATCCGGCCATCTACGCGCTCTTAAAAATACGGCGCATGTGCTTGCCGAAGTACGTTCACTTACGGTGCTGACAAACTGCTCAGCATAGCTTTAACTTATTGAGCTAAATATATATATATATATATATATATATATATATATATATATATATATATATTAAGCACGTTAGCGTATTAGGTATATCGGTGAGAAGACATCGTCGCATTACTCGGTGATTAATTTTGAAATATTATATAAATAAAGTTGTACATGATTCAGCAAGTGCTAAACGTTTCGGGCAATAAGCACAGATAACGTAGGCAGCCACAAACTTTCGTTAACACGGAGTTCTATTTTCTACTACGGTTTATCACATACATCATAATAGTAAAGTTTTGTTAGTTGTCCTAACTCTACAGGAGTAGCTTAGTTCGAACACGCATTAACCATAATTAAATACTAAATGGCCGCAGTATACATTTATATATGCATGCATATACTCGTTCATTGAGTAACCAGAAATACAACAACTAAATTATCTAATTTCCGCATTTGTTTTACTTTGTAAATGTCTACATACTCAGAGCAGCAACGTTCCAACTAACCTCGGGAAGCACTACCTCAATCAACACCTATTTGAAACACCGCATCTGACCATGAAATATACTACGCTGTTCTGTATTACCTCGTACTTTAGCAGTGACCACTCCAAATAAAAAGGCTGCAATAAACAATACAGCTTTTTCAACCAGAGCGACATTATCTGATATTGGTGGGCAGATATATATATATATATATATATATATATATATATATGTGGCATTTGAGGCAAGGTTACACTCAGACAGAGAATTGCAGAGATTGCACCTATGAGCAGCAGAGCCACCACTTGATGACGGACAGACGGCAATAGGATATTCGATTCGATCGATCTCCAACATGCCGCAGAATTATTAGTCGTTATAGTAGTGCTTAGTAGTAGTAGTAGTCGTCGTCGTAGTAAGCAAAACGTATTAGAACAACATCGACATACTTTAGTACACACGTCGTCCACAAACACGCTAGAGGACATCGGGCGGGTATAATCGTATGCGGTGACTGACGAATGCCTGGTGGCCGAATGCCAGCAGAATGATAATTGTATTGAGTAGCTAGACAGATGAACTAGGTATGGGCGAGCGAGCGAGCGAGCGCGCTAGAATAGAATGGAGGCTGGAACGGGTTCGGCCGCCGCAGCGCGTCGACGTTTTTCACCGCTTACGCCCGTCGCAAGCTAGTGATGCCCAACGATGATGGCATTGATCATATTCAAAGACGGGATCGGACGGGAACAACGAACGTTCACTTGGCGACGATTTGTTACGACAATAATGCGTATGAACGACGCATATGACATTAAGACGACGACGACGGCGGCGGCGACAACGATGACGGTGATGACCACGATGATGTTGATGACCACGATGATGCTAATGACGACGACGATGATGTTGATGGACATCACGGTAATGCTGCTGCTGCCGGTTTGAACGGTTAGACGGCATGAGGATGTGAAGGGAGCGACACACAGAGTATCGCAGAGTGAGTGCCAAGTATCTACGTAATGGGTAGAGCGCAGCGATATTGGGAGGAGGAAGAGTACAGATCAAGCGGATGCGGAAGGAAGCGAGAGAGAGATGCGACAGAGAATAGGAGAGTGGAGAGAAATAGAGAATCTGAAAGAGAGAGAGAGAGAGAGAGAGAGAGAAACCGCGTGAAGAATGGGCAGAGTTGCCAAAGAAAAGGATATCTTAATGTCTTGTACTTACCGGTCAAATCTATGTATAGGCAGTATATCGTCGTACGATGAGTGTTGTTTCCGCAGTTTGGTCAACAACCGCGGTTGATGAGCTTTCTGGTTTGAGTGGCGGGAGAAGAAAATTTTGGCAGTTAGAAGACTAGACTAGAATGGAAAACAACAACAACGGCTGTAACAGAACACACATTAACAATAACAACAACAGCAGCAGCACTAACAACAACATTTGCCAAAGACAGGACATAGTTGACAAGGATAGGCCTCAATAGGAAACTACACACGCATCTACAGTAATAATAAAAAGCCGACGGCGTTTGGGCGAGATGCCATCACTAACACAAGCATCATTAGGGATACGTTATTTGGCTATAGTCACACAATAATGTCTGCTTTGCCGGTCGGAAAGCATATATATATATATATATATATATATTTAAGTGGGTTCAAGTAGAACGGTACGAAATGATACTGTAAATACGATTGAAGTATTTGATCAAAATAATAAATCACTGGATGCCTAAGCACAACCGTTCCACTGTTTCAGGAGCCGAGTGATGCCCTGTTTCCAGAATTGCTCCACTGCGATATTGAATTCGTCGTCGGAGCTGAGCTTTTTTAGAGGCAGATGATAACGCATACATCCATTGCGTGCTGTCCAGCTTTACCTCTAGCTTGAAGTGACGGCACCAACTCTTTTCTCCGGTGACGATTTGCTCCAAATAGCGGGGCACTCATAAAACCGAAACAGGTGTTGCAATGCTAGCCCCATACGGAGTTTCCGTTGCGCTTTGCTGAGCTTCTGTGAAACCCACTGCCCACGCACTTTTCGGTACCCCTTTTTGCCGTACACAATTGTCCACGCTACTTAATTCAACAAAAACAGAAACTTAAATATACAGCTTTGGGAGGGTTTGGTAGTTACGACGTTTTGTACCTTTTGTGTTCACACCTTATATATATATATATATATATATATATCTTAGAGAGAAATTGTGGCGCAGGAGGATTCCTAGAAAAAAATCCCATCTCCGTTGGGAAGGCAAGTGGATAAGACAATATTCAACCGCTAGTTGATTTAGCCGGTTCAGCGGCATACCCAGAGTAGAGACTGCGATCAGCAAGTTAAAAGGATTTTATCAGCCATTTCTTTGACCGTTCCGTCCCAGAATATGGGCTTGCCATTTTCTACGAGGTAGTAGTGGTAGCCCGTCTGTTCATCGTTCCTGTCTACGACCCAAAGTTCTCCAAACAGTTGGTAGACCAACCGAGCAAAGGTGCGCAGAAAAAGGATAAATGGGGTTGGTTCGAACGAAAAATGGCATGCACAAGGCTATGAAGCGTTGTATTGGAAAGTTTATACTTTGAATTCAAAGTTATTACTGAGCTGTCTACGATATTTTTTTAAAGAGACTGTTTTTTTTTTTAGTTATAGACTATCCCTCGTCCCTTACGAGCTTGGAATCACCGTGAGGCACATTTTTAATGCACCGAGGAGACGTTAGAGATAATTAGAGTTTTTCCAACAGTCCTAATGGCGGCAGCAGTAGCAGCCGCATGGCCGCTGATTCTCAGCGATATGCGGCTGTCTTCATTCTCAATGAGCGTTGCTTAAAGATAAAAAAAAGTCTAGCAACAGCAGAGATCACACCGGCGACACCCCGGTAGATGACATTAACGATGACTGGCGCACCATGAGCCGCTGCTTCGTCTGCGATATCTAGTTGTGTGTAGCGAACTTTCGGCTGTGGCAATGCATCGACGTGCCGCCGTAGCTTGCACGTTGCGTGCAACGTGGCTGCAAAGAGAACGTCACGCACGCCATCTACGTGCAGCGCATCCAACAGAGCGCATCCACAAAATCCGGCGGCCAGATAACAAACGAGGTGAAGGCAAATTCATGTGAGCGAGGTAGTCTGTGGAGTGGAACAACACCCGTGCTGAGGGTGCGCAAAGTCATCGACAGACCCAGTGTCTGTCATATGTTTGACGATTGTTCGTAGTTTCCATCCCGCCGTGCAATCGCGGCCCAGACTCCTGCGCCCTACACGAGTCAAACTACATTGCACTGTAGATCTCCGGCACATCGGAGACCTACTGGGAAATCTCAGCGTAATTTTCTCGTGTGATTATCACGTCACTGCAACGTCACAAGCAAAGGATCGCGGATTCCATCGCAAGGTCTTGGCGGCGTTGCATTCGATCCATTCCGGTGGTGGGTGAGCTTATATTTTGAAATGTTATATATATATATATATAGAAAGAGAGAGAGAGAAAACCTACAAATAATTTACTTAACGATACTCGTAAGCAAAACCGACAAACTAGATAATGCCTTTACAGGGCAATTTAAGTTGAAGGTTTACAATTGTTGTCCACTGTTTTCATCTATGGCAGGCTATTATTAGCGAATTTAATCTTCGCACTTCTCCTTCACTGATTAAGGGGATATTTAGTCGATACAAAATGCACATAGAGACACTTAAAAGACGAGATGTTGCTGAGGGCTTGACAGCCACGAGCAGTTGGCGAAATATGCTGTGCAAAGACTTTCGTCGTCCAAACGCTCTTTATATAGCTTGCCAAACAGAATAAAAAGTAAACACTTTATTAAACAACTAACAATATACATTCTCCGGACCAATCCTAGAGCCATTATATGGGCATTCGTTGCAAGCATCCCACTAAAAGGGCGGACCCGTTCTGTAGAAAGTGAACTAGTTTCCGGGGGACACTTGGTATTGCGGCTGTGGAAAAATTAATTGTTGATAAATAGGCAAATAGGGAAAACCTTTAGGTTATGACTGATGTTTACAGTAGGGAAGACCTCTCTACTTCTCAATTCGTCTGGCAGAGGAGACTGCAGAATGGCCATGAGAACATTCCAAACAACATTTACCGCACGTAGACTGTAGTTATCCAGGCTACCATGGTCTACCGCCTCTTACAACCTGTTTGTTGAGCAAAGACCACAGCATATACATTAAATAGGGTTGAAATACCAAGAATCGAATGGCCTTTGATCCTCTCATTTTGTTTGGGAGTGTGACCGGGGGTCGTTAGCTTTAGGTTCAACAAACAAAGCATAATTTACTTACAACTAAACTTAATAACACAGAAATACAATTGAAGCAACAGCAACAACAACACTCACCTGAAAAATGTTTAACCGTAGCTTTACAGACATGAACATCAGCAAACCTCGATAGCGGTTTCTGTCAATGTTCGCTGACTGAATGACGGAACCTGCATCAGCTGTCATCAAAACGGATCGTTTAATTCAATATTATGACGATTGTCGCCATTATCTGGTGCTGTGTTTTGCCTGTTAGAGCGCAACATACCTGTGGTTGATTACATTGCAACGAATTGGTCTTTTATCTTGCAGACATCGAGCAACCATCGTCATGGCACACCGGATTTGTGCAATTGTGATTTTGGCTGGGCTATGCGGCAGAAACAGTGAAGCTTCATCGTCGCCAGCGTCAACTAATCGGCGTATTTCCTTACCGATCTTCAAGGGCTACATCTTCAACACATCCGTGGTGGCTCCTAGTATTCCATCGCATGTTTCACATGATGTGAGTGTATTCTTGCTGCTCTTTTTACTTTAATTTGGGCCTCCTGTATGTATGTATATATATATATATATATATATATATATAATGTTGACGTGGATTAGCATTCATAGAGCTTCCATAATATTTATATGGCTGCTGTGTTACAAATTGCTTCTTGGCAGGTTTTCAATTTGCTGAAATATCTGGAAATGGGCGCCAGACATAATGGGGCGATTTGAACATTATCATTCAGAAGACGCTCGCTCAACTGGCCTTCACTTTCGATGAATTTTCTTCGTTTGTCCTATATATATATATATATATATATATATATAATATATATATATATATATATATATATATATATATATATATATATATTTATATATATATATATATATATAATTTTTTTTGAAGGAGTTGTCGTTTTTGCCAGATAAATGCTAATCGTATCTAATCTCTACTGCAAATGCTCGTGCACTTGCTCATATTTCTGTAAGCACCTTCCGTGTACATGCAGTATACATTAGACTATATCTAATCTTGTAGTCGCCGCTGGCATGACCACGCCGATACTACAGCAAAAATTGCGGCTCGATCGCTTTTGTAATGCAGTTAGCTATACAGAATGTTTACTGATTACGGCCGTGCACAGCACAATGTAGTGGTATGTTAGTGTGTTATAAGATGCCTCATTGATCTAGCTGCATACACGGATGAATGAACTATATGATGTAAAAGCCAAACAACTCTCATTATGTGATGTGTACACATAGATTATACGCAAACAGAATATAATTTTATTTTAGGTTTATTCATCATAAAGTGGTAGTATAGTACAATCGTTTATATAACATTTTGTAGCTATTGGCTGTACACTTAACTGTAGTGACGATGTTCCGATAAACGAGCAGTTGAGTATGTGGTCACATCCGATACTGCACTCTCCGCAAGATTTACATGCGCACTCGTCAATTTCATAACAGTTGCCTTTCAAGCGTTTGAGGTGATGCTAACCATGCCATAACTATAACACACAATATTAAAGGTCTTACTTGCGATGACAATTTCCATTTTTACTCCCAAAAAAAACAGGCCCCTCGGCATAGAGGCTCATTACAATTGCCATGTTGCGGTTTTCTCAAAAATTTGACAAAAAAATAACTATCTATGCTTTTAAGTATAGAATTGTAAGGGTGAAATGTGTGACAATTTTTATTCCTAATTAATCTACCGCAATTTTTAGTTCTATGTCAGCAACGTCTCTTACTATAATCTTGGACGCGGTGATCTTACAACGCATTTCCTCGATATGTCTGACGAGTTCTATGTTTACTCCTCCAATCTTAATGCACAGGTCTTCTGCGGCGTACGATCCGCCTCGACTAAAGTATAGTACTTTTGTTTTGGCAATGTTGATTGTCAGTTGATTTTATTAGTACAGATCTGGACTTCTCGTATTTAAAACTGCAGGTGGTTTCAAGTCTTTGCAGGAACTACTAAATCGTCGACATAAAATACCTGTATCGCTTTTACCTTTCTGGGGACGTCAGTTGTATACTGTATAAATAAAAACGGCCTTGCGGAGTCACCCTAAACTACTCCAATTTTTGTGCTACTGCCTTATTGACATAATGACCCCCGTCTTTGATTGTAATTAAATTCACTTACAGCATGTGGCTTATCAGATTATACATAGTTTTCTCTATAAAAAAACGATTTTGAAGTATTTCAAGGAGTGTGTCTTTTCTAACGCAGTCGTATGCTAAATTACTTTGCGAACTAACTATCATGTCACGAAATTAAAATCGATAAAATCGGTATGTGTTATCTTTTTCACATTGTCTAAAAATACCAACGGCATACGACGTAGATCGTCCTTTTAGGAATTCATGTCGTTAGCGTGGAAATCTAGGCCTACGGCGTCATATAAGCGTTCTACAGCAATTGAAGTTAAAATTTTATAAGCGACGCTAATTGGTGTAATTCCGCGGTAATTGGTTGGGGCGGTTACTTTACCCTTCTTTCTATAAATTTGTTGCAAGAGGTTTTTCTCCATTCATCCGGTACTTTGCTGCTGCGTAAGCATGCGGTATACGATTTAATTAATGGCGGTTACAGGATATTTCAATTTGTTTTAATATGCTCATACACAATTTGGCCGCTGATTTATCATTTTCGTTGGATTTGATTTCTTTGACGACCTCTTCCTCTGTAAGTGCGCAATAATCACAAATATTCTCCCTCGGAGGTAATATGAAGTATATGCGCGTAAAACTGAGTATCCATTTATTGTTACTATCTAATAGGTTTGATGGAGTGGGTCGTTTTTGGTGGAGTATGCATTTGAAGCACTCTGTTATACGTGTGTCACCAGAATGAATGGTGCCATATGCGTGCTTATTTTCTTGTTTGATCTCTTTAAAATTCCGTTTCATGTCAGCGACACGTTGTAGTTTCTCCGGGCTAAGATCCGTGTGACTACATATAGTGTATTTGATGGCTTTGCATTGTTCATCAAACAGCGACCGGCGCGTTGTGGGGTTGCGTAACGGTTTCCATGCGCATTCAATTTAAGCTGCCTGCCGGACAGCTCTGCTTCAGTGATATTGATATTGTTGGTTGAATGAGTTGAATTGCTTGTTGTGCCATCTGGGGCTCAGTGAGCCGCTGTGAGGTGTGTACTGAGGCTGCATTGGGCTTGTTGGTTCGATGCAAATTAAACATGATTTTATCGTGTATTTGATGCGCTGACGGTGTGGTAAATGCATCTCGCTGATTATTGATTGTGGCTGGTGTGCTGACAACATCGGCCACACTTCTTCTATTCCAACTGGCGGACGTAACCTCATTTTTGCTGTTTTAAATTTTCAGCAATCCAAGCTCATGATTTCCGTATATATAACCTACCCTTCGTACATTGTCTTTAATTGGGTTGCAGTTTAAAACGGCTCCTATTACAAGGGACTAATTTAAATGATATTCTTATTTAGAATTATACAATACCTTGCGTTACT